>JAOWBW010000031.1:2145478-2274524 GCA_026119855.1 Campanula takesimana | reverse complement strand
CTTACAGCTCCACCATTTAACATAAACACAAAACCCGATTGCGATCGGCTATCATCTTTGTCGGTTTGGAAGCTTGCATCCGTGTAAGCATTTACAACAACGAGATCATCTTCCATTCCTCCATAGACCAAAAACGAGTCTTTAGTTCTTCTCAAGTACTTAAGAATCGCTTTTACAGCTATCCAGTGATTTTCGCCAGGGTCGGATTGGTATCTACTTTCATGCTCAAAGCATAAGATACATCCGGCCTAGTACAAATCATGGCATACATGATGGACCCAATTGCCGAAGCATATGTAACATCATTCATTTTCTCACGCTCATCGTTTGTCTTAGGACATTGAGTCTTGCTTAGAGAAACTCCATGAACACGGGCAAGGTGCCTCTCTTAGAATTTTCCATACGGAATCTTCTAATGACCTTGTCAATGTATGTACTTTGGCTTAAAACCAAGTAGCCTCCTTGATCTATCTCTATAGATCTTAATGCCAAGAATATATGCGGCTTCACCCATATCTTTCATTGCGAAGCACTTTCCTAACCAAGTCTTCACAGACTGAAGTGTAGGAATGTCGTTTCCAATGAGCAATATGTCATCCACATATAAAATAAGGAATAGCACTATGCTCCCACTAATCTTCTTGTATACACAAGGCTCATCTTCGTTCTTGATGAAACCAAACTCTTTGACCGATTCATCAAAACGGAGATTCCAACTCCTAGAAGCTTGCTTCAATCCATAGATGGATCTTTGCAATTTGCATACCTTAGAATCTTGTTCAAAACCTTCTGGTTGTGTCATATACACATCCTCTTGGAGTTTTCCATTCAGGAAAGCGGTTTTGACGTCCATTGCCATATTCATAGTCATGATATGCGGCAATGGCAAGCAAAATTCTTATAGACTTGATCATTGCTACGGGTGAAAAGGTCTCATCATAGTCAATACCATGAAATTGCCTATAACCTTTCGCTACAAGTCTAGCTTTGTAAGTATGCACCTTCCCATCCATGTCAGTCTTCTTCTTGAAGACCCATTTGCATCCTATGGTTTTTACACCTTCGGGTGCATCATTCAAATTCCAAACTTGATTGTCTTGCATGGATTGCAATTCGGATTCCATGGCTCCAAGCCACTTATCCGAATCAGGAGAAGACATCGCCTCTTGGTAGGTTGACGTTCATCATTCTCAATGATTTCTACGTCATTATTATCCGTTACGAGAAATCCATATCTCTCGGGCTCGGATCGTAACCTACTAGATCTGCGAGTTACTTGTGTATTTTGAACAGGTTCCACAACTCCTTGTGGTTCTTGTTCTTGTTCAACTATTGGTTCAATGTTATTTTCTGGGTCTCGAATTTCTTCAAGATTTATTTTACTCCCACTGATTTCTTTGGAGAGAAACTCTTTCTCTAGAAAGACACCAGTTCGGGCAACAAACACTTGTTGTCCTCACGGTGTAAAAGTAATATCCTCTAGTTTCCTTAGGATATCCCACGAAAATACATTTATCAGATTTGTGTGCAAGTTTGTCTGAGACAAGTCTTTTGACAAAAGCTTCACAACCCCAAATCTTCATGAAAGATAAACAAGTTTTCTTTCGCTCCACATCTCATATGGAGTCTTTTGAACCGATTTAGTTGGAACACGATTTAGTGTGAAAGCAGCGGTTTCTAGGGCGTAACCCCAAAAGGATATTGGAAGATCAACTTGACTCATCATTGATCGAACCATGTCTAACAAAGTCCGATTCCTCCTCTCGGACACACCATTCCATTGTGGTGTTCCAGGTGGAGTCAATTGTGAAACTATTCCACAATTCTTTAGATGATCATCAAATTCTTGACTTAAGTATTCTCCGCCTCGATCTGATCGAAGTGCTTTTATACTTTTGCCAAGTTGTTTTTCTACTTCATTTTGAAATATTCTAAATATCTCAAATGCTTCACTTTTATGTTTCATTAGGTAAACATACCAAAATCTACTATAATCATCAGTGAAGGTTATGAAGTATTGAAATCCTCCCCTAGCATTGCTACTTAATGGTCCGCATACATCGGAATGTATCAACCCCAATAAGTCGCTTGCCCTTTCACCCAACTTGGTAAAAAGTGTCTTAGTCATTTTTCCAAGAAGACACGACTCACAAGTATCATATGACTCGAGGTCACATGAACCTAAAAGTCCGTCCCCATGGAGTTTTGAGATACGCTTCTCATTTATATGACCAAGACGGCAATGCCATAAATAGGTATGATTTACATCATTAGGTTTAGATTTCTTATTTACATGATAGACATTGTCATTATTTTCATTCTTGACATCCAAGATATAAAGGCCATTAAATGAATTAGCAATACCATAAAGCACATCATTTAAATAAATAGAAAATTTCTTATTCTCAATAAGAAACTTAAAACCTTCATTATCCAAACAAGAAATCGAAATAATATTTCTGCTTAAATCCGGAACATAATAACAATTGTTGAAAACAAGAATTAATCCGGAAGGTAAAGTGACTTCATAAGTCCCTACGGTAATGCAGCAACTCTTGCTCTATTCCCCACACGTAGATCTACTTCACCTTCTTTAAGCAGTCTCCTATTCTTTAGTCCCTGCACATTTAGACAAATGTGAGAACCACATCCGGTATCTAATACCCAAGAATCAGTGGTAGAAAGGAGAATATCTATCATATAGATACATGAAGTCGACGCAGCCTTGCTGCTCTTCTTCTTCTTTTGCTCTTCCAAGAAAGCCTTGCAATTACGTTTTCAATGACCAATTTCTTGACAATGGAAAGGATTGCATCCTTTTGTGAATCGGGTTTTGCCTCAGAAGCCTTGGCAACCTTTGCCTTGCTTATTTTGGGTTTGATAACTTTCTTACCCTTTCCTTTGGCATTAGCCTTCTTCCCATCATGAACCAAGAGCACGGGAGAACCTTTCTCCACAATTTTCATCTCTGCAGTTTTGAGCATCCCATGCAACTCAGAGAGATTTTTATCCATTCCATGCATGTTATAATTCATTACAAACTGATTATAACTTTTAGGCAATGAATTAAGAATGAGATCCGTGGCTAGATCCAATGGGATTGGATTGCCAAGTTTCTCAAGGTGCTCTACATAACCTTTCATTTTAAGAAAGTGAGGACTCACTTGTTGCCCTTCATTCATTTTACAAGTAGTGAATGCAACAATGGTCTTGTACCTCTCTTGCCTAGCTTGCTCTTGAAACATGGTTCTCAACTCCACGCCTATCTCATAGGCTTCCAAATGTTCCAAACTTTGTTGAAGTTTTGAACACATAGCAGCAAGCATGAGACAACTTACATCTCTAGAATCATTACGATGTTTCTTGTAATTGTCTCTTTCTACCCTAGGGGCAGTAGGCGGTGGTTCAGCGGGGAGAGGCCCATCGAGAATGTACAACTTATCTTCTTGCCTAAGAACAATTCTTATGCTACGGATCCAATCCATAAAGTTGGTACCATTCTCTTCGAGCTTATCCTTCTCAAGGATCGATCGCAACGACATTGATTGAGTGTTATTAGTCATTATCTACAAATATGCAAAATTTTCAAAATTTAATAAGTACCAATTTTTCATTAAAGAAATAAATAATGTATTTTTCAAATGAAAATACTCCCATTAAATTATATAACCTTCATATACATCCAATGCATAATATAATTTAATTGGGCTAAGATCCAACTTTAATTTAACTTTTGAGTCCACGGAGGCGGACCGCTCAAAACTAAATTAATTAGGTAGACAATCATGTCAATCATATCCCATATGATTCTTAGATCATTTTATGAGATTCTTTGAGAAATCTAATTTCAAAAAACATGTTTAATCTCATCTTTTGCCTAGGCCCAAAACTGTTTTGACGCCTAATTAAGTCCAACCATTTTAAACGCATACGAACCATTCAATTTAATGCACCTTGCGGAGGCAAGCCCACATTAAATTAATGAACCTCATCTTGCTCATACATGAATAAGATTAATGCACCTCGCGGAGGCGAACCCAAATCAAGATTACCCATGCATAAACAAGTGTTTTAATCATGGCATGACAAGGAGGACTAAAAATTTTATTTGAAGGTTCATCACATATAGCATATAACACATTTATGAGCACATAATATAAACATATTACACATCAAGTTTAGCCACTAAATTAATCTCCATTAATTTAAGCATGATATTTTTGTGTCATTAGTTTCTCTATAATTATGAGGATGAGACTATTTCAACTTTGGTTATTATCTCCAAATCAAGACAACAAGAAGTGCGGTCGAACTAAGCCATTAGGCAACCACAATCCCGCACTAATTCAAGAAACCAAGAAAGTAGTCCATGTGGCCGAAACTAAGCAATAGATGGTCTCGATGAACGTAGGCCAATTGCATTCACAATTCCACATGAATCTCCAATAATTGAATCAAGTACTTTGTTTCTTAATTTTAGCAATTATGAACTCTTCATAATTCTAACTTCGTTTTATCTTTGAAACTTTGATTGCGATCAAGTTTGGGAAACACAATCTCGATGAACGCAGATTAGCCATCCAAACCTTGAACCAATCTTAGAATCACAAGACTAAAACAAATAGGAAAATCAAAACCCCAAAATCCACACACAAACCAACTACCCAAAACCCATTCCAGATCAGCAAGTCTGGACTGGTTCTGTTACTGGTTTTGTTGAATTTTTCGAAAAATTCCAGATTCTGTTTTTGACCAAAATCAGACCTTCTGATCCCCTTGTGCGGCCACCCAAAAACCCTTGTGCGGTCGCCCAAAACTGTGCGGCCGCCCAGAATCTTCTGTGCGGTCGCCCATGGCCATCAGAAGGTGCAGAATTTTCAAGTTCGAAAATTTTGTCTCAAAATCATTTTTCCCCGATTATTAAAACTTTGATCCAATCAAAAATTAATAATCAACAATTCTGAATCCATCATAATTTATTTATTGCGATTGAATCGTGCGATTAAAGTTGCAAAACAATAAACCACATAAAATCACATAACACATAAACGTCATATATTCCAATATTCACATCATGCAAGGCACATAAACAATTTATATACACATAACATGATCTAGGTATTGAAATAATCAACATAAACGGGGCTCTGATACCACTGTTGGGTTTCGTAGTAACATGCGCAGCGGAATTTAGCATTTAAAATTTTGAAACTCATAGCCCATAGATCCGTTCATATGATTAAATCAAATACAATAACATGAATATAGGATAAAACTAACCCTTGATGGCTATTAAATTTTCTCTTGGTCTTTGGTGGAGATTTGAAGACTTGATCACGATCACAAAGCTTGAACACGAACTTTGAAGATGATGATTTTCACCCTCTAGCGGTATCCACACTTCGAACGAATATCAAAGGAACTTTTTTGATCTTGGTTGCTAGACCAAATTGTGAAACACGTTTTCACAATGAATTTGAACTAATGGAATTTTCTCTCTTGTGTATTATTTTTTTCTTTGACCAAGGATGTCTTAGAACAAAGTAAAACCTCTCTCAAACTCTTTGGAGACTCACAAAAGGATATCACTGAAGTTCTGGCCGAACTCATCCTTTTATACACAAGCAAGACCTATTCCAAATAGGAATCTTGTGTCAAAAGACATTCCAAATCGAATTAGGAAAGTGTCAGCCGACAGTACTGTGCGGCCGCCCAGAATACACTGTGCGGTCGCACATTTATCTGAAACAAACTGGTACAAATCTGAGCTAAGTGTGCGGCCGCCCAGTCGACACTGTGCGGTCGCCCACTTCCCCAGAATGTCCAGAATTTCCAAAATTCCAATTTAGTCCTTTTAAAGATTCGTTCTATTGTGTGTGACCCTCTAGGATTATACTAAGTTGGCAATGGGTTCAAAAATGAATCCATAAGATATGATTAGGTTCTAGCAAACCGTCATACCTACCCAAATAGTATAACTAGATACAAGTTCGCATTCCTTTAGAATATGTCATAATCCCTTTGTCCTCGACGTCATTGAACACAAGTCATGGTCAAACAGTCAACTTGTTTTGTTCAATACTTTCTCGATTCCGAATATGTTGATAATCCAAATGCCATTGATCCAATCAATTCATTTGAGTCCGGCCGAACATTTCATCAACACCATTCCTACGAGAGGCCCAAGCTTGACATCTCTCCGAAGAGGGACAAATCCATTTAGCTTATTATTCTTCCCTACGTGAATCCGATTATGCCAATCATACCCTTTATAACTTCCCGGTTAAAGGTAGCGTTTGAATATGTCAAACATAATGTTCATCAAGTGGAAGACTATAATAACTTCATGTCTAAGGATTCAAATGACATAACTAATATGAGATATATGTTCGACATAGACCATGACATAAATCTCATACAGCGGGTCATGTCCAGTACCTTCTTCCAAACAAGTACCCATAAATCTAACATGATCATCGCATGATCATTTAGCGTTTATACTAGTGCTTAACAAGTACTAAGGACGGAGATTATTATAAGTAAACATGAACAATAATAATAATTAAAAACATCTCTTTATTGATATGAAATAAATGATAACAATTACAACGTTTATTAAACGTGCCTAGGGCACCACTACCAACAACAATGATGAAAGCCACCAATCACATGAGTTTTCACAGACTCTTTACTTTTCTTTGGGATTGCATTCTTCTTTGGGTCAGATGGACTAGCCTTAACAAAATCCTTTTTTTGAAATTTTGGAGCGCTTGATCTAGGAGGGCGCATAGGGCTAGGAGGCGCACGGCGATGAGGCGCGTGGCTCCTAGGCGCATAATGAGCACTCGGAGAAGGAGAGCGCTTTGTTTCAAGAGGGATTTTGCTAGAGGATGATTCATCTGTAGCTATATCTTTCCCATTAGCTTTCCCAAATTGCTTCGTTGGGTAGACATAATGGAATGTTTGTCTCTTGACTTTTTCCTGTCCTTTACCCATTGAATTAGAATGTTTTTCCTTGGGAATTTCAAAAGTTTGCTGATTAGTAAATTCTCTACAATAAATAAACAAGCAAGTAGTTAGATATGATATGAACTTGTAAAGAAATAGCAAGATATGAACAAGAGCTATTTGGAGAGGTTCGATCGGGAAAATGATCTACGTCCTCTACCAAGATGGTTAGTCTTGGATTTCTAATGGAGATCTTATATAATGAGTGAGTGTTACAAATTACAACTTTTGAGCTCATACACTAACTCAAGATCTAATATTCTATGAATGAACAAATCCAAAACAATAACCGGTGTATCTCTTAAAGAAAGATCTAAGTGATCAAACTTAAAGAGGTGCGTGTGTGATTTTAGTATCATGGCTCTTTAGATCCTTGAGATTGAGAGCACGAGAAAACTAAAGTGTTATAACTTGAAGATCTTGGCTAAGGATGAAGGTATGAAGATGTTCTTGAGGAATCTGGGAAATTCAAAGGCAATCTTCAAATCTTAAACAAATGCTTGAGAGAGAAATTCTTGTAAATCTTAGCAATTCTTTTGCAACTCAGCAACTTCAAAATGTTGAAGTTATGGGGTATTTATAGTGAGATTCCAAAAACTAGCCGTTGGAAATTCATGATGATTCTGAGCAAAGGACAAATGTGTTGTCGCTCAATGAGTGGAGCACGCGTCCTTTTATAGCCGTTAGACACATAACACAAATGTGACCGTTGTGGACAGGTGTCCTCAATTTGGGCGCACAGGTGTTATTTAACCATCGTTTGAATTCTTGGCGTAGGAGAATTTCTTCAACTTTTTAAGTCTTCAAAGAATCACTGAGTGTTGAATCAACATCTTTGAGGGGCGCATGAGCTATGGGGCGCATATTACATTCACAGGCGCGTGGCGCATTGGTGAGAGGCGCATGGCGCATTGGTGAGAGGCGCATGGCGCATATGCTGAGGCGCATGAGCTAATGGAGCGCTTGAGTTAATGCTAGGAGCATACTCATGCGCGCGCCAAGAGGCGTATGGCGCGTGGCTTGATGGCGCATGGCTCAAACTCAAAATGTGATTATCTTGAATCTTGATCTCCTTGCCCTATTCCTAAGCCTATTCGATTACAATGGACAACCTAAAAAAAATGAAGTATAAATACTTCTTACATGTGGGTCTAAAGTCCATGAAACAAAACTTAGGTGATGGATCAATCAAATCTAATCAATCATATTACATTGAAACTGAGATATAAGTGGGCATACCCAACATTCACTTACATACTTCATACATCGGTCTTACTTTAGACCTTTCACTGAATCAGCCTTACTTTAGGCCTTTTACCCAACTTAGTCGTTTTACTTAGATGGATTCATACCTCTATAGGTCGTCCCCACCGGAATAACTGCTATTGTTGCTGTTAATGCATTTATTAATTTATACGAGCAGGACTAAATTGAAGATTATACATGATTTGAAATAACTCAGCTTTAAACTAACTTTTATTCCTTTAAGTGAAACCAAAACTAAAATAATAACTAAGTTCTTTACTAATTGGACTAAAAAGAATACTAAACTTCTAAGAAAAGAATACTAATAACTGACTACTCTCCTCATAATTCATGGGGTTACATTATTTCTAGGTCTACCCCTAGGCCTTTCCGTTGGCACATAAGCTTTCTTCTTAGATCCCTTTAGTCTTCCTCGAGATCTACGCTTAGGCACCTCGATATCTTGAGTCCATTCTTCTTCCAAAAGCTCTAAGTCTGACTCTTCCTTTTCACTATCAATCACAATTAGAGAGTCTTTGCTTCCTTCGACCTCCACTTCTACTTCTTTCATTTCTTCATTGGCTACCACATCTTCCATGATTGGTACTTCATCTCCTAAAGCATTTGCCGCTTCAATTTCTTTGGCTCTTTCTTTCTCTAGGTCTTCACACTTGTAATGTAACGACCCAAAAAACCCGTCCCGATTTATTTTATATTTTTGGGGATTTTAATTTGACATTATATGTGCATTTTATGTGTTGCATCATATTTTATGATTTGCATATCTTACTTGATTATTTGTGTTATTTACTTAGTTAGTAGTAATAATGGTTAAAGGAGTTAAATGATTAAGTTGAAACTTTAGGGTCCTTTGTGAAATTATAACTTTAGGGGCTTAAGTGTTAAAAATGAAACTTAGGTGACTAAAGTTAAAAAGTGAGTAAAAATCTTCTTATAACTATCTTCTTTCTCCCTCTTTCTCTGTGTATGTTTATGCTGAACAATTCTCTCGTACTTTCCTAGGGTTAGGAGAAAAAGGTAAGTTCAACCTATTTCGATTTAATTCTTTTTATTTACTTATCCGTTTTAAAATCTAATTATATAAAAATGATCAGGGCGTTGAGTAGGTCATTTCTACCCGAACAAAACTTATTTCAGCGATACTTTTTCCGGAAATAGGTAAGTTACTAATTCCCCTTTAAATATTAAAATGGTCATATATGTTGTACTTGATACTTGTACTTGTTAATCTTGTGATTTGAATGATATTTGTGATACTTATAATTTTGGGACAAAGTGAGTATTTGGTATGGTTTGTTTTGATGGGTTGAAAGGTTAAGTTGTGTAGCCAAGTTGTGTTACAAACGTTTTAGTAATGTAAGTACTATACTTTTGGGATGGTGAAACGAAGGGAGTAAAATTAGCAAGTTTTGGGCCTGGCGGGTGTGTTGGGCGGCCGCCCAAATAGGGCGTGCGGCCGCACACTTATCTGGAAGGTTTTTGTCTTGGGACAGAGTGTTTTGGGCGGCCGCACAGGCTAGTGTGGGCGACCGCCCAGGGTTGCTGAAAAATGGAGTTGTTCCATTTCAAGTGATTTAAAGTTCAAGATTGGTCTAGGTCTTAGGTGATATCCTAGAGTACCTAGAGGGTTGTTGTGGAACACCCTAGTGTTTGAAATTGGTTCCCTTGTGAACAAATGTGTTATGGAATGTGAATAAGTGTTACATGGGGTATTGTTGAACATCTTTTGATGTGTGTTGGATTGGTTCATCTTTGTGATGTGTTTGGATTGATTCCCTACTTTGGAATCATTGCCCCCGGTTGTTGTTTAAGCAAGTATTTATTACTATGCTCGTTTGGAAGTCCAGCTGGTACTTGTTGTAAAGTCGGCCAGTGGTAGGGATTATAATGGCACACGAGCCAAGTTCATTGTAAGGCTTCTACCATTGGTTTCCCATTTTAACCCCCTTCCTTGGGCCACGGATTGGGTCTGGGCTAGCTCTCCCTTGTGTGAGTTTAGTCACCGTTTGGGTTATGACTATGTGTAATTTTCCCCCTCTTGTTGTTGTTGTTGTTTGGTTCATGAACCGGTTTCAGCCCTTTGGTGCTGCTCAGTTGATACCTCTCAGATGGTTATATGTTTGATTCGATAACCTTGGCTCAGTATCCACGTATGAGTGTTTATTTCTGCATTATGTGTGGTATGATGAGTTGGTCATTATTTCCAACCGGTATGGGACGGTTGGCGATAGGGAGCCTCTCATGTTATGTGCTATGTGGATGTTTATTGACATTGTTCAATTTCAAGTATCATTTCAGCATGTAACGTAGTTGCATTTTAGTAGCTTACTGAGATTCATTCTCACCCTTATTTGTTTATTGTTTTAGATAAAGGAGAGCCCAGGGGATAGGTCACTGCACAAGGGAGGACGTCGAGGTGGTGATTTTGGGTAAGACATTTTGGGATATGTGTTATGTAAAGACTACATTATGTAAATGTATAACCTTTTGGGTAGTGTACCCATGACTTCATCTTTGTATCACCTATTTTTGGAACATGTTGGTGAGTTGTAAATTTGTAAGTAAAGTGTGTAAGCCTTATGGCTAAGTACTTTTGACTGTGAAAGTTTGTTTGTGTTGAATGAAGTCAAGTTTTAAGTAAATGTGTTTTGGTTATATGAAACTTTTATGAAAGTACATTTCGAAAAAATTTCCTAAAATGTTTTATGACGTCTTCCGTGCGTGTCCCGAGCGTGGGGCCAAGTAGGACCACGGGTACGGGGCGCGACATGTAATGGGATATATACATCTTTTCTCTAGCACTCGCACATTCTACCTCTTTGTCACCCAGCTTATACTTCAGCTCGTTTACTTCTTGTTCCTTGTTACCTAGCTTTTCCTCAAGCTTGTTCACTCCTTTTTCAGCATCCATCCATGCATCTCTAAAATCCATCCACTTGCCTAGTAGGACTTGCCTCTTTTTCTGCTCCTTCTTCAATTGCCCCTTCAGCTCCCTAATTGTCCATGCACTTCTTACAATTGTTCTCTCCTTGGGTGTTTTCGTATTCAATTTCATCCCTTTTAATCCATTAGGTCCGCCCATGATCTACAATGAAAACATACGACCATTAGAACCATATATATCCCATAGTGCATTCATCCTTAAGGAAAAGATAATCTTCATTCAAACCACAACCCAAGTATATACTCATCTTCCTTTAGAACCCCACTTTAGATCCTTTCCTAAAATAGAAAGTTTCTATAAAAGGAATTTTTCCAAACTGAGAAAGTTTTTCCAAAATGGAAAGTTTCCCTAAATATCAGGTTTCCTCCATTAATGCTTACCAAAAATACTTTGTTCTTATCAGAGTTCTACAACCAAAAATCGTTAAGTACTACTTCTCCCAATAGTCTTAACTTCTAAGTTTGAGTCTCCCAAGTAATCCTAAACCAGGCTCTGATACCAACTGTAACACCCCAACTTTTCAAAACTAATAAATAATAACTAATATGAATAAATCCCACATCCAGGATGCCCCAACGGCTACAATTAACCACAATTTAAACGTTAACCAACATTCAACCCAAAACGGCTATTACAATTCACTAGCTCAAGATGGTAACTAACGGAAATACAAAGTCCAAAACTTAAACGTAACGGGATTCTTAACTACTAACTAACTTTATTAAAAAGGTAACTCCTATGTCGCCAAAACCTTGTGACCCTTGATCTGCTTATTTATAACCTGGAGAGAAATAAGAATGGAAGGAATGAGCGAACAATGCCCAGTAAGTTCATACGGGATCCCCTCGGGTACTAAGAGGAGATGACCGAAATGAATGGTAACCATGAATTAACAGTGAAAGGATATAACTCAAGGATCAAACAGGTACTCAGTTTGAAAGGAAACATTTACCAATATTCAAAACAACTCATTACTTTGAAAACATGTGGCTACAGAAGTCAGTTTCCAAAACACAACTTTTCACACAACATTTTACTTCACTTTACTTTACTTAATTTAGGGATTAAGCATGCGCTGTACCCAGGGCTCGAGTTTCTACTGACCGCACCCAATATCGGTGTATCATGATAGCCTACGCTACTTCATCAAGCAACGCAAAGGGGTCCACATATTCATCTTAGAACTATGTATAACTATAAGGGGTCCACTTACCCGTTTCAGGACTATGGATAACTGTAAGTCACTTTACTTATTACAAAACTTCACTTTAAAGAGATTTACAAAACAAAGCTTAACTTTACAAAACTTTACTTGATCACTTTTTAAAAGGGTGTACATCTCACTTTAGACACCAAAATCACAATACAAATCATACACATGATAACCCAATTGAACAACAAGATAATCAATAGGGCGGATAACAAGGAACGGTAACATTCGCGGAACGGAATAGTTATTTAAAACACTACCTAGCCACATAGGTAGATTACTTTTAACAAAATCAGAGATTGAGAATCCTAAACAAGGATTGAAACCAAATATACTACTAAGAGCGTAATGTTGGGTTTCGTAGTAATATGAAATACTTGCATAATGAATACTAGAATACTAACCCTTGATGATTTTAAGTTTGCAACCTTGAATTCAGTGGAGGCTTGAAAGCTTGATCACGAACAGAGCAAGAACACGAACTTTGAAGATGATGAGTTTCACCCTCTAGCGGTATCCACACCACGAACGAATATCAAGAACACTTGATCTTGGTTGCTAGACCAAATTGAGAAACACGCTTTCTCAATTGTATTTTGACTATATGGAATTATGTGATGATATTCTTGTTCTTCAATCTAGAGATCTCTTAGAACAAGAAAATAATCCTCTCAAAAACTCTTTGGAGGCACTCACAATGTTATCACACTTCTTAGGACTGATTAGGGAAACTAGAGGCTGTTAATATACTTGTTACACCTATTCCAAATAGGTAACAAGTGTCTAAACCCGCAAGAAAACGGAATAGAAAGTTTCTGGCCCGAAACCGCCTTGCCCGACCGGGTATAGCAATCTTCCCGACCGGGCATAGCATATAGCCCGACCGGGTATAGAAGGTAGCCCGACCGGGTACTTAAGGTGGTCCGGTCGGGTCCTTAGCAACGTCCAACCGGACCCTCCCCTTTTTCCAGATTTCCAGTTTTCTCCTCTAAATCCCTAAAAACCCTCAAAGGTCCTTTGACCCAAAATTCCAATTAAGTCATTTTAGATTCGTTCTATTATGTGTGACCCTCTAGGATTACACTAAGTTGGCAATGTGTTCAAACATAAACCCATAAGGTATGATTAGGTTCTAGCAAACCGTCATACCTACCTAAATAGTGTAACTAGATACAAGTTCGCATTCCTTTAGAACATATCACAATCCCTTTGTCCACGATGTTATTGAACACAAGTTATGGTCAACAAGTCAACTTGTTTTGTTCAATACTTTCTCGATTCCGAATATGTTGATAATCCAAATGACATTGATCCAATCAATTCATTTGAGTCTGGCTGAACATTTTCATCAACATCATTCCTGCGAGAGGCCCAAGCTTGACATATCTCCGAAGAGGGATAAATCCATTTAGATTATTATTATTTTCTACATGAATCCGATTATGCCAATCATACCCTTTATAACTTCTCGGTTAAAGGTAGTGTTTGAATATGTCCAACATAATGTTCATCAAGTGGAAGACTATAATAACTTCATGTCTAAGGATTCAAATGACATAACTAATATGAGATATATAAACGACATAGACCATGATATAGATTTCATAAAGCGGGTCATGTCCAGTACTAAACAAGTACCCATAAATCTAACATGATCAATCCCATGATCATTTAGCCTTTATACTAGTGCTTAACAAGTACTAGAGACGGATATTATTATAAGTAAACATGAACAACAATAATAATCAAAACATCTCTTTATTAATATGAATAAATGATAACAATTACAACGTTTAATAAACGTGCCTAGGGCACCAACACCAACACGTAATTCCTTACCTTAGCCTTGTGTTTAGCTAGCTTGATTACTCCGCTTGAACAAATCTACAATCATGAAGTAGTCTAATCTTAGATACAAGTAAACACTATTTTACTTCCGTCCCCAACTTACTACTCTTTACTTGCGAGTTAATCATCTTTAACTCCTTATATAGTTAACCTTCATTCTAGGGTCTCAGTTTTACTCATTATTTTATACCCAAAATATATCAATTTCCCTTTTGTAATTCGTGTCTTACGCACACACACATTCACGTAGCAAAACATACACACAATAATATACTGCCTCTTCCTCTCATGATTTTCTTTATCTTTTGTCTCCTACATATCACAAGAAAACAACCATACTTGATTTCATCACCAATCATGCATGTGTAATTAAACCCATAATCTATAAATTATACTCAAGCTTTATTACACTCCATATCTATTACTAATCTATAATGAAAAAGTAGAACTATAAATAATATACCTTAAAATAATACTATACCTCAAGTAGTCAATTAAATTGCCATAGCAGCTGCCCCCTTCTTTTTCTCGAGCTCCTGCGGCGGGGCTTCTTTTCTTCCGCTCTAACGTTACTTTAACTGCTCTGTTTTAGGTTTAGGGTTAAACACTATATTTATATAGTATAATAATAGGCTAATCTAAATTAATTCTTGTATTTCCATTTAACCTCAAAAGCCCAATAAAATTTTCTATGATAATAACTCAAGTAAAAATTTGATCATTTACCATTCAGCCCAAAATATAACTATAGTCCAATAATTAAATTAATAACAATTTCGGGGTATTACATTATGAATTAACTTTACTCAATTAGTTGTGCTTTATCAATATGCACCTTGCGATCCATGTCAATTTTCTCCAAGAAAACTCATTTTCTATCATTTGGTTTTTAAGTCTTAGGGTAGAACAATCAAGTTCGAAACTTGATTATGATACATAGATTGCACTTTTAGATTTTATGACTCCAAGCCATTGATCTAAATCCATAGCGAACTTTGCATATTGATAGGTGATAGGTTAATCATTCACAATGATATCTTCCATACTACTTTCTATTACGAGAAATCAATATTTCTTGTTATAGATAGTATCCTATCATATATGCAAATAACTTGTGTATACTCGAACGAATTTTCACAACTCTTTGTGAAGCTTTGTTCAACTTTTCATCTTAGGTTTTATGTCATTTTCTGGGTCTCGAACTTTTCGAGATACCTTTTACTCCCACTAGTTCTTTGGAGATAAACGATTTATCTAGAAAGTACTATTTAGAGCAACAAACGATTTGTACTCTTTCAAGGGTGTAAAATTAATATCATTAAGATATCCCATAAAAATATATTTATTAGATTTAGGTGTGATTTTATCTAAGACAGCACTTTTCTTAAAAGCATCACATCACAATCTTTATGAAAGACAAACCAAGTTTTCTTTCATTCCATATCTCATATGGTATAACAAACCTCCTTAGATGAATCTCAATTTAGTGTAAGCGCAGCTGTTTCTAGCACATAATTCAGATGATTAATTAAAGATCAGTTTGACTTGTCATGAGGCGAAAAATTGTATTTTACAGACAATCTGTAAACTTCTGTTAACAGGCGTCGTACGGCTCATCCTTAGGCGTACACCTAAATTACAGCCATACGGTTGCTGTTTTCAGATTCTGTTTTTCTTATTCTGCAGACTTTCTACGGAATTCTCATAAAGTCCAGGGCTCAAATATTCATTACTTTGATCAGATCAGAGTACACTAATATTTTTTCCATGAGATACTGAAATCATTTTCCAAGCATTATTACTTTAGTGAACTACATACATCAATATGTATTAGTCCAAAAGAGTACTTCCTTTTACTACTATTAGTAAGAGGTGTCTTAGTCAATTTACAAGATTCCCATATATCACATGATTCGAAATCATGCGAATTTAAAACTCCGTCCCATGGAATTTTAGATACGTATTTCTTTTATTTGACATAGACATCAATGCTTTTAAGAATGTAACGCTTACATCCTTAGATTCAGATTTTCATTATTTATGTTATACTCATTATTTTGTTTTTCCAAGATAAGGATATCAAGTTCCATTATATGATTAGCAATACAATAAAGCAAATCATTTTAATGTAACACTTTCTTATTCGAAATAAGAAACATCCATAATCTTGTGATGAAGAAACCAAAACAATATTTCTACTTAAAGTAGGAACATCACAACATTGTTCAAAACAATTATGAACCCACTAAGTAAAGACACTTCGCAAGTTCCTATGATCAATGTTGCAACCATTGCATCATTATCAACACATAGGTTAATCTTTACCTTTTTAAGTAGAATTTTAACATAAATACTTGAAGTGGTAGTCCTAATACACTTCCTTTTGATCTTTTAATTCAAATTGTAATTCTTCCAATGGTCGATCATATTGCCATGGTAGCAATTACATCCTTTGGATTTCAGGTTTTAGCCACAAATGTTTCCTTAGGCTTGACAACTCTTGTCTTGCCTTTATCTTAAATCCTTGTCCATATTAACCTTTAAAATTTGAGAAGGTTTCCATTTGATATTAAGACTTAGCATTTTAAACATCAAATGTCGCTCATCAATTAATATCAAATCCGTTGTTAATTCCAAACTAACATGATAACCAAGCCAACTAAGGTATTTAATATGTCTCTCCATGTTCAAAACATGAGAACTTATTAATATACCTTTCATTCATCATATGAATGTTAGGATTTAATCAATCTCAAACTTTCTTTTATTTCTTGCTTGTAAGAATGCTTCCTACATGATTGCTTATCACATAAGCATTCATATGTTTCAGATACTTCTAAAGTTATAAACATATGGTAGCAAGTCGTAGAACAATTGATATCCATAGATTCATCCACATGATTCTAATTAATGTCTTTGTCCGTCTTTATGTTTATGAGGAATAAGTTTTATTAAGAATTCATAACTTCCGTTCTTGCTTTAGAACAATTTTTAAGCTCATGACTAGGTCAAGGAAGTTAATCTCATTCTCTTCAAGTGGGGTCAATCGCAGTGATCATACACGATTATAGTTTAAGACATTCTACACAATATGCAAATAGATATACACATATATTTCATACCATTATTATTTAGAGACATTTAAAGTATTTCATAAATACTCCCACTAAATTATACACCTTCAAATACTATAATGTATAATATAATTTAAGTGGGCTAAGATCCGTATTTCACCCAACTTTGAGTCGGCTAGGGCACGACTGCTCAAAATTAAGTTATTTAGGTAGATAACTCCTTATCAATCACATCATATGTGACTCTCAGATCTTTTATGAGATTTTAGACATCTTATGTCTAACATGTTTTAATCTCATCTGTGTCTTAGGCCCAAAACTGTTTTGATAGCCCAATAAAGTCAAACCATTTTAAACGTATAGAAATCACTGTTTCCTCATCGTGCTCATTGATGAATAGAATTAATGCACCTACTCTAGGGCGTAACCCACATAAAACTACTCATGTACTCACAAGTGTTTTAATCATGGATTGGCACATGACTTAAGTTTTAAGAAGGTTTATTTACATAGAGACATGCATCATATATTTAATTATGTCAAACATAATATAATATAGTCTTTGCATAATTTATGTTAACTAATCAAATTAATTAACAGAAGCAAAATCTTGTGATTTAATTATGAAGCAACTTTATGGGGACGAAATCTAAATTATCTGTAAACAATTTACAGATTGGATATATCATTCGCATTCCCAGAAACAAGGCGTAAGCCTGCCATTGGTCCATGCAATGAATTAATCGAAATTTAGTTTCCTTCTCTTGCAAACAATTTGCAATTTGCTCATAGGGTTAAATTCTGAAACTTTGTTTCTGCAGAACATCTATATATTAAGAGCACAAAACGTACGGTCGAAACTAAACCAAAAGGCATCCACATTCCCATACTAAGATCAGGAAACCAAGTAACTTCTCCATACGGTCGAAACTAAGCCAAAAGGCATCCACATTCCCGTATAGATTGATCACTTATTTCAAAACATTTTCATTGTCTCTTAATCTCATAGATTACAGCAATCTTAAACTCATTAGAATTCTGATTTCTGCAACTTTCTAGATTTTCAATTGAAAACTGTTTCAGGAAACCCGGTTTCAAAAACCAGTCATCTGAAACCATATTTGATTTCTGATTCGCATTCTGTAAACGATTTACAGAACAATCAGAAAAACCAGAAAAAAATAATCTGTCCAGAACATCTAGAGCAGCCGTACGGCTCTGTGGCAAGTGTACACCTCCATAGCTGCCGTACGGTGGTGACCTCCAGAATTCCCAGATTTACAAAATTTCTTAAATTCGATCAATCCCAATATCGTGTTCATACATAATCCGATTACAGAAACACGAAAATACAGATTACGAACTTTAACCCATCTAATTCATATAATCAATAACCAATTTATTCCACATACAAATTAGATCAAGATCATCAATAAATATAATCCAATTATAACATAATAATCTAAGTATGTGATTATACATATGAATCCAATTAATATTACAATCACATCATCCCCATATAATCATGCACAGAAATTTCATATCGCATATAAAATTCAAGTCACACATTCATCTTATTATCATGCAAAATCATATAATCGAATTAAACAATTCAAACATGGTATATTAAAATAAACAACGATGAACGGGGATCTGATACCACTGTTGGGTTTTGATGCATCATGCGCAGCGGAATAAAACATAAGATCAAACACCCATGATCCCGGACCCGTGCATGTTGATTAAATTAAATACAAGATGAAAGAAACATACCCTTGAAGATCGAATCCATGAACACGGATTTTGAGGTGCTAAACCAAACACCCTCTTTCGATATCCACACGTCGAACGGATATCAAGAACACCTTCTTGATCTGGATTGCTAGACCCAAGGCTTGATGAAGAAACGATTTCTTCGTAGGAATTATTTTGCTTTGACGATTATTGTATTTTGATGATCATGGATCACTAAATAAATAATCATATCTCTCTATAATTTATTGTTTATAAAACAATGGTTATTGATTTCCAAAATCAACATTAGAGACTGTCAAACCCGGCTGTATATCTTATATAAGGGTCTGACCTAATTCCGTTTGGGATCGGGATTCCTTGTCGTACAAGAAAACCAGACAAACTGACCAGTTACGGGACCCTAGCCGTACGGCTTAATAAGAGTCGTACTCCATTAAAGCCGTCGTACGGTGGCCAGTGTATTTCCCAAATTATTCGCCTTTTTCCAATCCGTTCTATTGTGTGTGACCCAATAGGATTATACTATGTTGGCAACGAGTCCGAACCAGTCAGAACCCGTAAGTCATAAGCGAACTCTAGCAAGCCATTATGACTACCCAATTAATATAACTTTGAAAGTTCAAAGTAACCTTATAGAATATATCACAATCCCTTTGTCACGCGATATCATATTGGACATAAGTCATGGTCCATGTCAACTTATGTTGTCCAATGCTTTCTCGATCTTGAGTAGATTGATATGAGCAAATAACATTGAACACTTCAATTCATTTGGGTACGGCCGTACACTATCATCAGTCTCACTCATCGAGTGGCCAAGCAGATATCTCTCTTGAGAGAGGGACAAATCCCATCTTGACTTATCATTCTTCCCTACAAGAATCCGATCATGCCAATCGTAGCCTTTATAACCATCCGGTTAGGGTTAGCGTTTGAGTACGTCAAACATAATGTTCATCATGTGGAAGACCATGATATCTCAGGTCTAAGGATTCAAATGATATGACTATTATGAGATTTAATTATGACATAGACCATGACATAAATCTCATAACGGGTCTATCCAGTACCTTGTTCTCCAATAAGTACCCACAAGTTTAATCCGTATCCTATGCACCATAATCACCATATGATTATCCATTAAACTCATGCTATCCCTTCAAAAGTGCTAGGAACAATGATTATCATAATCAGGCCCGTCTCAATAAATTTAGAGGCCCGGTGCTAAAACGAAGATGGGGCCCTTTAAATTTTAAAAATTACACACACAAAAACATAAACTCTTATCTTTTTCTTTCGCTTTACATTGCCAGGATCATATTTTCTAATTTTAGGAGGCATAATTCAAAATTTCACAAGAAACTATAACACTTTTAATTGCTTCAATATAATGGATTGAGAAAACCTGGATAATGCAATTTTATGTCAACATTCAACAAGTAATCAGTCTCCCAAATCCACTGTTTGCTAATGAGGGAAACCTGTAGAAGCGGAAGATTAAAGAAAAAAAAAATCAGACCAAAGATTAAAATAAAAAACTAATGATTTTAATAGTTTCAAAATGAAATTCAAGGCTTTTGAATCACACTAAAGATAAAAGATTGTTTAAAATAAAATTAGGCCATAGATTAAACAAAAAAACAGCAATGAATTAAAATATTAATAATAAATTGAACAAATTTCGAAATTGTATTTCTAAACTAAAATTAAGAAATTGAATCCCTAGAATTGAAATTAGGGACAATTGGGAGTTGGGGTTTAATCTTTACCTTCATTGAGAAAGCCGCCGCTCGCCAAGAACAGAGGAAGCTTCTCCGACGATGGCTAGAACACAGGCGACGCAATGGAATTAGAGAGATTTTAGACGGGTTTTTTTTTTTTTAAATGTCGAAGAGTCAAGAATTATAGGAGAGGAAGATCGCAAATTCCGAGACTGATGATGCGGATTGCGGCGAGAATAGGAAAGGATCGTTTCCGAAAAAAAAAAAAGAGGAAAACGATGGCGATGCGAGAAGCCGAGAATGCAGCGTTCTACATTATAATGGGGTGTGGGCTGAAAAATGGGGCCCTTATATTTTTTGGGGCCCAGTGCTATTGCTCTGGTTAAACAGGTTAAGAGCCGACTCTGATCATAATAAACATGTAAAAGATATAATAATCGGGTTTGTTATCTCTATAACAATGAAGCTATGATATAACGCATAGGCCTTTCTCAAGGGTCTAGGGCATAATATGCAACAGTCACTAGCAAAGGTTTGGTTTGGGCGTTGATAGTTCGATTTTTTCCAAGTCAATGGTGTCGCGCTCTAATAGGCTTGATGGATTTGAAAGTATTATAAATTCCTACAACTTGTATTTGTTTACTTTCAATAATTCTTTTTTAATCATGCTTGCAAAACGTTTCACACATGTTGCGGTAAATAATAATTGGTGTGAGCCT
This sequence comes from Campanula takesimana, assembly GCA_026119855.1. Lineage (NCBI taxonomy): Eukaryota > Viridiplantae > Streptophyta > Magnoliopsida > Asterales > Campanulaceae > Campanula > Campanula takesimana. The sequence goes on along the minus strand of JAOWBW010000031.1, from coordinate 2,252,979 downwards.
CAGATGGTTGTGGAACGGCATCTTCTTATATTCAGTAATGCAACTATTTGTTGTTTGCTTTAAAAAAACCAACATCCATGCTTTTCAACAATTTAAAACATAAATGTATTTTAACGAAATAACTGAAAATATATATGAAAATATGATACAATATCTAAGTATTGCCAAATTAAAATTTGTATTATACTATTCCCTCCGTCTTAAAATGATACTCTCATTTCTCTTATTGTTCTTGTTTTTTAGATTGACGACTTCAAAATTACTGAATTTTCAAAATTTATGATATAACATAGGTTTGAAAAGTCAATCAAAACTACAATACTCCCTTCGTCCCAATTTAATTTGATTTTGCACGCTTATTAGGAAACCAAAGTAAACTTGGGTCAAGAATAGTAGTGTGTGGAGGGTATAATTGTCCATTCATAAAGCAAATGGGTGAAAAGTAGATAATAAGTGATTTTATTTTATTTTATTTTTGTAATATATGAACTTTTATGAGGATAAAATTATTTAAAACAATGTTCATACTTTGTCATTTAAAAAATAAAGTAACTAAAAACTTTAAACTAAGACATACAAAAAATAAATAAAATAAAAACTGGACGGAAGAAGTATTATTTTAGAACGTTGGGAGTAGTTTATTAGTAAATTTTAGATGAGTATGCTAACTTAAAAAAGTTGGTTAATAGAGTAGTAAATTTTGGATTGGTACGAAAAGTTGGTTAATCCATCTTATTTGAGCATAGGGAACCTGTTGTAATTTTTCAAAATTAAAAGTTTGAGGGAGCTTTTTGCTACTCGTTCCGTCTTCTTACTTTTTATTTTGGTTTGCCTCCGTTTAAAGTTTTTTAATCATTTTATTTTTTAAATGGCAAAGTGTGAACAGTGTTTTTAGACAATATTTTCCTCAAAAGTTCATTTAATTACAAAAAAAAATATCTTACTTACCTAATTTATTTTTCATTCACTTGCTTATAAATAGTATTTTAAACAATTATATCCTTAACTTCTTATTTTTGTTTGACTCATTTCCATTATTTTTGCCTTCGTCCGAAACATCATCCCTCCTGCACTCTTAGGTTGATTTAAGCGCTTGATTTTTGATTAGTCTTCTGTCTTGAGATCTAATTAACTTGTATTACCCCCAATTTCACATTTATTAATTATCAATTTGTCAATTAATAATGTGAAATTAGGAATTTAATTTTTTAGATTTACTTTTTCAAATCTGGTTTCAATTAGGATTTTGTTTTTGTATGTGTGTATCAGTGTGTATTGACAATTTCTATTGTCATTAGATCTCTTCTCTTTTTAGTGGGAGCCTTTGTTTTTTCTCCCTGGTGAGAGCCTTTGTTTACTCTCCTAGTGAGAGCCTTTGTATCCTTTCTTTGTTGAGAGCCATTGATTTTCAGGTTTAATTCTTATTATTTTGTGAAATGAAAATAATGTTATCATATGTAATGTCGTCGAAGGATGAAGAAGATGAATGGGGTTTTCGTAATCTGAAGTTGTTCAATTTTATCATGCTTGGGAAGTTTGGTTGACTATTTGTGGCCGACCCAAATGCCTTAAATTTGCAAGTACTCAACGTCAAATCTTTTCCGCGAGGTGATTTTGTGAATGCCGATGTATGGCAGTGTCCAAATTATATTTGGAGTGTCATTTGTTCTTCCCTTGTCATTGTAAAGAGAGAACCTAGATGGAAGATTGGAGATGACACCGGCAGTGGTAGGAATCTTTTCTTCTTTCTTAAATATGTTTGTCGAAAAGGCAATATGATGGTTGATAATTTGTCATGCACTGTTAGCAATCTTTGTAGTTAGGTTGAGCTTCTAATGTTTGTAGAGAGCCTTCGCGTAACTCTTTGTTCGTGCAATTGATTTGAATTTATTTAAAAAAAAAAAAAAAAAAAAAAACATGCGAGGGGAGGGGTTAAGCCCAAACCCAAAACCTGGACGGCTAAATGAGTGGGAGACAGCGGCTTGCTACGATGAAATGTTGAAAATCTCCCCCAACAACACGAACTCCCTCCTCCAAACCCTCAGGTACTTCTTAAACCCTAATCACTCAATAATCAAACCCACTACCTTCAATCATTCTCCCCTAATTCCCCCCTTTAATTCTTCAACTAGGTCTCCTCCAGATTGTTCTATAGCTCCTCTCTTTCGTCCATCTTCAAATTTAATACCCATTTGTAGTTTACTCTCCAGAAACAGGTTCCCGATTTCGTCTTCCAATTTGGGCCTATTTAGACGGTTTTCAGATTGTTCTTTGCATTCAACATCAATTGAGACTGTGATTTCTGATACAACTGTGAACCAAGTGGTTGAGGTCGTTCGGATTGGCGGGGATGACTGTCGTTCCAAGCTCAATTCCATGGGTTTGGTACTTTCTTTAAAATCAATTTCTGAAATTTTAAACCTTTTGAATTCAGAAAGATTACCCGCATTGAGTTTTTATAAATGGGTTCGAGATATGAACCCGTGTTTTTCTTCCAATGCTCATGTTTGTAGCTTGATGATTGATAACTGCGGGTGGGTAGGTGACTACGAGACTATGATTTCCCTGTTGAAGGAGTTCAAAGGGAAAAGAATCTGCCTTACTGATAAGGCATTTGGTTTCTTAACTGACCTTGTTTCCGTTGATGCTACACGTGTGGAATCGGTCAGAGCAGTTGTAGAAGTTCTAAATGGAATCGGGGGTTCATGTCATGGTTCTGGGATTTGTGCTATGATTAGTGTGCTCTGTACGTTGGACTCGTTTGAAATGGCCAAGTTTGTGATAGAAATAACAGACAGAAAAAATGTGTCGTATTATAATATTGTGATGCGGGGTTTATGTAAAAGGCATCAATTTGAAGAAGCTCGAGGTTTAGTTGAGGAGATGAGAGGGTTGGGCTGTGAATTAAAATCCGACACGTACAACTATTTGCTAGGTAGTTTATGTAAGAGTGATATGATATCTGAAGCATGCATCCTTCTTGAAGAGATGCTGGAAACGGATACTTTTCCAGATGCAATAACCTTTGAAGTATTTATATATTACTATTGCAGAATAGGCAAGCTGGATGTTGCAAGTCAGTACTACAACCAAATGATTTCTAGGGGTATTGAAGCTCGTATTACAACTCATGCTGCCTTTTTGGAAGGTTATTTTAGTGCAGGGAAGTTTGAGGAAGCGCACAAGTATGTATGTGGTGTTGGAGTTGGCGTGCCATCTAGCTATATGGTCTACAGCTTACTTGCAAAACTCTATCATAAAAAAGGAGACCTTGTTGTTGCTCAGAGGATTCTTATGGAGATGATGGATAAGGATCTCAAGCCCTATTATCCAATCTATATGAATATTGTCAAGGGACTCAAGAAGACTGGCAGAAGACATTTGGCTTTAGATTTAAAGAATGGGTTCTCTAGGTTTTTTGTGGAGCCAAGAACGAATGCTCGATAAGTTCATTATAAGTTTTGCTCTATACTATACTATTCATGCTTTGTTCCTAACTCTTCCCCTTTTTAGTTTAAAGCCATGTCAAAGAAGAAGTATACTCTTTTACTATGATGATCGGACTCTTTGGTTTATCCCGACGGACAATTCTCAACAAGACTAAAATACAAGTGTCGGACATGGGTACGGCGGGGTAAACCAAAGAGTCCGAGCATCAGAGCTCTTTTACACCAGAAGTAATGTGAACTCCAGTTAACGATTTCAATGCAAGTAAGAAATGATGCGTAAGAGTATCTAGTACCGGAAAAGTCGAACTATGTTCTCTTTTTTTGTGAGGAATAAAAGAAGTATGGTATGTTCTTCCTCATTTTTTGCGTTGTTTGCTTAACTTCTATTTGATTGTATTCTATGAACACTTTTATCTGGATTGCTATTTGCAGGTCACTTTCTGCTCTTTCTTGTTTGATTTATCACTATATTACTGATATTTATTGGATTCAATCGACCCAATCTTGCTTTCTGATTACCTCCTTTTCATGTCCACTTTTGTTCATTTTAAATCCCCTTTTTTATCCTTCATCCTTACAATATGATATGGCTTTCAGTCATTGGCATCTAGTACTATGTCATGTTCCGTGGTGCAAACTTTCTATCAGCCTTTGTTGGTTGGTGTACTGAGGATTGACTAGAATTGTCAAATTACTTTGGTACAGCTTACTGGTTTGGTCCCTGAACGACTGATTTCCTTTTAGTTGTGGTATGTATAGTATGCGCCTTATTGCTACGAGGGGCTTCCCGTCTCAAGGTGCTGATTACAGTTGTCTGGGTTCTACTTGGCTTGCGTTTGAAGTTTTTTTTAATTCCAATGGAATGATATATGTTTTGAGGCCTTATGGTAATGCGTTGATTCATTTGCCTGCTGCTGGTAACTTTGCTTGGTACGGACCTTGTCTCATTTTCTTGTTTACCCCCCTCTTCCCCCTCCCAAAATTAATGTTGCAGTTGACTTGTCAACGTTTCTAAGAATTGTTCTTTACTTATTTATACAATGCATGTACAATGGTAAAACTGGAGCAAGACTCTTTCCTAATTTTGAAATGTGACATTTATTTTGGGACGGATGGAGTATTTTTCACCTTCTGTTACAAGTGGCTGATTATGAGGACACTCTGAATGCTTTCCTCATCATTTTTGGGATTGCAGATGAGTTTTCACTTTCCTGGCTGTCTGACAAGCAACTCTGGGTATTCTTAATTTGCAATTTCAGACCATATAACCAGAATCTACAGAAAGTGGCTTGTTCAAATTACTGAAATGTGCTCCAACGATCACTCCAAGTCCAGGTATGTGCTCTATTACCGATCACATGCTTAATGTATGGTCAAGAAGGTTATAAGGCTTAGAACTTTCCTCCACGTCCAAGAGCTATCTTCGCTAACAGACATTTCAATTTCCCATGAGTTCATGTCCTTTGACACCATTAACCCGAATGATCTTCTAGCTGTCTATTTCCATGCAATTTTACTCCCGTATGACTACCTGTGAGCCAGCGCCCTCATGAAGGGTGTCGAGTTTCCCCTCATGCTAAAGTGTGTTGAATGCACTCGGTTTCTCAAAATGCTTGCCCTTGGAGTTTTGAAAAAACAAGAGTCGCCACCTGATTTTATTTTGACCTTTTGTTTTGAGACTGAAGTGGGTTCGGCTAAGTTGTGAAGAAAGAAAGAATTAGACACTTCTCGCCCTATCAATCTCTAGCATGCACGCCACGTAAGTTTGATTTTATTTGTCTTGCCTGTGCCTTAACATAATAATGAATATGTATGGGGGATGTCCTCCTAATCTAAGTAAAACTCATTTGACCACAAATGGAACCGGTTTGGATGGGTTCCCACTTGATTTTGAATAACAACAATGGGATCAACAATCGTCGAACGATTTCCAACTTATATTTTGTTTATACCAGCAGGGTTAAAACAGAACATATCTCACAAAAAGGACTTTGATTTCATAATCAAAACATGAAAATCATGGCAAGCACAAAACATTAGCTTTGAAGTATATATATAAATCGAGGATTATGCCAAAAATTATGCTGATAAGCTAAGTTTTGATGGTACATCTCTGACATTTAGGGTTGAACACAGAGCAGGCGTTAATTTGAGAGCATGAACTTGGATAAAACAAATGGAATGGAAGCCTTTAACTAATGATAAAAATGATATGAGCACACCACATGAATGTCTTTCTCTTTCATTTGTCTTTTGAGTTGAAGTTAAGGGAAAATGTCACATTTCAAACAAGATAGAAGAAGACCAAAGAGCTTATAGCTCAGTGGTATGTGTGGGTGAGTTTAAGGGCCTTCCTTAGGGGAGGTCCTGGGTTCGACTCTTACGGGAGGTGTGGAGAACCTTGGTTACTATGCCCCTCTGAGGGCGGCTGGAGGCTTCTGCAGGTGATCAATCAGATGGCGCTTGGACTACCAGATGGAGCGGGACGTCTATGAGAAGATTTCTGAAGAGGCAATATCATTCGCTGTAATAGGTTCTAACGCGGTGAAACTCCGCTAGGAATTGTACTAGACTAGGCAATATATCTGTAATAGACTTAATAGGAGTTTGTAACACGATGGCAATTGCCTTGAATGAATGATATGTAACTAGCTTGTAAAAAAAAAATAAAAAATAAGATAGAAGCCTACCAAAATAACATAGTCAAAACAAAATATTCTGGATAGCAGGCATGTATCATGAAAAAATGCCTTTAAACCTAAGACAAACATGAGATGTGGGCATATATTTGACACACACCTACCTTAACATGTTATTGATGTCCAAAGCTTTATCTATCATCAAGAGCAAACAAAAACAGAGATGTGCACAAAGGAAACAAGATGGACATATTGTTGTCTTTGGAGAAACAACATCCCTTTCACGTTTTAAGGCTAGTAATAACACTTTCGATCAGATATACATTGACATGAGAAGAAGGAACATCATATGCTCATATGAGTCATTATATGGGAATTGCTTGAGGGTCTAGCCGACTTGTGGCTAGACCCCAAACAAACTTATATGAAGTCTTACATTGTGTAAGAAATGAAGCCGAGGGGTAATTGATGTACCTAAGTTAGGAGAGGAGGGATGTACTTCCTTTGTCTACCAAGGGAAGACTTATTTTACGTTTCAGAATGTTTGAGTAGGATTGCTTATACTTGTGAAGGTTAAAGGTAGTTTTGAGGTGTTTAGAGTAGTGGTTGCTTGGTGGTGTAGTGATGGCTTTGTAGTGGTGTTTAGGGGCTTTTTTTAGAGTGATTTTTGCTAAAGGAAGATGTAGAAAGAGGATGGAAAGAGTAGAGAGTGTTTCTTGGATGCTCCTTTTGTTAAGGAGTGTGTAGAGGAAGTAAATGGATGATTTTTTTTTTTTTTTTTTTTTTTGGGGGGGGGGGGGGGGGAGGGGACACAATGACTATGAGTTACCCCACTCACGTCTTATGGTTGACAGACTGATTGCTTGATAGAAAGATTTGGAGATGATTTTCCAAGATTGTTCAATATGTTACAAGAGTGTCGCCACATTTTAAAAATATTCTTTGTGCCACATGTCATATTTTTGATTGACCCTCCCCTTTTCCACTTGGTTAGCCATTGCAGGTTATTGGCTTACCTATGACATGGCTTCTTGACTTGTTTGGCTTCAACCATGATTATTCGGATGTCGGGTGTGCGCATTTATGTGTCCCTGTTGCTCATTGGCCTAACACGAAATTTGTTTGAAATAATTTCGTGGGTGTCGCAGTATATCTGAAAATGGTTAGCGATCAAGGGATAACAAGATATAATTTTAAGCACACGAATGGCCAGTATGGATTATTTTAAGGTCTCGGGCGTCGATCTGTAGTCCCGAGGTCCCTTTTTTTAAGAGTGTCTGTTTACTCTGTTTTCATCGTGATTGTGAATCCAGACTTGGTATTTCCTAATTGTGCACTAATAAGGTTATCGGTGCTCTCGACTAGCCAAATTAGAGTATATTAGAGATTTTGAAGAGTTTTAGCGTCTGATTATTGGAGAAACATGGGGGAGAAACGTGTGTTGAAACCTGCGACATACTTCTCCACTGGTTCTTTTAGAGATAAACAATTTATCTAGAATAGTACCATCATAAGCAACAAACAATTTGTTTCTTAAAAGTAAAATAATATCCTTAAGTTTCCTTAGGATATCCTATGAAAATACATTTACCATATTTATGTGTTTAGATAAGACATTAGCCCCTTGGGTTGTGCAATAACAATTATTGGCACAATGAAGGTCCATTAAATTAGTGACATTAGAAACGATATCTAGTTTACTAATTAGTATCTTAATCCAAACAATTTTTCTAGTTGCATCCCATATCACTAGATACTCAACCTTTTGTAGAATAGTAATGGTACATTTAGAACTCTTTCTAACACCATTATTAAACATAAACATGTATTTATACTGTAATATTTATCTTTGTTGGTTTGTAAGAATGCATCTATGTAACTATTACAAGATCATCTTTCACTCCATCAAAGATCAAGAATGCATCATTTGGTTCGTCTCAAGTACATAAGGATGTTTCTTAACTAGTGACTTTCACTAGGATCCGATTGGTATTATCTCATAATACTCCAAGTATATGAGACATCCAGTCTTAGTACATTTAGCATGGCTTACATGATAGATCCAATTGCCGAAGCATATGGAATCCTAATCATGTACTCTTGCTCATTAGTCTTCAAGTAAGACTAAATCTTGCAAAGATTAATGCCATTAGACCTTTTGCAAGCAACCTCTCCAAGAGTCTTGCATAGTGAACTTTTCACTATGTTGTCTTTATTAGTACTTTGACTTTAACCAATCAACCTTTTAGATTTATCTCCATAAATCTAAATTCCAACGATATAAGTGGCTTTATCCAAGTCTTTCATTATGAAACTCTTTCAAAATGAATTATATGTCAACCACATATATTTGACTAGGAATAAGGTTACGCTCCCACTAAATTTATTGTAATCACAAGTCTCATTTTTGATGAATTCAAACTCTTTAAATACTATATCAAAATGAAAATTTTACTCCAAGTAGTTTGCTTCAATCCATCTCATGGATTTCTGCAACTTGCATATCTTATTAGAATTTTATGGATCAAAACTTTTAGGTTGTATGAAACACATCCTAAAGTATGTTCCTATTAAGAAATATTGTTTTGACATCCATTTGTCATATTTCATATTCAAAATATGAGGTCATGACAATTAGAATTCTAATAACATTAAGCATGACTACAGGTGATAAAGTTTTATCATAATCGATATTATGAATTAACTTTACTCAATTAGTCGTGCTATATCAATATGCACCTTGCGATCCATGTTCGTTTTCTCTAAGAAAACTCATTTTCTATCCTATGGTTTTTAAGCCTTAGGGTAGAACAATCAAGTTCAAAGCTTGATTATGATACATGGATTGCACTTTTAGATTTTATGACTCCAAGTCATTGATCTAAATCCGGAGCGGACTTTGCATCTTGATAGGTGATAGGTCAATCATTCTTAATGATATATTTCTTGTTACTTTCTGTTACGAGAAATCAATATTTCTAGTTATATATAGTATCTTATCATATATGCAAATAACTTGTGTATACTTGAACGAATTTTCATAACTCCTTGTGAAGCTTTGTTCAACTATTCATCTTAGGTTCTATGTAATTTTCTGGGTCTCGAACTCTTCGAGATACATTTTACTCCCACTAGTTTTTTAGAGATAAACGATTTATCTAGAAAGTGCTATTTAGAGTAACAAACGATTTGTACTCTTTAAGGGTGTAAAATCAATATCATTAAGATATCCCATAAACTTACATTTATTAGATTTAGGTGTGATTTTGTTCAAGACAATCACTTTTCTCAAAAGCATCACATCACAAATCTTTATGAAAGACAACCAAGTTTTCTTTCATTCCATATCTCATATGGTATAACAAACATCCTTAGATGAATCTCAATTTAGTGTAAGCGCAGCTGTTTCCAGCACATAATCCAGAAAGATAATTAAAGATCAGTTTGACTTATCATGAGGCGAAAAACTGTATTTTACAGACCATCTGTAAACCTCTGTTAACAAGAGCCGTACGGCTCATCCTTAGGCATACACCTAAAATGCAGTCGTACGGTTGTTGTTTCTAGATTCTGTTTTTCTTATTCTGCAGACTTTCTGCGGAATTCTCGTAAAGTCCAGGGCTCAAATATTCATTACTTTGATCAGATCAGAGTAAACTAATATTTTTTCCATGAGATACTGAAATCCTTTTCCAAGCATTGTTACTTTAGTGAACGACATACATCAATATGTATTAGTCTAAAGAGTACTTCTTTTTACTACTATTAGTAAGAAGTGTCTTAATCAATATTACAATATTCACATATATCACATGATTCGAAATCATGCGAATTTAAAACTCCGTCCCATGAAATTTTAGATATGGGTTTCTTATCATTTGTATAGACATCAATGCTTTTAAGAATGTAACGCTTACATCCTTAGATTCAGATTTTCATTACTTATGTTATACTTATTGTTTTTGTTTCGAAGATAAGGATATAAAGTCTCATTATATGATTAACAATACAATAAAGTGAATCATATTCAATGGATCACCTTCTTATTCAAAATAAGAAATATCCGTAATCTTTTGATGAAGAAACCAAAATAATATTTCTACTTAAAGTAGGAACATCACAACATTTATTCAAAACAAATATAAACCCACTAGGTAAAGACACTTCACAAGTTCCTGTGATTAATGTTGCAACCTTTGCATCATTATTACCACATAAGTTAATCTTTACCTTCCTTAAGTAGTCTTTCTATTTCTCAAGTCTTACACATTTAGACAAATGTGAGATCCATATCCGGTATCTAATACCCAAGAACTTAGAAGTAAAAAGATAAACATAAATACTTGAAGTGGTAGTCCACCTACCCTTCCTTTTGATCTTTTAATTCTAACTGTAATTCTCCAATGGTCAATCACATTGCCATAGTAACAATTACATCCTCAGGATTTTAGGTTTAGCCACAAATATTTTTTTTAGGCTTGACAACTCTTGTTTTGCCTTTATCTTAAATCCTTTTCCTTATTAACCTTTATAGTTTGAGAATGTTTCCGTTTGATATTAAGACTTAGCATTTTAAACATCAAATGTCGCTTATGAATTAATATCAAATCCGTTTGTTAGTTCCAAACTAACTTGATTACCAAGCCAACTAAGGTAATTAATATGTCTCTCCATGTTCAAAACATGAGAAATTATTAACATACCTTTCATTCATCATATGAATGTTAGGCTCCAATCATTCTCAAACTTTTCTTGCCTTTCTTGCATGTAGGAACGCTTCCTACATGATTGCTTATCACATAAGCATCCATATGTTTTATATACTTCTAAAGTTCCAAACATTTGGTAACAAGCCGTAGGACAATTGACATCCATAGATTCATCCACATGATTCTAATTTATGTCAATGTCCGACCTTAAGGCATTAGGTTTCGTAGGAATATGATTTATTAAGAATTCATAACTTCCTTTCTTGATTTAGAACAATTCTTAAGCTCATGACTAGGTCAAGGAAGTTAGTCTCATTCTCTTTAAGTGGGGTCAATTGCAGTAATTAAACATGATTATAGTTCAAAACATTCTACACAATATGCAAATAAATATACAGATATATTTCATATCATTATCATTTAGAGATATATAATGTATTTCACAAATACTCCCACTAAATATATTTCATACCATTATCATTTAGAGATATATAATGTATTTCACAAATACTCCCACTAAATTATACACCTTCAAATACAATTCTTGTATAATATAATTTAAATGTGCTAAGATCCATATTTCACTTGATTTGTGAGTCTGCTTTGGCATGAACCTCAAAACCAAGCTATTTAGGTAGATATCTCCTTATCAATCACATCATATGTGACTCTTAGATCCTTTATGGGATTTTGACATCTTATGTCTTACATATTTTAATCTCATCTTATGCCTTAGGCCCATAACCGTTATGATAGCCTAATTAAGTTTGACCACTTTAAACATATAGACAACCTTTGCCTCATCTTGCTTCTCAATGATAGAATGATGTGCCCTGCTTTGGCAGATAAACCACACCGAACGATCAAGGTACTTCACAAGTGTTTAAATAGTGGGTGGCATAAAACTTAAATTTTTTAAGAATGTTTATTTCCATATAGACATGCATCATATATTTAATTATGTCAAACATAATATAATATAGTCTTTGCATAATGGATGTTAACTAATCAAATTAATTAACAGAAGCAAAATCTTTTGATTTAATTATGAAGCAATATTATGGGGACGAAATCTAAATCACCTGTAAATAATTTACAGATTTGATATTTCATCCGCATTCCCAGAAACAAGGCGTAAGCCTGCCATGCCATTGGTCCAAGCAATGAATTAATCCAAATTTAGTTTTCTTCTCTTGCAAACAATTTGCACATTGTTCATAGGGTTAAATTCTGAAACTTTTTGTTTCCGCAGAACATCTATAAATTGAGAGCACAAAACGTACGGTCGAAACTAAGCCAAAAGGCATCCACAATCTCGTACTAAAATCAAGAAACCAAGTAACATCTCTATACAGTCGAAACTAAGCCAAAAGACATCCATATTCCCATATAGATTGGTCACTTGTTTCAAGACCTTTTTCATTGTCTCTTAATTTCATGGATTACAGCAATTCTGAACTCTTCAGAATTCTGATTTCTGCAACTTTCTGAATTGAATCATATTTCAGGAAACACGGTTTCGAAAACCAGCCATCTAAAACCTGATTCGATTTCTTATTCGAATTCTGTAAACGATTTACAGAACAATCAGAAAACCAGAAAAACAAAACAATCTGCCCAGAAAACCAAGACCAGCCGTACGGCTCTGTGGGAGGCGTACGCCTCCACAGCCGCCGTACTGTCGTGAATCCCAGGTTTTCTAGATTTTTCAGAAATTCGATCAATCCCAATATTGTGTTCATTTGTTAATCATATTAGACCAACACGAAATTACAGATTACGAATTTAATTAGATCTAACCAATATCATGTTGGGTTTCGTAGTAACATGCGCAGCAGAAAATAGCATTCAAAATTTATGAAAACCCAAAGCCCATAGATCCGTTCATGTGATTAAATCAAATACTGGCAATATGAATACAAGATAAACTAACCCTTGATAACTTTGAATTTGGTCTTTCATCTTGGTGGAGAATTTGAAACTTTGATCACAAAAGTAAGAACACGAACTTTGAATATGATAAGCTTCACCCTCTAGCGGTATCCACACCACGAACGAATATCAAGAACACTTGAACTTGGTTGCTAGACCAAATTGTGAAACACGTTTTCACAAACAATATGAACTTATATGGGATTTTATTTGTGTATTATTTTGTTCTTCAATCTAGGATGTCTTAGAACAAAACAAAACTCTCTCAAACTCTTTGGAGACTTGCACAAAAACAATGAATGTGTTCTGGCCCGAATTTGGCTGTCTATATACAAGTTAGACCTATTCCAAATAGGAAACTTGTGTCTAAACCCGTCCAAAACAAATTAGGAAACCAGTCCCGACATGGTGTGCGACCGCCCAAAACCCTTGTGCGGTCGCACATCTATCTGGAAGGTTTCTGGTACTTTCTGAGCCAAACTGTGCGGCCGCCCAAGCCATTATGTGCGGTCGCACACTTTCTTCAGATTTCCCTAATTTCCAAATTCCAATATAGTTCTTATTTAAGATTCATCCTATTGTATGTGACCCTCTAGGATTACACTAAGTTGGCAATGGGTTCAAACATGAAACCATAAGATATGATTAGGTTCTAGCAAACCGTCATACCTACCCAAATAGTATAACTAGATACAAGTTCTCATTCCTTTAGAATATGTCACAATCCCTTTGTCCACGATGTCATTGAACACAAGTCATGGTCAACAAGTCAACTTGTTTTGTTCAATACTTTCTCAATTCCGAATATGTTGATAATACAAATGACATTGATCTAATCAATTCATTTGGGTCCGGCCGAACATTTTCATCAACATCATTCCTACGAGATGCCTAATCTCGACATCTCTCCGAAGAGGGACAAATCCATTTAGCTTATTACTCTTCCCTACGTGAATCCGATTATGCCAATCATATCCTTTATAACTACCCGGTTAAAGATAGCGTTTGAATATGTCAAACATAATGTTCATCAAGTGGAAGACTATAATAACTTCATGTCTAAGGATTCAAATGACATAACTAATATGAGATATATGTATGACATAGACCATGACATAAATCTCATACAGCGGGTCATGTCCAGTACCTTGTTCCAAACAAGTACCCATAAATCTAACATGATCATCCCATGATCATTTAGCCTTTATACTAGTGCTTAACAAGTACTAGGGATGGAGATTATTATAAGTAAACATGAACAACAATAATAATCAAAACATTTCTTTATTAATATGAAATAAATGATAACAATTACAACGTTTATTAAACGTGCATAGGGCACCACTACCAACATATCATGAATAAACAATTTATTACATATACAAATTAGATCTAAATTTTCAATACACATAATCCAATTATTTATTGATAATCCCAACATGCAATTATTCATATGGATCACATCAATACAATAATTTCATAATCCCATACAATTATGCTCACAAATTTATATCTTATATATAAAACTCAAATCACACATTCATCTTTATCATCATGAAAAATCATATAATCAAATTAAATAATTTAAACATGATGTATTAAAATAATCAACGATGAACGGAGCTCTGATACCACTGTTGGGTTTTGATGCATCATGCGCAGCGGAATTATACATAAGATCAAACACCCATGAGCCCGGATCCGTGCATGTTGATTAAATTAAATACAAGATGAAAGAAACATACCCTTGAAGATCGAATCCATGAAGACAGACTTTGAGGTGCTAAAGCAAACATCCTCTATCGGTATCCACACGTCGAACGGATATCAAGAACACCTTCTTGATCTGGATTGCTAGACCCAAGGCATGGTGAAGAAATGATTATTGTATTTTGATGATTCACAATCTCAAAATAAATAATCATACCTCTCTATAATTTATTGTTTCTAAAACAATGTGTATTGATTTCCAAAATCAACGTTAGAGGCTGTCAAACCCGGCTGCATATCTTATATGAGGTCTGACCTAATTTCGTTTGGGATCGGGATTCCTTGTCGTACAAGAAAGCTGAAGAAACTGACCAGATTCGGGGGGCAGGCCGTATGGCTCATCAGGAGCCGTACGCCAATGCCATGGCCGTACGGTCGCCTTGCTTTAAATCCCATTATTTCAGCCTTTTCCAATCCGTTCTATTGTGTGTGACCCAATAGGATTATACTAAGTTGGTAACGAGTTCGAACCATTCAGAACCCGTAAGCCATAAGCGGACTCTAGCAAGCCATTATGACTATCCAATTAGTATAACTTTGAAAGTTCAAAGTTACCTTATAGAACATATCACAATCCCTTTGTCACGCGATATCATATTAGACATAAGTCATGGTCCACGTCAACTTATGTTGTCTAATGCTTTCTTGATCCCGAGTAGATTGATATGAGCAAATGACATTGAACACATCAATTCATTTGGGTATGGCCATGCACTATCATCAATATCACTCATCGAGTGTCCAAGCATATATCTCTCTTGAGAGAGGGACAAATCCCATCTTGACTTATCATTCTTCCCTACAAGAATCCGATCATGCAAATCATAGCCTTTATAACTACCCAGATAAAGGTAACGTTTGACTATGTCAAACATAATGTTCATCATGTGGAAGACCATGATAATCTCATGTCTAAGGATTCAAATGGTATGACTATCATGAGATTTAATTATGGCATTTGACCATGACATAAATCTCATAACGGGTCTATCCAGTACATTGTTCTTCAACAAGTACCCACAAGTTTAATCTGCATCTTATGCACCATAGTGCACAACCGTGCAACCCCAAAAACTCATTTTTAGCCTTTTAATTGATCCGTTCTTTTGTGTGTGACCCCATATGATTATATTAAGTTGGCAATGAGTCCAAACACATTTGTTCTCATAAATCATGAGCGGACTCTAGCAAGCCATCATGATTACCCAATTAGTATAACTTATCAAAGTCCGTTTATCCTTATTGTGTATATCACAATCCTTTTGTCACGCGATATCATATTGGACATAAGTCATGGCCCACGTCAACTTATATTGTCCAATGCTTTCTCGATCCTTAGTAGATTGATGTGAGCAAATGACATTGAACACATCAATTCATTTGAGCGTGGCCACGCATTTCATCAATCTTACTCTTCGAGTGGCCTAAGCAGATATCTCTCTTGAGGGAGGGACAAATCCCATCTTGACTTATCATTCTTCTCTACAAGAATCCGATTATGCCAATCATAGCCTTTATAACTACATGGTTAAGGGTAGCGTTTGACTATGTCAAACATAACGTTCATCATATGGAGACCATGATAATCTCATGTCTAAAGATATCAAATGATATAACTATATGAGATTTAATTATGACATTTGAACATGACATAAATCTCACAACGGGTCATGTCAAGTACCTCGTTCACCAACAAGTACACATAAGTTTAATTTGTATCACTTACACTTGATCATCACATAATCATCGATTAAACTTATACTAGTTCTTCATAAGTACTAGGGACGAAGATCATTATAATAAACATGCAAAACATATAATAATCCAAGGTTGTTATCTCCATAACAATGAGAACATGATATAACGTAAGGCCTTTCTCAAGGGCCTAGGGCATAATCTCCAACATACATTGCAATAGACCATTCCTCACTCTCGTTTACATCTTATTCAAATTCGTTGTGGCATATAGCTAACCAAATTCTTTTCATTGCCGACATGTGTAGTACGTTCTCTTCTTCAGCTTTTATGTTCCCGTGGCATTCTTCCTCCCCCCGATTTTTCTCTTAAATCTCTCTCCCCCATCTACCCCTCTTTCCTCCATCACCCCTCCCTCTTCTTCTTTGATCACTGTTTTTATTAAAACAAATATGATAATGAGTTGCAGTCTAAATCGTTTTCTAAATCATGATATGAGTAGTGCTCTTAACCACTGTTCCACTTTTTGTACCATGGTCGGAACCACAGTCTAGACTCGGTCTAAACTAAACCGAACTAAATCATTCCAGTTTGATTTGGCTCGTTTGAATATATTTGTGGTTTAGTTCGATTTAAAACATTTTTCAAACCAATGAATAGTGATTCAGTCTCTATTTTCGCTCAAACCAAATCATACCATACCGATCCATTTACATCCCTTAAAAAAAGTTTAATGGGAGTAATAAACCTCACAAAAAGTCTAAAACTACTAATGAAAATGACAAGATTTGGTTTTGGGAGAAACTAGTTCCTCCATAAGTTATAAAAAGTCCTGTTTTTTTTAACCCTTCTTAAACCCTAAAGGCCTAAACCCTAAACCTTAAACCCTAAAATTTAACCACTATAAAAACATGACTTTTTATAATTTATGGAGAAACTAGTTTCTCCCAAAATTTTCTCAAAATATGTGAAAATAGAAGGAGGGTATTATGGGAAACTAAAGAACGGGCCGGTAAACCCTAGTTCGTTTTAGGTCCGCAGCTATATCTTCTTCTTTCCTTTGCTCCTCTGCAGCTGCTTTCACAAAACCTTCTCTCTCTCAGCCCTCAAACCCTAATCCACCTCCGCAATCCAGTCCAAAGTACGCTCATTTCTTCCTTTACCGACGTCATCTAATTTCTCTCTTGATCCTGCTATCTGATTGTTGTGTGTTTGCTTATGTTATAGGCTATGGCGGCGCCGGCGGTTGTTCCAGCGGTTGATCCGAGTCTGCCATTGGCGCGCAGTGATGTCCTTCTCTTCAACAAGTGGTCCTACGATGACGTTCAGGTTCTCTTTCTCTCTTCTGCCTCTCTCTATGTTTCTTATAATTTCTTTTGCTTTGTAGTATCGGTTTAGTAAACTACAAACAGTCAGAAATGTGGATTGAAATATTGATTCTTTGATGTTACCAGCCCAATTTTGGTTTTTTAACCTTTTGATTAGTCATTTGTGTCACTTGAGGAAATGTAGGATGCTATCTGTTAGAGCTAGATATACTACTGAAATTACGTTCAAGTTAAAAGCTTCAAGTCCTATTTCGTAGCCTGAAATTTCATGAATTTTAATTGCAATGTGATTATAATTTTTTTTTGATTTTTCTAATCAAATTGGGACATTTTGTTTGCTAGTTTTCTGTTGATTGGTTTTCAAGGTTTGTACAATAATTTCGGGTTCTGTTGTTCAGCATTTATGTAACAATCAAGCCATGTAGTAGAAAACATTGCCATGTCTTCTTTGAAGCTTTGAAATAATTCGTTCTTTACAAGTGGAAACGTATAATATGCAAATTTAGTTGAACTTTCTCTTAGGGAAAAAGTGCATACCCCAAAAAATTTGACATTCATTTGCGCGGAACTCTGATAATACTGTGTATTTCTATCATTATAATAGTTTTGAATCCTTTAAAGTAATAGTTAGGTTTTCCTTGCTTGTTTCCAGTTTCTTTGATTAGGAACTAGATTTGATTCACTTCTAGAGTTGGGTTGGCTTACACAATGTAGAGAAAGAAGATCGGGGGCACTAGTTTTGCTGATATACTATATTTCTGATTTACTCAACTCAACCCATCTGCTTGCTATCCAAAATGTATGTTCTGGTTTAGAGGGTATTAATGTTTTGTATATGTATAATGTAGATACCAGCTTATCTATTTTCCTTTTGTAAGTCTTTGAATATGAACTCACAAAATATTCTGCTCTATTCATCGTCTGCTCATTTAACAAGGTAGTTCGAGATAAACTGATAAACCACCAAAATGTATGTTCTGCTTGGATTAATTTCAAAAGATAGGTGTTCTGCATTCACTTATACTTTTTCATGCTAATACCATCTGTAATTACTATATTTGTTCAGGTGGGTGATATCTCGGTTGAAGATTACATCACTGCAACTGCCTCCAAGCACCCAACATATGTGCCACACACAGCTGGAAGATATCAGGCCAAGAGGTTCAGGAAGGCCCAGTGCCCTATTGTGGAGAGGCTGACCAACTCTCTTATGATGCATGGAAGAAACAATGGTAAGAAGCTTATGGCTGTCCGCATTGTGAAGCATGCCATGGAAATCATCCATCTGCTAACTGACGCCAATCCCATTCAGATCATTGTTGATGCCGTTATTAACAGGTACAGTCACTAGATATCATGTTTTTTAATGTTTCCACTATCCTTCCTATGCTCCTATCTTATTTTTGACTTTTTGGTAACTCAATGAATCTTAACCCTCCATAATGAGAGTCTCAATTGACAATTCAAACACTTTAACAACTTATTTCCATTCCACTTAATGAGGTTTAATTTTTACTCCATTACCCACTCTTCTTTCTTGATTGGCTCTCATCCTCCCTGCACTCTACCTCTTCTTACATGATGGACACCATTGGAAGTTCAATGTTTTTAACTTTACAATTATGGGAATGGGACCATCTTTTTGGGACAGACAAAAATGGCAAACGAGAACATCTTCTTGGAAAGGTGGGAGTATATGGTAATTGTTATTTAAAGATGGAGCAGCTAAAAATGGCATCTTACTCATCCTTTTGATATTAAACACATCATCTAAAACACCCATATTTGGAATGTTGACAAGTCAGACCTTTGTAAGTACTTTGGTCCCAGCTCCTAGGGCACTGGTTGAAAATGCAACTCCTGAATGGCATCATACAACTAACTGAACTTGCTGATTAGTCAGCCTGCTTTTACTCAAGTTCACTTTCGTTTGTTTAGTGGACCAAGAGAAGATGCTACCCGTATCGGTTCTGCTGGTGTTGTGAGGCGTCAAGCTGTTGATATTTCTCCACTGAGGCGTGTTAACCAGGCAATCTATCTCCTAACAACTGGTGCTCGTGAGAGTGCTTTCAGGAACGTTAAGACAATAGCCGAGTGCCTGGCTGATGAACTTATCAACGCAGCCAAGGGGTCCTCCAACAGGTCAAAAGCAACTTTGATTTTCTACTTAAATTTCACGTATTACATTTCTTGGAGGTCATTTTAACATGATTATTTAATTTCTGTATTTGCAGTTACGCCATTAAAAAGAAAGATGAAATCGAGAGGGTTGCAAAGGCTAACCGTTAAGGATGGATGATGGTGAGCTTCGTCTTAAATAGAGCAAGTTTTGAAGGATCAAATATGATAAATTTATGTGGTACTCTCTAGTTTCCTCCTTATAAGTATTAGTTATGTCATGGTCAAGTTTTTTGGTAATGGATTATTTTCTATTTCTGCAAGGATAAATGTTTCACTGTATTTTTGTTCTCAAGTAGTGATGCTTGTGTTTGATACTTTATTGAATTATCGCATATTGTGCAAATCCTTGTACTTTTTCCTATTGTTGTTCAACAAACATTACAGTTCTGAAATTGCATAGCTGATTATGCTGCTAAGTGGGGATTTGCACTTCAAGAAAGTGCAAATGTATTGCATGCTCCCCATAGTCACTGACCCACGTACAGTAGCGGACCTAGGACGAAATCTAAGTGGGTACACAAATCAGAAAAAAATAATCCTAAGTAGGGAAAAAGAAATTAGAGTCTGTAGAAATACTATGAGGGTGTACCTGGGAACCAAATTTCAAGCAGTGAATTTAAAGTCAAAAAGATGGTAAAATTCATTTTGTTGTTTCAATTTTGATTTTTATACTCGGTATTAGAGTTGTCAGATGTGCTACTAATTGTACAATTTTGATTACCAAATACTCCATCCGTCTCAAAATAGATATCGTTTTGAGAGATAAATTTGTCTCAAAAGTTTCACTATTTTCAAAGGTTTTTTTTATTGCTTTATACCACTTATACCTTTAATAATGATAGTGAACTATCTCTTACCTAACAATTTAATTACTTAGGTAGTTGAATTACTTTAGGGGTATTTGGGACTTTTTCACATGCATTAATGACAATTTTTAAAATGAGTGAACCACTCCAAAACGACATATTTTGAGGAGGGAGTACTTTTTCCAATCTAAAATAGCTGTCGTGTTTCGATGTTTTACGAGTTTTAAGAAAGACAATTATTCATACTTATTATTAAGTACTCCCCTGGTCTAATTGTCACTTTTGGTCAAACAAATGTAAGTTTGACCAATAAATTTAAAACAAAAATAATGATCCTAATAAAAATCAAAAAATTGTTATTAAAAGTATTATTAATTATAATACAGTGATAAATTTTAGATTTTTATTAGGATAATTATTTTTTATTTAATCTGATTGACCAAAAGCGATAGCTATTTTGGACCAGAGGGAGTAATAATACTGAAAATATTTTGGACTAATATTACTCCTCTTATTTTACTTCACACAGTACCAATTAATAACGTTGTAAATCAAAGGTAGAAGAGAAATTTGATTTTAATTATTTTAGTTACAAGTTACAATTATTTTAGACCGTAAATTTTGTACAAAAGAGAGAAGCTATTTTGAAACCGATTTTTTAATTGAACGTGACTACCTAATTGCAGGGGACGACTTGAATTAACTGAATAGAAAACCTAACCAAATCTGGGAGACAAGGCTAACTGGGATTATTAGCGATTTTAATTCTGCTCAAATAATTGCCTTCCAACTACTACCATTACCTTACCTCATTCTACGGATCTGAAACACCGGCAATTTGAAAGAAGAATTGCCTAGCATAAGAAAGAGTCCACCCACACCATTAGTATGAGGCCTTTTGGGAGTTGACCCAAAAACAAATCCGTGCGGGCTGGGCCCAACGCGGACAATATCATACTAATGTGGAGTGGTGGAGGTGATCGTGGTCCCAAGTCAGTCGTCGGATTACATTTTCAATTGCGCCGTGAGCTGTTCCGGACTGAAGGAGTACTATTTTAACACCTAATAATTAATTGATTATTGCCGAACCTGTCGAGCATGAATATTAGATGGAAGAGTAGATAGCCAACTCTTGAGTAAAGTCAATTGGTTTAGTTGATTTTTTTTGCTTCTTCACAACTCTATTGAATCACCTCATTAATTGAAATGAGTTGATCCGAGTTGCAGTGCATCTGACTAGTTAATTACAACCTATGAATCAAATCAAATGGTTCTTTCATTCAACCACTAGGTGCATTGGAACACCTGATTATTATTTACCAAATCATTTTTCATAATAATAATAAAAAAAACATGAAACAACACATATTATATCGCTTTACCCTCAACTATACTGTCACACAATTTGTACTGTTAGCGTGCCATTGGCACGAATAAAAGTACTCAATAATTGATCTAGGGACAAAAAGGTCGACCCGAACGAGCCCTATGACTAGGGATAGTAAAATGCCTCAACCTTCCTTCTTGTTCCCTCAAATACCCTTCACAAAGAAATGCCTTTGAAAACTTATCCTCTACTGCCCTATTCACATCATGTACAAACACATCCGTCTCTCCATCCTCCCGATTCCTTGCCATCAACCCCGCTGTGTAAATCGCCTCCATCCTCCCCGGCGCCCCATCGAAATACCCTGTGGGTGCATCCACCATAATCAAATCCCACTCTACATCATACACCTCACTAGGCAAACCCTTATGTGCAAGTTGACACTCCGAGAATCTCGGATCCGTCACTTTCTTACACTCGTCAGTACTCATTCCTGTCTCGAAAAGGTTGTCTGAATCGGTCAACTTGGTGTCGTACACAACGTGGTACGATTCCAAATTGGGCACTTTTGATTTGATTTGTTGGATCCATGATTTGTCTTCTTCTAGGAAAACGGTACGGCCACCGTGGTTGAGTGAGGCCCACATGAGGCTGTCGTGGCCGAGACCGAACACAAGGAAGTTGCATGGGGATTTCTTGGAGAGGACTTGGAGGGTAACGGAGATTTCGGGTAGGGATTGTTGTGGGGTTATGTTTGAGGTGGCGTAGTGGACTAAGGCTTGCGATAGAGATGGGGTGATTTTTGTACATGTTGGAGATAACGGAAGGGGAGGGCATGATGATGATGATGATGTTTTTGTTCCGTTAGTTAATGGAGAGATAACGGAGAGTTTTTGGAGGGAGGGGGAGAAAGTGGTGGATCTTAGTAGCATTATTAGGAGGAAAACAGAGAAGAGGCAAGCTACTATGAGCTTTAGGCTGATGGGATTTTGGGTCTTTGATCTCATTGTTTTTCTTGAGAGAGAGAGAGAGAAAGAGAGAGAGGAGAGAGAGGAGAGAGAGGAGAAAGGAGAGAGATTTAGGTATTTGTTGAAGGGTGGAGTAGTGTGGTATATGAAATAGTATAAGTTGGGGGAGATTACTTGAATTGAAAGTGAAGTGGGTGAGTTGTGGCCTCGGGAGTCGATGGATTTAAAAGAAAAAGGTGATGGTTGTTAGGAAATGGCCATGTAATCGATTGTTTGGTGCCAGGTATCAATTGTTTGTTGTTGGTTTAAAGATAAAGAATTAGGGTGTTGATGGAGAGTGGAGAGGAAGTGGGCTAAGATTATCAATTTATTTTAGTTCATTTGGTACCCCAATGCATAATGCATTACACTAGTAATTTAGCCCGTGCTCCGCACGGTAATGGATTGGGAGCACATAAATAAAGGAACGGGATGACAAAGTAGTAAACTACTTTTCTTAGATATTGAGTTCAAAAAAAAATGAGATACACCTAACAAATGACAATTTTACCCATGTCTTTGAAAAATTATCTATTTGAATTTCAGCATAAAAAATTGGGGTTGACTTGCAAGCCAATAACGTTGAAGAATGAGGAGAGCGAACAATAAAAAATCTTTTCGATAAAGTTTAAGCCGTTTATCAAAAATTAATGAGACCATTCATTTATGTGTAGAGATTAGTTAACATACTGTAAGTGCAGAACGTGGTGATACCACAAGTGCTGCCAACACTGTCCCAGTGATACCCGACGGACTATCTGGGATTATATTTGGATAATTGCTTCATAAATAATTGCTGTACTAATGTCTAATATTTATGCAAGTTTAGTGTTTATGTTGGTCCAATTTTCAAGTATATACTATGCTAGAATATTGCAAGGAAGTTAAAGAAGAGTTATGGATAAAAGAGGATTTTATCCATAAACATGTGAGATTTACTTCACAACAAACACATGGGATTTGACCCATTCAAAAGAGCTGAGTTGTTGAAGAAGGATGTACAAGGCGCATGAAGCTAGAACGTACAAGATGGCAAAGCACAAACTTGGGCACAAAGAAAGTAGTTCCTACATTTTAGGAAATGTGGAGATAAATCATCCCAAGGCTCGGCCACTCCACCTCTCCACTCAACCACGTTTTTATCAACTCTCCAAGCCATTATTGGAGTATTCCCCAAGTTGATCAAGCCTATAAATAGCAAGGGAGGATGTGTTTGAAGATACAACACTTGAAGCAAATAAAACACACTCCTCACACAAGAAAAGCCTATACACTCCTTGGTTCCGATAAACCACGTCTTCCCAAACCTTTCCATTCTTGTAATCGAGTATTATGAGTTTGTCTTGGCTATGATAGGATATCGTGTATAGTCTTAGTCGTTCCACAAAGCTTTCATTGTAATAGCATTAGGGAACTCTCGGCCTTGTACTCATTTCATATTATTAGTGAAGGTCTCGCCTTTTGAGGCATCCCTCAAGATATATAATTTATATATCTTGAGAAAAATAATTCTTGTGTGATTTTTTCGCTGCAAACTCTTTTTAGAATTTGTTTTCTGTTCGTGTGTGTTAAGTGTTGCCCGAAGTGTTATCGTTGTAGTGGCAACACCTTTGATAACACTTCCTTTATGTCTTAAGCCATCGACTCACTTTTACAATTGGTACCAGAGCTAGTTACTTGATATACTAAGTACTCCGGTCCAGTATGTCATGGCCTATGATCCTGCAAATCCTAATCAAAAGAGGCTTCCGGTTCTTGATGGTTCAAATTACGCCTATTGGAAGATCCGCCTCCGTTCGTATATCAAATCAATTGATATCCGGGCTTGACAATCTATTGTGAATGGTTATTCTATCCCATTGTTACCGCCGGATGAAGATGGTGACATTCAAGTCAAACCTAAATCCGAGTGGACTAATGAGGAAAACAACCTAGCTAGTTTTAATGAAAATGCACTTAATGCCATTTATGAGTGGGTTGATATGCATATTTTTAAACTTATTCAAAATACTCCCACTGCTAAGGAGGCATGTGATACTTTACAAAGATTTTGTGAAGGGGATGATAGTGTGCGTGAAACAAGCTTAGGAGGCTCACTAGCAAATTTGAAATATTGAGGATGAGTGAAAATGAAGATATTTCTTCATATTTTGAAAAACTTTTTGATATTGCTAATGAATGTCAAGTTTTGGGTGAACCTTTTACTAACAAACAACTTGTTTCAAAAGTAGTTAGAACTCTTCCTGAGCGCTTTAATATAAAAGTTTCATCTATTGAAGAGGCTCACAATCTTGCAACCATGGATATCATTACTTTGATGAGCATTTTGCAAAATTTTGAATTAAATCTCGCTGATCAAAGTGATGCTATTAAAGGCAAAAATGTTGCTTTAAAATCTCAACCTTCGACTTTTGAAAAAGATGAGGAAGATGAGGTTTTTGATGAAATGGATGAAAATTCTAGTGTTGCTTTACTTGCTAGGAAATATAACTCTATGTTAAGAAAATTCAACAAAGAAAATATGCAGGTAAAAGCAAAGGAGCAACAAACCAAGGTGTATGATTCGATGCTAAGGAGGTCACTCCCAACCACCCAAAAGGCGAACCCAATTCGTAGGGAATCCTCGGATCAGTCAAACTCCAATCCCAATTACCTTGACTCCATTCAATGTCACACGTGTTCAGGATGGGGTCACTATGCCAATGAATGTGAAAACAATCTGAGGAAGAAGGGTAAGAGCTTGAGGGTGTCTTTCAGTGATAATGAAGAAGAAGGAGTTGACCATGCCCAAGAACCAGATGAGACAACCATGTTTATCACGGTTTGTGACTCAGACACAGAAAGTGCTATCCCAAGTGATAACCCAAGTGGGGTAACACCTGTGATAACACTCAGCAGGTATAATGATTTCAATTCTGAAAATGCTGTTTGTTTTATGGGGTCTGCTAATTTGGATGCAGGAAGTTCTCAAGATGATGCTGAGATGAGTAAGGATGAACTCATAAGAGGATTAAGGAATCTTTATGAGGACATTCTTGATCTTTACCAAAGAAACTCAGCAACTAAGACTTGGCGTGGCTACTCTTGAAATCCAACTCACAAAGAAGGATGCTGAGCTGGAGAAGGTCACGACCAAATTGTCCCTCGTCGAAACCACACTCAAGAAACTCAACACGGGGTCTACCAAACTGGATGAGATTCTCATGTTAAGTAAACCTCTCAGGGCAGATATTGGTTTTCAAGATTCTTTAGATAGTATCATTTATTCTTTATCTTTGGATGATAATCAAACATGTTTTTTTAAATGAACGTGGAAAGAATAAATATTTTTCTTCCAAAGCCTCTGATAAAGGGAAAGTGTGCACTTATTGTCACACTGCTGGACATTTTAAAAACAATTGTCATACTTTTCTAAAAAGGAATTGGTCCAGTTTCTCAGTGTTACCTGAAGTGTTACCCACTACTTCTGATAACACTGTTTGTCAGAGAAACAAGAATCAAAGAAAGAAAGAATGGAGACCTAAAAACAATCAAAGATGTAATGTTGTTTTTACTGCCTTAAGAACTAATGTTGAAGGTTCATGGTATTTTGATAGTGGGTGTTCACGTCACATGACAGGAACAAAATTGTTTTTAAAAGACTATGAATCAGTTCTTGGAGGTAATGTTACTTATGGTGGTGGAAGTAAGAGCAAGATAATTGGAAAAGGAACCCTAGATGTGTCCGGTTTTTCCACCTTAAAAAATGTCTTACATATAGATGGTCTTGTAGCTAATTTAATTAGTATAAGTCAACTTTGTGACGACAATTTAGAGGTGAAATTCAACAAAAATACTTGTGAAGTCTTTGATCGTTCTAACAAGTGTGTGATGTCAGGTACTAGATCAACAGACAATTGTTATTGTATTGATGACAAACAGGTATGCAACTCCGTGAGAGTTGATGTCACTACCTTGTGGCACCAAAAGTTGGGACACGCCAATTTTCGAAACATTGAAAAAATTGTTAAGCTTGGTGCTATTCAAGGAGTTCCTAACCTGGATTTTAAAAACAAAATCATTTGTGAAGGTTGTCTTAAAGGCAAACAAACTCGTGTATCCCACAGTGCTGCCCAACACCATGAGCAGTACTCTGGAAGAACACATTGTTTTCAACTTTTACATATGAATTTAATGGGTCCAGTTGAGGTTGATAGTTTGGGTGGTAAGAAATATTATTTGGTAGTTGTTGATGATTTTTCTAGGTTCACGTGGATCTTTTTCTTGAAAGAAAAATCCGAGGCTTTTGAAAAGTTTAATATCTTACACTCAAAAATCAAAAACATGTTTTGTGCTTCTGTTTCTCGTATAAGATCCGATCATAGTAAAGAGTTTGAAAACACTTCATTTTCTACTTTTTGTGAGAAAATAGGAATTCACCATGAATTCTCGGCACCCAAAAACTGTTGGGTATGCCCACATATATCTCAGATTCAATGTAATAGGATTGATTAGATTTGATTGATCCATCACCTAAGTTTTATTTCATGGACTTTAGACCCACATGTAAGAAGTATTTATACTTCATTTTTTAGGTAGTCCATTGTAATAGAATAGACTTAGGAATAGGGCTAGAATGTCAAGATTGAAGAAAATCACAATGTTGATTTAAGGCTCGCGCCATGCGCCTTGCGCCCTTAGCATGCGCCTATGCGCCTCATAAGCGCGCGCTATGCTACGCGCCTACGCGCCTCATTGATATTAAATCAACACTTAGTGATTTTTTGAAAACATGAAGACTTGAAGAAATTCAAACTACGCCAATGATCCATCGGTGGTTAAATAACACGTATGCACCCGCATCTAAGGACACCTGTCCATAACGGTCACATTTGTGTTATGTGTCTAACGGCTATAAAAGGACACGTGCTTCACTCAATGAGCGACATCACATCTGTCCTTTAACCTTATCCTCAAGGGATTTCCAACGGCTAGTTTTTTGGACTCTACTATAAATACCCCATAACTTTAAATGTTTTGAAGTTGCTAAGAATCTCAGAATTTCTCTCTCAAGCATTTGTTGAAGATTTGAAGATTGCCTTTGATTTTCCAGAATTCTCAAGAACATCTTCATACCTTCATCCTTAGCCCAGATCCTCAAGAAAAAACACTTTAGTATTATTGTGCTCTCAATCTCAAAGATCTAAAGAGCCTTGAATCTAAAATCACACACGCACCTCTTTAAGTTTGATCACTTAGATCTTTCTTTTAGAGATACACCGGTTATTGTCTAGGATTTGTTCTTTCATAGAATATTAGATCTTGAGTTAGTGTATAAGCTCAAACGATTGTAATTTGTAACACTCACTCATTATATAAGATCTCCATTAGAAATCCAAGACTAACCATCTTGGTAGAGGACGTAGATCATCTTTCCGATCGAACCTCTCCAAATAGCGCGTATTAATTTCTTGTCATTTACTTTCAAGTTATTATCTTATCTCACTATTTGCTTGTTTAATCATTGTAGATTGATTGATCTAAATTGTGTTTTGTTGGTTATATCATTTGCCTAAGTTCCTTATTTCAGCCAATTTGAGCCAAAATACTTAGAGTGTGTGTTGCGCCCCTTTTAATCATTTGCGCCTATTTTACTTAACTATTCCGCTGTGCATTTCACTCACTCACTTAGGCGCATTTCATAACGCTTATTTGATTAAGTGCGCATTTGCCATTGAATTTTCAAGGGTACGAAAAGAATTTTAAAACAGCTATTCACCCCCCTCTAGCTATTTTCCATACCCTTGTTGCCCTTTGGGACCAACAAGTGGTATCAGAGCAAACACCTTTATAAAACGTTTTTGTTTTTTAAGCTTAACAGCTTGGGTGCCGATTCAATATGGAAAACTCAAAACCTTCGGCAACTGCTAACTACACACATGTTCCAGTCCTTGATGAAGATCACTTTGACGTGTGGAAATTCAGCATCTTAACTCATCTCACCTCAATCGATGAAAGGCTTCATGACACCGTGGTTTATGGACCTTACATCCCTATGAAAGCGAATCCAAATCCGCGCACCAATGCTGCTCAACCAACCATTAAGAAACCAAGGGAAGAATGGACTGAGGAAGAAGCAAGAAGAGTTGCAAATGATGGCAAAGCAAGAAACATTCTCCTAAGCACTCTAAGCGCGGCTATGAAACAACAAGTCATGCATTGTGCTACTGCTAATGAGCTATGGGACGCTATTGAAGAGCATATAGAAGGAGATACTGTTTGTAAGGAGAACAAGAAATATGAAGTGCAAAAGAGATTCAACAATTTCTCTCAACTCCCCGGTTAAACCTTAAGACAAACTTATGAACGCTACTGTGAAATTATCAATCTATTTATTTCACTTGGCATGAAATTTTCAAACAAAGATTTGAATGTAAATTTCCTCCAAGCTTTTGGCTCAAGATATCTTCATAATCCAGCGCTCTTGAAGACGCCGGAACTTTAGATGTATGGACGTTAAGGAATCCTTATGCAAATCTTAAGGTTTATGAGCTCAAACTTTAGTGCATCAGTTAAACTGAAGGAAAATCGAAATCCATAGCAATGGTGGCGCATAGAGAAGAAGCGCATGCGCATGCGCTGGTTCAAGAAGAGAAAAGGTCCGATCCCAAAATTTCTACCTTTGAGCTATTAAACATGGATGATGAAGACTTCGCTTTATTTGTGAAGAAATTTCAAAAGTTCAGAAAATTCTCAAGACCCGGCTCAACCAGCAAATTTCAAGGATCTACCAGCAGAGCTCCTCCAAAGTTCACGAGGAGTAGTAATTCTAAAAGAAAAGAAGACCTTGTTTGTTTTAATTGCAGGAAACCAGGACACTTTACTTCAAGCTGCCCATTTCTAAAATTTGAATATATGCAGAATAAGAGCAGCCATACTCCCAAGTTCACTCGTCACAAGGGAATGGTTGCTGAAGAAGAATCACCAGCAAATGAGCAGAACACTTAGATTGAAACAGACTCAGATGAGAGCGATCAAGATTCCGATGATGGACTCGTTTGTTTGGTGGCAAATGATGATGAAGTTGATACTTATGATTCTGATGATGACTTCTCCAAAGATGTTCCTGATATAAATGTCTTGAATAAACCTATCAAGAAATCTGTAGGTTTTCAAGAAGTGAAAAGGAAGAAAGGACCAACCATCAGCGAGCTCGTTGAACAAGGATTTCTCACTCCAGCTCAAAGCGATGGTGGATTGTTATTTTATAGATGTGATCTGAGTGCTAGAAGCAAACTCAGAAAGAGTGAATATGTTAGACCTCAAGTTGCACCTATTCCTACAATCAATCATGATGAGGACATTGTAAAGCAAGAAAGTTGTTCTTAGAAGCCGAAAAGGTAATCAGTAAATTTGGCAAAATGATGGAAGCTTTAGCACTATCATGTGATGAAATTTCCCAGCTTAAGACCAAGAAATCTCTACTTAAATCTGAACTCACCCTCCTTAAGGAGCAGATAAAGAGCATGACTCTTCTTACTGTTAAAAACACTTTTCTAACAGAACAGAACTCACTTCTTACAGTTCAAAACGATGAATTGGTTGCTCAAATTACAGATCTTAAAAAGATTACAAATGAGTGGTACAATTCTTGTGTCACTATGGAGAATATATTTGAGTCCCAAAAAGTCAGTGGTGATAAAAGCGGCTTGGGATTCTCATCAACTAGTGACAACTTTAAATGTGATGTCTGTGCTGAAAGAGAGAGTGAATTTATAAATCAGCAAACTTTTGAAATTCCTAAGGAAAAAATTCTAATTCAATGGGTAAAGGACATGAAAAAGTCAAGAAACAATCATTCCATTATGTCTACCCAACAAAACAATTTGGGAAAGCTAAAGAGAAGGAAGTAGCTACAGATGAATCATCCTCCAGCAAAACCATTCTTGAAACAAGGCTCGCTCCTTCTCCGAGTGCACATTATGCGCCTAAGAGCCACGCGCCTAACCGCCGTTCTCCTCCTAGCCCTATGCGCCCTCCAAGAAATAGCGCTCCAAAATTTCAAAAAAAAAAGATTTTGTTAAGGGTGGCTCATCTGACCCAAAGAAGGATGCTATCCCAAAGAAAAGTAAAGAGGTTGTGAAAACTCACATGATTGGTGGCTTTCATCATTGTTCGATTTGTGATTGTTCGGGACATAAGGCCGTGGAATGCCTTTTGAGATTCACTCCCAATGCCAAAGGAAGTAAGAATCCTAAGGTCAAGCAAGAGTGGGTCATCAAAAGTTGCTAACTCTAGGACCCGAAAAGGAATAAAGGGGACCTGCTTTAAATGTTTATATTTCAGGTTCTTTGCTTCATGGATGGATCATCAAAAGCTAAAACGTATGAATGGATTCTCGATAGTAGGTGTTCACGACACATGACTGGAGATGAATTACTTGAAGATGTTCATGAAGAAAGAGGTCCCTCAGTAACATTTGGTGATAATAACAAAGGTCAAGTTGTAGCATATGGAAAGCTCAAGAAAGACAAAGTGTGCATTGAAAGAGTCTCTCTCGTCAAAGGGCTCAAGCACAATTTATTATCCATATCTCAATTCTGCGACAAAGGATTAGAATGCCATTTCACCTCAACTCAATATCTTATCAAGAATGGAAAAAATGGAGCTACATTACTCACGGGATATCATAAGACAGATATTTACATTATTGATTTCCATAGTATGAACTCTAGCACTAATCTTTGTTTTATAGCTAAAAGTGTGAGCGAAAATAGTTGGCTGTGGCACAAGCGCTTAAGTCACTTGAACTTCAAGTATCTATCTAAAATCAGCAGGAATAATCTTGTAAAAGGACTTCCCAAGGTTGCTGATCATTATGACAAGAAGTGCGCCGCGTGTCAACTTGGCAAACAACCGAAAAAGTCTTTTTCCAGCAAGACCAATCCCTCAACAACTAGATGTTTGCAACTGCTGCACATTGATCTATTTGGACCAGTCACCACCGTAAGTATTAGAAGAAACAAGTATACTCTAGTTGTGGTTGATGATTATTCAAGATATACATCGGTGGAAATGATGATCTCAAAAGACGATTGTTATGACATTTTGACCACCTTATTCAGACTGCTCCAAACCCAAAAAGAAGATGACATCATTAGTGTTCGATCCGACAATGGAACAGAATTCAAGAACAACGGTGTTGCTTGATATTGCGACGATCATGGGATAAATCACAACTTCTCAACCGCTGGTATTCCTCAACAAAATGGTGTTGTGGAAAGAAAGAATAGGACGTTGATTGAAGCGGGAAAGACGATGATAGCTGAAGCTAAATTGCCTAAGTACTTTTGGGAAGAAGCTATCAACACAACATGTTATACTCAAAATCGTTCCCTCATCAACAAACTTCACAACAAGACTCCATATGAACTTTGACGTGGTAGAACTCCCAACATTGCATTATTCAAGATCTTTGGTTGCAAGTGTTATATCCTCTACAACAGAAACGAACATAGAAGTAAATTCGATGCCAAAGCCGACGAAGGTATTTTTGTTGGGTATGCCAAACATTCTAAAGCTTTTTGCGTTTTTAATAGATCTACATTAGTGATAGTTGAATCTGTACATGTTACATTTGATGAACATTCTCTCCTTGAGCCACATTTGGCTCCAAATGTTGCTGATGATTCTGCTGAGCTAAATGAAACAGGTGCTCCTATTTATGATGCGCCTACACTTGAAAAGAATCTATCAACTCAAGGTAATCCATCTATATCAAATCCGCCTAATTCTTCATATGGCGCGCCAAATGAATCATCAGCTGCACCTCCTTCTAATGTTGCGCCTCTTGATTCTTCTCACGCGCCTACACTTTGATGCTTACACTGCATTTATCTCTCAAATTGAACCAAAGAAGGCTGATGAAGCGCTCCAAGATCCTAATTCGGTTGTTGCTATGCAAGAAGAACTCAATCAATTTGTAGATACCCCGGGAGAGCCCACGGCTTGGCTAGAGCGGTGGAAGGATCCTAGGATGTCTAATTGATTTTATTTTGTAGAGTCGCCACCTATGTTTTTAAAGGAACATAAGAAAAACCTAGAAATAACCTATTTTTTAATGTTACGAAACCAAAGATTCGGGAAGAGAAGGGTTCGGGGGTTAGGTGATGGAGTGGGAAGTACTTAAACACCCACTCCGCCCCGCTTACGCGGGTCTTGCTACAATTGGTGTTCTAATGCTAAAAAGTCCTTCTATTTATTAATATGAAAATGTGCTAACGATTACAAGGGAAAGAAAAGGGAAATAAAAAGAGAATTATTTTATTTATTGATTTATGCTAAGAATTACATGTTGAATTATTGCTAAATCATTACATTAAGAAATGATCAATGATTGAAATAGAGATTGGAATGTTGGGATGTAACCTTGGCCAAATTTCAATAGTGAAGTGGCCTTTTGGTTGTATCCCTTTTTATGGAGATTGCATACTCATTAGAGATGTGAGAGATGAAGAAAACAAGTAAAGAGTTTTGACAAAGAGAATTAAAAGAGTTTAGAAGGAGAAAGTGAGAGTTGTACCTTGTGCTTAAATGGGGAAGAACCAAATTGTCTATAGTGACCACCCTTTGAAAATGGATTTTATGTGTTTTAAAGTGTTTTTGATTCAAGAATTCCTCCTCCCCTTACATGGTGGAATGAAGAGGTATTTATAGGTGTTGGAGAAGTGTTTGTGGTCACAAATATGGCCATTCCCCGGATCAAGCCAAGGCATAATGGTCTTGGGGGTTACAAATCAGAAAAGGAGGGAAATTTGGCAAAATCTGAGATTCTGGAAGCGGGAAGCGCGCTTCCCACCCCCCCTATGGGAGGAGCACGCCTCCCACAAAGGAGGGAAAAGGCGTGCGCATCCCAGCTTCAGAAAATTCATATTTCAGCCCAAAAGTTAACCCGTTATGCAGTTAAGCCCCAAAACTAACGGAATTAGTCCAAAAACTTAATGAACATCACAAAAGTCAACGAAAATAAATGAAACAAAGACTCAAGGTTGACTTTGCCACTTAGTCAAATCCAAGACTAACGGAGTAAGTCAGGAACTTAACGAAAAGTAACGAAAGTTAACGAAAAGTAACAAAACTTAACAGAAAAGAGGAAGACAAAGAATGTTTATGCAATCGAGACATGAGAGGTCCAAGGCGGGGTGTCTACAGAGCCCCTCGGCGACGTGTATTGCAAAGCAAAACACGTCGACGAATGTAAAAACACCCGCCGAGGACATCGACAAAGAAAAAAGGAAGAAAAGAAAACAAAGACTCGATAAAAGTAGGAATTTGAAATTGCGATAGATAGAGGTGCGTGTGAATACGTGTGTTTGAATATGGGATATTCATCGCAACATTAAAATTATGAGAGTCGCCACGCCGTTTTAATTATAGCCAAAACTTTGAAAAAAAGCATGTTTAATGGGCTCGGGGGTCAAATTACAACAAGAGAAGAATATTCACGTTATCACTCCTATTGCCCGAATTGATCGGTCTTTCTATCATGATGCGGTGTATGTGGTGTGTTAGTGATTGAGACCGGATCCGAAGATTGCCTACGTTCCTCTCAATATGAGAAGCTCAGGTCAGCGTAGTTCGAGGAGAATTTAGAATAGGCAGAAGAATCGGGATCATGCATAATGAGGGGGGAATTACCTAAAGATTAGGGTTTAGAAGTAGTTCCTAGATCATCCTCGGGTTGATGAACCCTAGATCATCATCGGCTATGAAATAACATGTTAACATGAAGATCGAAACCCTAAATATAGCATAAATAAGGTTTGAATCTATGAATATGATGAACATGCGAAGAACATATTATGAACATATGAATGTCATGAAGAAAATATGAATAAAGATGTTAGGAACATGAATATTATGAAGAACACATGAATAAACATATTAAGAATATGAATGTTATGAAGAACATATGAATAAACATATTAAGAATATGAATATTATGGATCTAAATTAATAATATGGCAAGAACATGAAGAAAAAGTTAGAAAACTTACCTTTGTTGACAAGAAGTAACCTTGGATCTTCTTGGGATTCTTGAGAGTGTTCTTGGAGGCTTGAATGACTTGATTTGGGAGCAAAATCTTCACTTGGAAGCTCTAAAATTCGGATCCTCCAATTATGAGGCAAGGGAGGTCTTTAAATAGGAAACTGATGGAGAGATCTGACGGTCCAGATCATCTGGGGTGGATGTGGCCGCGTGGCCTAGATGGAGGGTGGCGGCGATGTTGGCCGCGTGGCCAAGGTTGGAGCTTGGGCAAATGTGGCCGCGTGGCCATCATTCCTGGCTGACTTAATTATTAAGCTAGGGTTTTGCATGTTTCATGGAAACCCTATTTTGGCCATCTTTAAGATGTTCTAGAACAATGAGGTATATTTTGGGAATCCGGGACAAGTCTTTGCAAGGTTTGTAATTCCTATAAAGTCCTTGTGTATTTCGGAAATCCCTAATAAACTCATTTTCAGATCGGGTACTAACAGTAGCCCCTCGGCGACGCTTCTTGCAAGGCAATGGAGGGTCGACGATAAAAATAGGAACCGTTCTGAAACATGAGTTTCAAAACAGGCGGAAAGTAAGGGAACGGCTGAACCTTGGCAGGTGACCTACGTATCCACGGGGGAATCAAGCCAAACATAGTTCAAATCTGATGGGGAAATTGAGAATGATTGTCCTCTGATGGGACCAATGCCTTCCGCTTGGGGAGAAATTGTGACTTGCTGGGGAGACATGTGTCGGGGAAAATGTAATTGCTGGGGATGAGAGATGACTATGTCGGTCGGGTGGCTGAACCTTTTCAGGTTTCCTACGTATCCTCGGAGGAATCAAGCCGGTCGTAATTCGGAGGGGATAGGAAATGACCAAGGCGGTCGGGTGGCTGAACCTTTTCAAGCTTCCTACGTATCCTCGGAGGAATCAAGCCGGTCGTAGTTCGAAGCTATTGGGGAAAGACGAGACATCGTACTTCTGCTGCGGATAACAAACCTACGGATACTATCTTGTATGAAGAACGAACATTCGTAAGCAATGAAGTTATTTGGGAAAAATAAAGACTACGTCATCTAAATAATCCCAAGATGGAATGGTAAACACAATCAGGATCGCCCGGGTTCCTACCGATCGCGCTAAAGTAATAGATACTGGATCTCTCGTAATTAGAAACGCCAGGGTTTCTGCCAATCACGATCGATCTAAGGTGCGTATGACATAGAGGCGCCGAAGTCTCTGTAATCATACGAATCCTAAGCAAATGTTTGGAAATTTTAAACGCAATCAGAAACGCCCGGGTTTCTGCCGATCACGTTAAAATAATAGATGCTGGATCTCTCGTAATTAGAAACGCCCGGGTCTCTGCCAATCACGATCGATATAGGATGCGTATGACATAGAGGTGCCGAAGTCTCTGTAATCATACGAATCCTAAGCAAATGTTTGGAAATTTTAAACGCAATCAGAAACGCCCGGTTTCTGCCGATCGCGTTAAAATAATAGATACTGGATCTCTCGTAATTAGAAACGCCCGGGTCTCTGCCAATCACGATCGATCTAGGATGCGTATGACATAGAGGCGCCGAAGTCTCTGTAATCATACGAATCCTAAGCAAATGTTTGGAAATTTTAAACGCAATCAGAAACGCCCGGGTTTCTGCCGATCGCGTTAAAATAATAGATGCTGGATCTCTCGTAATTAGAAACGCCTGGGTCTCTGCCAATCACGATCGATCTAGGATGCGTATGACATAGAGGCGCCGAAGTCTCTGTAATCATACGAATCCTAAGCAAATGTTTGGAAATTTTAAACGCAATCAGAAACGCCCGGGTTTCTGCCGATCGCGTTAAAATAATAGATGCTGGATCTCTCGTAATTAGAAACGCCCGGGTCTCTGCCAATCACGATCGATCTAGGATGCGTATGACATAGAGGCGCCGAAGTCTCTGCAATCATACGAATCCTAAGCAAATATTTGGTGAAGCATGGAAATTTTAAGGGGCTTTCCGTTCCCAAAGGTAACGAATATCAGTCAAAATAGTGCTAAGGGCACCTAAAATGAACAAAGGGGAATGTACTAGGGGTAAAACTGAAATTTTGCATGTGGAGGCAAAGATGATGGATTGTTATGAAGTCGCAAACGGGATAAACTCTCGGGGAGTCACAAAGGTGATAGACTCTCGGGGAGTCACAAGGGTGACAGACTCTCGGGGAGTCACAAAGGTAATAGACTCTAGGGGAGTCACAAAGGACTCTTTGGTGAGTCACAAGGGCAAAGGACCTTTAGGGAGACGCAAAGGAGATGGACTCTCGGGGAGTTGCTAATATGGGAAACATGATCTGGGTTCCGCTTATCCTAATTTAGGAGGGAATGAGGCTACGAGCCATTGAGACCAAGGTGTTAGGTAAGGGACATTTTTCTTGGTTGCCTAGAGGTAGGACCTAAGGCTTTTTAAGGAAAGGGAATAAGGAAGATGGTGATCTCCTAATCTTGAGATAGGGATGCCAAAGATGTCACGGCTTCTTGGGCTTTAGATTATGTCTTGGAGATAATGTGGGTTTCCTAGGCTTACAGGCTAGGGATTGGAGTTCATTTAAGCATGAGGAGAGTATTCTATCCTAGGCTTAGTGCTAGGGCTTGGAAAGGTTGAGGTTTGGGAACTTCCTAGATGTTAGGGTTTTGAACAAGGGTTTGGAAACTGGTGTTTAAGGACCATGACTCTCCTAGGTTTGGGACTAGGGTTTAGGAATTTCCTAGGTCTAGGAGGCTAGGGCTTGGAGTTGTGGTAGGCTCAGAGGTTGCAAAGGCATTGGCTTTTAGACATAAGGCTGGGAGTTGGAAAGGTTGTGACTTCCTAGGCTTGAGACCATGGACCGTTGGGAAGAGGGATTGCTTTTGTGGAAGGTCCACTAAGCTTGATGTTAGGGTTCACCATTTTCCGGGATTGGTGACTATGGCTTGGAAATGTTCGTGGTAACCTAGGCTTTAGGCTAGGTTTTTCAGGCTAAGGACTGTAAACTTCCTATATTTTGAGACTAAGGTGAAGGCATTTCTTAGGTCTAGGACTAAGGTTTGAAGGGAATGTTGAATCCTAGGCTCGATGATAGAGTTTAGTGAGGATATAGTCTCCTAGGCCCTGCGGCTAGGGTTTAGAAAGAGTGTGACTACCTAGGCTTGAGGCTAGGGTTTGGAGCGAATGCGAGTACCTAGGCTCGAGGCTAGGGTTTAGAGCGAATGCGACTACCTAGGCTCGAGGCTAGGGTTTAGAGCGAATGCGGCTTCCTAGGCCTGAGGCTAGGGTTGATTAAGTTTTGGACAGGGCATTGTATCCTAGGTTTTGGGTTAGGGTTCAATAAGACGGGGGATTAAGATTGTAAATTTCCTAGGTTTCGAGACTAGGGTTTCGGGAATTTGGAAATGATGTTGCATGCGGGGCTTTGGAAATTCCCTAGAACTTGGGCTAGGGTTAAAGAGGATGTTGTGGTTTCTTAGGCTTAAGGATATGTGACTACCTAGGCTTGAGGCTAGGGTTTGGGGAGAACGCGACTTCCTAGGTTTGAGGCTAGGGTTTGGAAAGAATATCGACTACCTAGGCTTGAGGCTAGAGTTTGGAGGGAATGTGACTACCTAGGCTCGAGGGTAGGGTTTAGGAAGGATGTGGCTACCTAGGATCGAGGCTAGGGTTTAAGAAGGATGTAACTTCCTAGGCTTTAGGCTAGGGTTTGGAAGGATGTAATTACCTAGGCTTGGGGCTAGGGTTTGGAGAGAATGCGACTACCTAGGCTTGAGGCTAGGGTTTGGAGGGAATGTGACTACCTAGGCTTAAGGCTAGGGTTTGGGAAGATGTGATTACCTAGGCTTAAGGTTAGGGTTTGGGAAGATGTGATTACCTAGGCTTGAGGCTAGGGTTCGGAGCGCATGTGACTTCCTAGTCTAGAGGCTAGGGTTTGTAGAGGATGTGGCAACCTAGGCTTGAGGCTGGGGTTGAGAGAATGTGATTTCCTAGGTTTAAGGCTAGGCTTCGGATAGAAGGTGACTACCTAGGCTTGTGGCTAGGGTTCGGAGCGCATGTGACTTCCTAGGCTAGAGGCTAGGGTTTGTAGAGGATGTGGCCACCTAGGCTTGAGGCTAGGGTTGAGAGAATGTGATTACCTAGGTTTAAGGCTAGGCTTCGGATAGAAGGTGACTACCTAGGCTTGAGGCTAGGGTTTAGAGAGAAGGCGATTACCTAGGTTTGGGACTAGGGTTTAGAGGGAATGCGATTACCTAGGTTTAAGGCTAGGCTTTGAATAGAAGGTTACTACCTAGGCTTGAGGCTAGGTTTTGGAGAGAATGTGACTACTTAGGCTTAAGGCTAGGGTTTGGATACCGAAATCATTTGAAGGTTTGTCTTGGTTTAGACCGAGCAAGTTTGAGGTCTAAGAGTGTTGCGGTTTGGGGCAGGTGAGCTTGATACCTCATGGCTGGATAGGCTCGATAGGTTAGACCTAGGCTAGAGTGCTAGGGTTTAGCTAGGGTAAGACTCAGACATGTGTTAAGGAGACCGGGGCCTAATGGAATGGTAGGCGTGGGATCTAGGAGATCGAAGGCTAGGCAGGGTAGCGTTGGGACATAAGGCTTTCAAGCGGGTAAGTCTTTT
The DNA here is from genome assembly GCA_026119855.1 of Campanula takesimana. Taxonomy (NCBI): domain Eukaryota; kingdom Viridiplantae; phylum Streptophyta; class Magnoliopsida; order Asterales; family Campanulaceae; genus Campanula; species Campanula takesimana. Next base: position 2,213,470 of record JAOWBW010000031.1, on the reverse strand, counting down.
GTCCTAGAGAAACCGCGTTATGGGTTAGGACCAAGCAGGATTGAGGTCAGCCAAGGAGCAACGGATTGGGATTGGATGATCCTAGTACCTAATACGCATGTCGGGTTTGGATCCTAGAGTGTTTGAATGTTTAGGCTAGGTGCGAACCATAGGTGCGGGAAATGGTTTTGGATATATGACCATGTTGGCGCTTTAGGTAAAGGGATTGAGTGTCCAAGACTTTGCTTGAATACAATAGGTACCTAAGTTGGATTGGGTATGCTTAGGTCCTAAGTTTGTCTCAGAGGTCATTGCGCGTGACCAAGCTCGTTCGGCGATTGCGAAGGTGGGTTTGGTATGGGACCAAAGGTGTTAAGCGCACAATTTTTGACTGGACGGGTTTTGATATCTTTATGGCATATCACGGTATGCGGGAGGTCCTATGCGTTCGAGCACGTTTGAGGTTTGGACTCGTGGGGAAGAAAGGTTTGAGATCCATGGAGTTCAAGGGTGGACCTTGTAGGTGGCGAGGTTTGGACTCGGATCGTATTAAGTAGGTTAGAGACCTAAGGGGTTGAAGGTCAGACTAGGAAGTCTTTTGAAGCTAAGGAGTGACACTAGGTTTAAGAGTGGCAGGGCCATGGTTTGGGTATGACGGTAGGCGTAGATGGCATTGTGTTGGTTGGACCGAGCAGGCTTGGGAACTAAAGAGTTCTAAGGGTCGACATCTAAGGTTATAGACCTAGAGGGTAGACATTTTTGTGATCTAAAGGGTTTAGGAGTTGAGACCTAAAGTGTGGATCGGATATGCTAGAGACCTACAAGGTAGGCGCTTGGTAGACTTGAATGGACTTGGGATCTAAGGGATCGTTCAATAGGTTAGACTGGGTAGACCTAAGAGGTTGGACCTAAGAGGATAAGGGAGACATAGTCTGGACAAGGTAAGGATGAATATATATTGGTAGGTTTGGGATCTAAGAGATCAGGTACACTCGAGACCAGTAGGTTCGGGACCTAATGGGTCATTCTAAGGATTTGGATTCGGTAGACTGGTTTAAGGCTTGAGGTTTTGGATAAGACTGGTTTGAAGCTTTAGGAGTCCCGCTACTAACTTGTGGAGGGTCGAGCTAAGGGGTTATGGTGTAACCTATGTAAGACTGACCGGGTAGGTGCGGGACCTAAGGTTTTGAATCAAGTCAGATTGGGACATAGAGAGTTGAGGATTTAGGCCTAGGGGTTCCCTAAAGTGTAGGAGATAGGGTAAAGGACCGAGTCAACACAAGAATCACAGAGATGGGTCTCAGATGGATCGAGGATGTTTTTACAATTTTGTGCAGACCGAGAGTGCGGGTTTATAAACAAAGTGTCAGGGAAGAGAATACTTTTGAAAGTGTTATGATTTTATAAAGATGCCTTATAATTAGTTATGATTCTAACAAATTCAAAGTGTTCGTCATGTGCAGAGTTTGACGATGAGGGATACATCCTTGTTGAAGCCTCGATATTCTCCGAGAAACCACATAGTCGACCCATTCCGTTGGGGATTATCTAATTTGGTGAGCGGGCACCCTTCCTCCTTTGAGAAATTCTACGTCGAGCTTGATGATGAGGGATGCTCTTCTTCTAAGTATGTGCTTGTTGAAGCCTCGATATTCTCCGAGAAACCACATAGTCGACCCATTCTGTTGGGGAAGCCCTAGTTTGATAAGGGTGTAGAGCGGGGTATCCTACCCCCTTTAAGACGCACCCTTTTTTCTGCCTAGACCGCCCTTGCGGGTTTTCAATCTAGCGGGCATCTCTTTTGCGTCATCATTTTTTTTTTTTTTTTTTGAAATCATTCAGTCGACTCAAAAAAAGGAAAAAAGAATTGTTTGAAAACATGCGGGGGCATTTTGGGGAGAGTAAGAGAGAGAGAGATAGTACTCACATTTTGACTCTTTGGGCAACTGAGTGTATATATGTACAAAAGGGAGGAACCCCCTGCTTGACAGAAAGTAAGTGTTTAGCTCTTTCCTAAATTGTAGAACGGAAGACTTGTCGAGACATTTGAAAATTGTTTTATTCAAGATTCTCATTTGATTGCTCGAGAATGGACCTCGTTGATTAGTTATGCATCTTATGATTATGTTTTAGACACGTAGTCTCGAAATAATAAATGTTTTGATCAATTGTGAGTGAAGAAGCCAGGAGTAGAAATATGAAGCAAGAGAGAAGAGAAGGAAAATTGGCTACGAGGTGGGTTGTGTATATTTTGGACCGGACCCTAAGGTTGCCTACGTTCTCCTCAAGGTGAGAAGCTCAGGTCCGCGTAGTTCGGGGATATCCTGGCTGATGATGGAGTTGGGTTTGAGTATGAGGTTCATTTGTCGCGATAGGTTGCTCCGTTGTAGCTTGTTGCTTGGATTGCTTCATTGCAGCTCATTGCAGTGGATTGCTCCATTGTAGTTGTCATGGCTGCTGCTACCGCGTTAATCTTCTTTGTAGGGAAAGAAAGAAAAATAGAACATTTGAAGTGAAAATAAAATGGGACTTTTACTTTTCTATGGTGATAGCCCCTTCTATTTTTCTTTATTTTTTTTTTATTTTATCTCTTTGTGCACACCCTTTTTTTGCCTAGGCCGCCCTTTCGGGTTTTCAACCTAGCGGGCTTCTTTTTGGTGCAATGCTCTAACTTTTGCCTAGGTTGCCCTTTTGGGTTTCAACCTAGCAAGCCTTTTTTATATATTTGTACATGAAACATTGGGCAAGACGAGCCCCTAGTTTGATTTCGCCTCTCTCGATTGCGAGGTAGCTTCTTTATAGTTCAAGCGGCCTTTTGCTGGCGGCGGGCATCCTAGCCCCTTGATTTATACCGGTAGAGCTCCATCGGATTATCACGTGGCACCTATTAATGGCATGAACAACTTCGTGCATTTCTTTTATATTTGCGATGGAATACAGACAGCCCTGGTGTATCGGCATGTAGTACTTATGAAGGGAACAAACAACCCCTTAAATTGTGGCAGCATGGATGTCTATTTGATGATGAGCAACCGCAGTCCATTTCTTTGTCATGACCGTATGGAAAAGGGGTCTAATGGTGGGATGAGAGGCGTATGAGGATAGTGTATGGGAGAAGGTGTATATAAGAGTGTACATGAAGTGTGTACAAGGGGTGAGTGTATAGAGAGAGTGTATGGGGGTAGAATGTAGAGAGAAGAGAAAGTGATTCGTTCATCCCAATTGGTCAAAGCATTTGTTATCTTGAGACTAATTGTGTATTTAGTTATGTGAATGGTTTATGGGTCCATTTACCTTTTAATGAGTCGTCATTAATGAGTAAGATTAAGATTAATTCATCATATAACGATATAGCAATCAAGTGAAGACGGTGAATAAGACAATTTTCATGGAATTGATTTATGCAAGATTATGTCTCAAGTCTAGAGAGAAAAGAAATAAAGACTCTTTTATTATTTGAAAGAAAAACGACTAATCCGGGGTGGACTTTTACTAAAGAAACAAAGGTAGTCCAAGGTGGACTTTTGACTAAAGACACTCTAGAACCTACGAAGACTGAATGACCCTTTTTATTTATTATTTAAAGGGGGTAGCCCCAGTTTGCTCTTTCTTGTTTGGACTTTGCTCACGCCCATGCATCCCTATCGCGGGTGATGGCTCCGCTATCAATGAGGCTTTGGATCTTCCTTTTCAATTGGAGGCAACCTTCAGTGTCATGCCCAATGTACTGGTGGTATTTGCAGTATTTGGAGGGATCCAAGTCTGGTCTTACCCTGTTTGGTTCATAGTTGAGTAGAGGAGCCAACTTGCCGGCTCGAACCAAACCTTTTAAGAATTTGGCTAACGGCATACCTAAGTCGTCGAATTCGCGCTCGTCCTTCCTTTCACGAACTGTCTTGAGGGTGATTTAGGTACCGGTACCCCTTATTGATGAGTAGTCATAGGAGGCATCCCGACGGGGAAGGTCTGTGGCGGCCCGTACATTTGAGGAGCGTACGGGTGTTGAAATTGAGCAAGAGGGAGAACTCAGCTGAGGTAATCACAAACGCCATGAATGTCAGACAAATGGCGCCTCTCGATATTTCTTAGGGTCTTATGCATCTCCTTCTGAAAGTGTGTTGCTTGCTCGTTGAGAATGGCCTTAAAGTGGATTGCTTGTTCATCGAGGATGGCTTCGAAGTGGGATGCTTGCTTACTGAGAGCAGTACCGGTGTAGAGGATTGTCACGGGATCTTGGGTAGCAGCTTCAGTTGCAACTTCGATGTTCCTTGCAGCCGACATGATGCAGAACTCTAGTCATGAAAGAATTCAGCCTCTTAGTTGAATTAAATTAGATTCGTATTTAATGATAAGGCATCGTTATAAAATCATTTTTTGGAAAAGAGTCTGTCTCCACATTTTTGAAATGCATTTTGGTAAAAAAATTGAAAGTTTGACCGGGCCGAAGTTGCCTACGTTCCCCTTATCATGAGGGAGAGGTCCCACACAATAAGAGGCTCACGTCGCTGTAGTTCGAATCAAGTTATACTTTTAAAAAGAGGTGAGAGATGACCATAGGGGTCAAAAAGAGGGAGATGACTCGGTCTGTAGTCAAGCATGAGTGAGGAAGACCTATAGGAATCGGGTAAAGTTTTGACCTAAATTTGACCTAAGGTTTGACCTAAGGTTTGAGACAAGAAATGGTTCAAGCTAGGATGCGACGATAATGGTGGGTTGACCTAGATGGGTAAAGGATAGGTCGACCTAAATGAGAAGGGTTGGATTGACCTATATGGTGAATGAATCAAGATAGAGGGTTGTAGCGGTTTGCCTATGGGATGATCATGGTTTGACCTAAGCGGGTCTAAGGTTGACCTATTCGGGTTGGTGGACTAAGGAAGGTTGGAGATTGACCTAGATGGATCCAAGATAGGTAAGTCGACCTAAGCGGGTCACGGGGTGACCTTGACGGGTCAAAGGTGAAGGGGTAGTTTTAACCTAAGACGGACAAGTTGACCTAAATGGGTCAAGGATGGTGTGTGGACCTAAACGGGTTGACCTAGGTTGGTTTGGACGACGGTGGGTCAAATAATGACCTAGGTGGGTCAAGATGACGGTTTGACCTAAGCGGGTTAGGACCAAAGATAATTGGGTTCACCTATGGAATCAAAGATTGACCTAAGAGGTCAAAAACGGATAAGGTTAACCTAGGAGTCCAAGTTTGACCTAAGAGGTCGAAGGTGATTGGGTTGACCTAGGAGGTCAAAGGTTGACCTAAGAGGTCAACGGGTGATAATGTTGACCGAGGGGGTCAAAGGTTGACCTAAGAGGTCAAAGGTGATAAGGTTGACAAAGGGGGTCAAAGGTTCACCTAAGAGGTCAAAGATGATTAAGTTGACCTAGGGGGTCAATGGTTGACCTAAGAGGTCGAAGGCGGATGAGGTTGACCTAGGGGGTCAAGGGTAGACCTAAGAGGTCAAAGATGATAAAGTTTACCTAGGGGTTAAATGTGATAAGGTTGTCCTAGGAGGTCAAGGGTTGACCTAAGAGGTCGAAGGTAGATAAGTTTGACCTAGGGGGTTAAAGGTGATAAGGTTGACCTAAGGGGTCGGAGGTGATAAGGTTGACCTAGGTGGTCAAGGGTCGACCTAAGAGGTCGGAGGTGATAAGGTTGACCTAGGAGGTCAAGGGTTGACCTAAGAGGTCGGAGGCGGATAAAGTTGACCTAGGCGGTCAAGGGTTGACCTAAGAGGTCGAGGGGTGACCTAAGAGGTCGAGGGTGGTAAGGTTGACCTAGGAGGTTAAGGGTAGACCTAAGAGGTCAAAGGCGGATAAAGTTGACCTAGGCGGTCAAGGGTAGACCTAAGAGGTCAAAGGCGGATGATGTTGACCTAGGCGGTCAAGGGTTAACCTAAGAGGTCAAAGGTGGATGAGGTTGACCTATGGGGTCAAAGGTTGACCTAAGAGGTCGAGGGGTGACCTAAGAGGTCGAAGGTGATAGGGTTGACCCAGGAGGTCAAGGGTAGACCTAAGAGGTCAAAGGCGGATAAAGTTGACCTAAGCGGTCAAGGGTAGATCTAAGAGGTCAAAGGCGGATGAGGTTGACCTATGGGGTCAAATGTTGACCTAAGAGGTCGAGGGGTGACCTAAGAGGTCGAAGGTGATAAGGTTGACCTAGGAGGTCAAGGGTAGACCTAAGAGGTAAAAGGCGGATAAAGTTGACCTAGGCGGTCAAGGGTAGACCTAAGAGGTCAAAGACAATAAAGTTGACCTAGGGGGAAAAGGTGGTAAGGTTGACCTAGGAGGTCAAGGGTAGACCTAGGAGGTCAAAGGTAGATAAGGTTGATCTAGGGGGTTAAAGGTTGACCTAGGAGGTCAAAGGCGAATAAGGTTGACCTAGGAGGTCAAAGGTCGACCTAGGGGGTCAAAGTTGCCCTAAGAGGTCAAAGGGTGGTAAGGCTGACCTAAGGGGTCAAAGGTTGACCTAGGAGGTCAAAGGTAGATAAGGTTGACCTAGGAGGTCAAAGGTTGGGAAGGTTGACCTAGGCGGTCAAAGGTTGACCTAGGAGGTCAAAGGTAGATAAGATTGTCCTAAGAGGCCAAAGGATGGTGGGATTTTGGCCAAAGCGGGTCGAGATGAAGGGTAGACCCAAATGGATCGCAATGATGGGTAGGTAACCTAGATAGGCCAAGATGAGTAATTTTGATAGATAGCCCAAAGGGTGAGCGATGGACCTTAGAGGTCGCCTAGATGCAATGCACATTTTATTTTGCGAAAAGTTTTGCATTTATTTACATCCTAAATGGTTGGTCCAAGGAGTGTCCTAATCTTTATGTGTGAGTTGACACGGGTAGGATAAAGGTTCCCACCGCTCGTGGAACGTACACGGTGAGTGGAGTAGACGAGTGACTCGAAAAGAGTGCGACAGTAGCGCACAAATTCCTGCACATCAAATACTCCGGGTAATGGGGACCTGTGCAGTGCTGACACGGACTAGTGGTAGTGTGTTTGGCAAGAAACTAATTCTTTTTAGGGAGAAAAAAGAGAAGTTTTTGAATGCTTGAATGATGCAATGCAATGCAAGAGAGAGAGAAGAGGGAGAGGATAAGGATGTACAAGGGAGCATAGCAAAGTCTCGTTTGACCTTAGTACTATAGGGAAAGTACAAAAAATACATGTATTGAAAAAATACAAGGTACACATATTAACATGGCAAAAATACAAGGTGCATGTGCAAACATGGCAAAGTGTGAGGTGCATGTGCAAACATGGCAAAGTGTGAGGTGCATGTGTAAACATGGCAAAGTGTGAGGTGCATGTACAAACATGGCAAACATCATGATGTAAACGAAAGTTAGACCCACTAAGTTTGAAAAGGTTTCAAAGCAGTCCCTAGCAGAGTCGCCACTGTGAATACGTGTGTTTGAATTTGGGATATTCATTGCAACATTAAAATTATGAGAGTCGCCACGCCGTTTTAATTATAGCCAAAACTTTGAAAAAAAGCATGTTTAATGGGTTCGGGGGTCAAATTACAACAAGAGAAGAATATTCACGTTATCACTCCTATTGCCCGAATTGATCGGTCTTTATATCATGATGCGGTGTATGTGGTGTGTTAGTGATTGAGACCGGATCCGAAGATTGCCTACGTTCCTCTCAATGTGAGAAGCTCAGGTCAGCGTAGTTCGAGGAGAATTTAGAATAGGCAGAAGAATCGGGATCATGCATAATGAGGGGGGAATTACCTAAAGATTAGGGTTTAGAAGTAGTTCCTAGATCATCCTCGGGTTGATGAACCCTAGATCATCATCGGCTATGAAATAACATGTTAACATGAAGATCGGAACCCTAAATATAGAATAAATAAGGTTTTAATCTATGAATATGATGAACATGCGAAGAACATATTATGAACATATGAATGTCATGAAGAAAATATAAATAAAGATGTTAGGAACATGAATATTATGAAGAACACATGAATAAACATATTAAGAATATGAATGTTATGAAGAACATATGAATAAACATATTAAGAATATGAATATTATGGATCTAAATTAATAATATGGCAAGAACATGAAGAAAAAGTTAGAAAACATACCTTTGTTGACAAGAAATAACCTTGGATCTTCTTGGGATTCTTGAGAGTGTTCTTGGAGGCTTGAATGACTTGATTTGAGAGCAAAATCGTCACTTGGAAGCTCTAAAATTCGGATCCTCCGATTATGAGGCAAGGGAGGTCTTTAAATAGGAAACTGATGGAGAGATCTGACGGTCCAGATCATCCGGGGCGGATGTGGCCGCGTGGCCAAGATGGAGGGCGGCGGCGATGTTGGCCGCGTGGCCAAGGTTGGAGCTTGGGCGAATGTGGCCGCGTGGCCATCATTCCTGGCTGACTTAATTATTAAGCTAGGGTTTTGCATGTTTTATGGAAACCCTATTTTGGCCATCTTTAAGATGTTCTAGAACAATGAGGTATATTTTGGGAATCCGGGACAAGTCTTTGCAAGGTTTGTAATTCCTATAAAGTCCTTGTATATTTGAGAAATCCCTAATAAACTCATTTTCAGATCGGGTACTAACAGTGCGCTCCCTGCATGAGCGACTTTTGCTGGAGTGTTGTATTGGAGCTCATGGGAGCTTGTCTTGATATGGACCGAGTTGTTGAGTTGGGGCTCATGGGAGCTTGTCTCGATATGGACCGAGTTTCCGACTTGGAGCTCATGGGAGCTTGTCTCGATATGGACCGAGTTGCCGACTTGGAGCTCATGGGAGCTTGTCTCGATATGGACCGAGTTGCCGACTTGGAGCTCATGGGAGCTTGTCTCGATATGGACCGAGTTGCCGACTTAGAGCTCATGGGAGCTTGTCTCGATATGGACCGAGTTGCCGACTTGGAGCTCATGGGAGCTTGTCTCGATATGGACCGAGTTTCCGACTTGGAGCCGCATCTGCTTATGTTGTTGACTTTGTGGGGTGTGGGCACGGTTGACCACTTTCTGGTGGGGATGAAGTTCCTTGAGTAGCGGATGCTGTTGACTTCGTGGTGGTACCTGTTATGTGTGTGCTTGACAGGTATATGTGTTCTTGCAAGAAGATGCATGAAGTGTGAAATGAAGAGAGAGAAATTGTGCTCGTGGTGTGATGGGATTTTGGAACACCCTTGCAATGAGAGAGAAGTAAGAATGTAGAGAGTGATCTTGTGTGAGGTGTGATTTTGAGGAAAGCATTGGATGTATTCATACCTTCACTTACCATTGCCGCTTGAGTGGAGATGGATTTCTGATGTCCGCGGAGGATGCTTTGATGGAGAATGTCCATTCTTTGGATGTTGATGAGAGAACGCTCTTGATGATGGGTTGGCGAGATGGTACTCTGGATGATGGGTTGGTCGTGCCAAAGGCTGCCTACGTATCCCTTGAAGGGAATCAGACCAGCGTAGTTCAAGGATGATGGAGAACTCTGGGGAAGAAGCTATGGAGCAAGGCAAAGTAAAGCACATACTTTTGCACATAGAAGGAGAAAAATATATATTTTTTTTTTTTTTTTTTTTAGATTAGAAGGGAAAGAATATGCACACATGTGAGGAAAAGATTTTTTTTTCTTTTAGTTCGTGGGTGAACCATTTTAACCAATGTGTGCTTGTGAAGCCAAACCAAGATCAAGTCGTGTTCAATCGAAGTCCGGATTGCCTTGTTGAATTCTGTCGTTGTTGCTGTGGTGTCCAACGAAATTGATGTCTAGCCCCAAGAGATTTGTCGATTATGGGGCTCCAAAAGGCATTTGATGCCGAGATAAGGGGTTGCTGATTGTAAAGCTCCTAGAATGCCTTTGATTCCAAACTTTGAGTGGCTTGCATAGCCCCAAGATAAATCAGTTCTTGGCCCATTCAAATTAATCGCCTTTTGTTGTTGGCGTGAGCAAATCCCAAGAGTAGATTATTGATACCAAGCCTCGAGAGATTGCAAAGCCCCAAATGTCATGGACTTCTTGTTTGCGAGCTTCAAGACGGTGGAGTGTGAAGACCTTTCGATGTAAAGCCCCAAATTATCTTGTGATCGGTTCGGCATTGAGAGCGGACGTACCGTTTGGTAGAATTTTTGATAGAGATCTCCTTCTTGCTCTTACTGGGGAGATGAATGGCCTCATTGTGGTCGATACCCAAATGGCTGAGGGCTTATGTCAAAAGATGCAGTAATGTCTTGCGGTGCCGTCGAAGTCACGGAGGATAAGGTCTTGGTGTGATAAAGTCCTAAATGAGTATGCTTGCTTGACTCTTATTGAGTTGAACTAATAACGGATCTTCGGATGCAACTAGTGCTGTGGCCCAACTTTATCTGAGATGCACCTTGTGCTTTTGATCTTGGAGAAGGGGTGCTGAATTGCAGAAACATTGGGATTGGCCGTGGCATTTCCCGCTATAACCCTGTTTTGATTAGAGTTTAGCATATTGAATCTTTTTCCTTTTCTCTATGACTTCCTTCAAAATCTCGCTGTAAGTTCTAACAAAAATCATCAACTTCATTCATAACATCGGAGTCTTCATTTAAAACCAAGAGGCCTTTGACTTGAAGTGTTGAGAGACCCTTTGAAGCTTGATCCCTTTCATGGAGACTACTCCCAAATTGCGTTGCTCGAGTATTGTTGCCCAAAAGACCGTCGATCGCGAAGCCCCAATATTGCCCTTTGCTCGGATTACTGTAATGCCGTAGCCAAAAGATTGTAGATTGCGAAGCCCCTTGAGACATTCGGTGCCGAATTGAGGAAGCTTCCAATGTTGCACATGACTCGGCTGGGGATACTGCTTTCTCTTTGCCGATGGAGCCTTTAAGACTTGACCGTAGCCCTTAGATTGCCATCATTGATTGCGAGAAAGGTCCATCCTTGATTGGGGGAACGAGCACGGGCACACGCGACAAGAGGGCTTTTTGACATCCCTTTTGGGAGACTTTGAGGATAGTCTCACACATCTTTCTCGAACATAGACTCTAGGGTGTATTGATTGTCAAATGAAGCAAAAGAAGTCCTTGTCCTTGAGTCACATAGCCCCTAGGGCGTCGCCATTTGTTGAGAAAAGCAAGAGTGACTCATCCTCGTGCGAGGGAACAAACATGAGAGGACATGGCAAGAGCTACTCCATTTCTCGGGAGCCTTTCGGCGTACTTTAGAAGCACATACTTGAAGAAGCTTTGAAAACTGAGACACATGTTGTTGCTATTTGTTGCCCAAGCCAATTGACTAGCTAGGGATTATTTGTGCAACCTCGTGCCCTTTTATGATGGGCTCGTTCTCGGATGGGTCTTGGCTACCACGGGCCTTCTTTTCATGAACCCAAAAATGCACACTGCTGGAGAATGATGCCAATAACCCAAGACAACCTTTGATGGTGCCATATCTTATCGAGCCTTTTGCAATCCCAAAGTTGACTCGGTGGGGAATTGATTTGTTGAGGAGATCCAATGTAGAGCTCGTGCAGTTGTCTTCTTTAGAGGCTGGAGATCTCCATTTCTCTTTCCCTTCTCTCTCTCACTCTCTCATTTTTTTTTATGACGCACCCTATTTTTTGCCTAGACCGCCCTTTCGGGTTTTCAATCTAGCGGGCATCTCTTTTGCGTCTTCATTTTGACTCGATTAATGAGGGAGTGTGCATTGACTCTAGCTGAGGAGATAAGACATGTGATTTTGCGGTGGAGACCTCTTGTCACTAAAGGTGAGTGACATTGACTTGATTAGGGAAGTGTCCCTAGTATTGACTTCATGTATTTGACCGTTTTTTGAATGACTCATGAAGGCAAGTAAGTCCTTAAGAGAGAAGAGAAGGAAAACCCCAATTTGATTGCAAGAAATTGGGAGTATGCAGAAAGAATAGAAGTCCATAGACTCGACAAGGAACGCGAAATGATTCCAAATCTAAGAAAGTGGTTCAATCTTTTTGGTGATTAATTCATTGGCAAATGAATCGTACAAAGATGTCTTGACAAGTTCGAGATGAAGGCCGATCACCATAACGCGCTAGGGCTAAACATATCTTCTTTTTTGCATGAGATCGGACCCGCAGGTTGCCTACGTTCCTCCAGTGTAGAGGCTCAGGTCACCGTAGTTCTTGTGGATTCTCCATTCTTTGTGATGGGATTGTTGCTTCGTAGCTTCGTCCTTTGTTGGTGGATGATGATGTTGATCTTCTTTGATTGAGGGGGATTTTTTTTTTGTGCTCTAACTTTTGCCTAGGTTGATTTGATGATTTCAACCTAGCGAGCTTTTTTTTTTTTTTTTTTTTTTTTTTTTTGATCACCCTTTGAAAACTTTGCTTGATTTTTCTCCATGCTTGATGTCTTGGATTCGCCGTTGTTGTTGATGTCGTTGCCTTCGTCACGATGTTTAGCCCCTAGGCGTTCAAGCGATGGCCTTCGTTCTAAAACTTGTTTAGACGTCTTTTCATCATTTTGCCAAGAATTAAATTGAACAACTTGGAATTGTGTATGAGGACAAGAACGACTTTTATTTGATAAGACCGACTCAAACATTGACATAAGAAGGAAGAAAACTTAATGCACACAAAAGAGGACTTTGACTCTTTTTTTTTTTTTTTTTTTTTTAATTCCTACTACTAGGTAGAGAAAGAGAAACGGAGATTGCTGTCGTCGTCTTTGCCGTTGTAGTCTCCTTGCGGCATGATCTCTTGTTGAAGGTCCATTTCAAAACCAAGCTTTTTCCTTGATGGGTTCTTGCATGTTGCCATTCTCTAGCGGTTGCTTTTCACCCACAATAAATTCGCCGTTGTCGATCAAATCTTGGATGATGTTTCGGAGAAGGAAGCACCCTTCGGTAGTATGGCCACTATGCTTGTGGTAGCCGCACCATTCACTATGTGCATGATTCTTCAGTATCGCCTTCGGCTTGTACCCTTCCAAAGGTTTGACCTTCCCACTTGCCACCAAAGTTTCAAATGCCTCGGCTTGGGTTACTCCTAGGAGAGGAGTGGAAACTCGGTTGTTGGTGGTACCTTTGTAGCTTTTGAGGGTCGGGCCACTTGAGCATGATTTACCATTGAACTTTGCTTTGCCGTCGGTGAGCTCTTGCAAACGGGCTTTGAGTTCGGAAACCTCTTCCTCGTGAATTCTTCTTTCATAATCAAGACGGGCCTTGAGTTCGGAAACCTCTTCTTTGTGAATCCTCTTGTCGATATCGAAACGGGCTTGCCACAAATTGTCTTTACAGCGGGCATCCTCGACAATCCTATCCATTTGTTCCCCCATTGATTTCATTATGTTGAGTAACCCTTCGTTGGACACGAAATCATTTCCACCGTTGTTGTTGTTGCTGTTGGAAGCCATTGGACCTATTGGAAGAACACAGTTGATCTTAGGTTGGCCCCACAAACACCTTTTGAGTAATATGATTAAACCCACAAACAAGGAAAAAGACTCAACCACATAGAGAAAAATGACTATTGTTTTTTTTTTTTTTTACAAAGTCGGAAGGACGGAGTCCTTTTGGGGTTTCTAGAAAAATAGTGGAATCGTCACACTAGTATATAGACATTCTCGCGGTCCCATATACTCATCGGATTCCACCACGCTTGTGATACCTACATGTGACGGGATTAAACTAAATTAATGTAGTAAATCATACATGCGGGGACGGATTTTTTTATTTTCGTCCAAGATAGCCACTTTTGGGGACGGAGTTTTATTTCGTTCATTGCAACAAATTGGCATGTATGATTTGAAGACATTAGTTTAGGGAAATCTCGGTACATGAAAACCGACTTGAGTCACGGAGTGTTAGACCCTAGACTAGAATTGTGTGGCTTGTGCTCGGCTAAAGAGAGGCTTAAAGGTCACCCCCGGCATGTAGTCTTGAACTACGCCACGGGCTGAGGTTGACCGCTTCGAAAGAGTCAAGGTCGGGTGGAGCTTGAAACTTTCTAGGACGGGCCTCGACGGGTTTGGGGTTGAACATTGTGCGACTCGATAGTGAGCAATTGATAAGAATATGTGCATGTAGTGTGAGGCCTAACATGTGACAAAACATTTTTTTTTTCAAAAGAAATAAAAAAAAAAAAACAAATAAGCACATAATTACAACTTTCGAATCACCCGTGTGACCGATAAAACAAACAGAAAATAAAAGAAGTTCTGTGCAGGCCCGGTGCCCACACATTGTCATTCTGCTCTGTTCTGTTTTCTGTGCACTGTTCTGTTCTGGGAATGCGCCCAGAAGTGCGCGCATTGGGTGGCCTATGCGGAAGGCGCGCGCGGTAGACAAAGAGGGGCAGAGGCGCCCGATTCTGGGCAGTACCTGCGAATCAGTGGGTTCAAGGGATTGCCTTGACCCTAAATAAAAAATTCTTTCCCCTGCAGAAATTGTTAGCACAGAAACATGGAATTGAAAGACAAGAACGGAGGCGGGCAATTCTGGTAATTGGGGTCGGACGCGCGCGCTTTAGGCCAAGAAGGCCAGAGGCGCGCGCTTCCCACCCTTTTTACCAGAATGCCCAGAAAACAGTAATAAGAACACCAAAAGTTAAGAACGCAAGTTTAACCCTCTATTACATCCCCAGCGGAGTTGCCACTGTAGATACCCCGGGAGAGCCCACGGCTTGGCTAGAGCGGTGGAAGGATCCTAGGATGTCTAATTGATTTTATTTTGTAGAGTCGCCACCTATGTTTTTAAAGGAACATAAGAAAAACCTAGAAATAGCCTATTTTTTAATGTTACGAAACCAAAGATTCGGGAAGAGAAGGGTTCGGGGGTTAGGTGACGGAGTGGGAAGTACTTAAACACCCACTCCCCCCCCGCTTACGCGGGTCTTGCTACAATTGGTGTTCTAATGCTAAAAAGTCCTTCTATTTATTAATATGAAAATGTGCTAACGATTACAAGGGAAAGAAAAGGGAAATAAAAAGAGAATTGTTTTATTTATTGATTTATGCTAAGAATTACATGTTGAATTTTTGCTAAATCATTACATTAAGAAATGATCAATGATTGAAATAGAGATTGGAATGTTGGGATGTAACCTTGGCCAAACTTCAATAGTGAAGTGGCCTTTTGGTTGTATCCCTTTTTATGGAGATTGCATACTCATTAGAGAAGTGAGAGATGAAGAAAACAAGTAAATAGTTTTGACAAAGAGAATTAAAAGAGTTTAGAAGGAGAAAGTGAGAGTTGTACCTTGTGCTTGAATGGGGAAGAACCAAATTGTCTATAGTGACCACCTTTTGAAAATGGATTTTATGTGTTTTAAAGTGTTTTTGATTCAAGAATTCCTCCTCCCCTTCCATGGTGGAATGAAGAGGTATTTATAGGTGTTGGAGAAGTGTTTGTGGTCACAAAGATGGCCATTCCCCGGATCAAGCTAAGGCATAATGGTCTTGGGGGTTACAAATCAGAAAAGGAGGGAAATTTGGCAAAATCTGAGATTCTGGAAGCGGGAAGCGCGCGCTTCCCACCCCCCCTATGGGAGGAGCACGCCTCCCACAAAGGAGGGCAAAGGCGTGCGCATCCCAGCTTCAGAAAATTCATATTTCAGCCCAAAAGGTAACCCCGTTATGTAGTTAAGCCCCAAAACTAACGAAATTAGTCCAAAAACTTAACGAACATCACGAAAGTCAACGAAAATAAATGAAACAAAGACTCAAGGTTGACTTTGCCACTTAGTCAAATCCAAGACTAACGGAGTAAGTCAGGAACTTAACGAAAAGTAACGAAAGTTAACGAAAAGTAACAAAACTTAACAGAAAAGAGGAAGACAAAGAATGTGTATGCAATCGGGACATGAGAGGTCCAAGGCGGGGTGTCTACACAATTTGAACGATTTAAGGTTTGGACTCTTGTTCCAAGACCAAATGATCAAGGAGTGATTGGTACGAAATGGGTGTTCAGAAACAAGATGGATGAGAATGGAACCATCACAAGAAACAAATCAAGGTTGGTTGCACAAGGCTATAGGCAAGAAGAAGGAATTGATTACGATGAAACCTTTGCGCCCGTAGCAAGACTTGAAGCTATTAGACTCTTTCTAGCTTACGCCGCTCACAAGAACTTCAAGTTATATCAAATGGATGTGAAGAGCGCGTTTCTAAATGGTGAACTCCAAGAACAAGTCTTTGTAGCTCAACCACCTGGGTTTGAAGATTCACAATTTTCAAATCATGTGTACAAACTCCAGAAAGCTTTGTATGGGCTCAAACAAGCACCAAGAGCATGGTATGATAAACTATCAAAGTTTCTCATTGAAAAAGGCTTCACTCGCGGTAAAATCGATACAACTCTTTTCATTGCCAAACATAATGGTCATAAATTACTTGTTCAAATTTATGTTGATGATATTATATTTGGTTCTACTAATGAATTATTGTGCAAGCGCTTTGAGAAACTAATGAAGAGCAAGTTTGAAATGAGCATGATGGGAGAACTCACATTCTTCCTCGGGCTTCAAATCAAGCAAATGAATGAAGGCATTTTTATCAATCAAGCAAAATACACAAAGGATTTAATCAAGAAGTTTGGACTTGAGAATGCTAAAGCATATGACACTCCAATGGCTACCGGCAACAAACTCGACAAAGACTTAAAAGGTAAACGTGTTGATCAAACGCTCTATCGAGGTATGATTGGCTCACTCCTTTATCTTACTGCTAGTAGGCCAGATATTATGTTTAGTGTTTGTGTTTTTGCTTGTTATCAATCTGACCCTAGAGAAGCACACTTGATTGCTGTGAAACGTATTATAAGATATGTCTCCGGTACTGTTAACCTTGGACTTTGGTACACCAAAGATTCGAACTTTAAACTTGTAGGTTATTCAGATGCGGATTATGCAGCGTGCACAATTGATAGGAAAAGCACAAGTGTCACTTGTCATTTCCTCGGATATCGACTTGTGTCATGGGCGAGTAAGAAACAAGCTTCAGTGTCTGTATCAACAACGGAAGCAGAATATATCGATGTGTGAAGTTGTTGTCGTCAAATACTATGGATGAAGCAGCAATTGGTGGACTATGATATCATTGAAGAAAATTGTCCCATCTACTACGACAACACTTCAACCATTGCCGTTTCTGAAAATCCTGTCATGCACTCCAAAACAAAACACATCGACATCAAATATCACTTCCTCAAGGACCACGTGGAGAAAGGAAATATTCATTTAGAACACGTGGGAACCGACTATCAAATCGCAGACATTCTAACGAAAGCTCTTGACGCTAAACGGTTCATCTTTCTGAGAGGTGAAATGGGTATGCTTGAACCCAACTAAATCCATATAGTTTTTTTATTACTAATGATTTTATGTTTTGTTGAGTTATGAGTATACTAGGTACAAAATTTAAATCATTTTTAAAAGTTTCAAGGAAACTGTGGTGCGCCTAAACCATACGCGCCCCACTCACTCATTGCGCGCCTAGTGACTATTGCACCTAAAATAATTCTGCGCGCCTAGATGATTAATGCGCCTCCCTAGCACCCATTAAATATTGCGGCTCAATCAATGCTATCAAAATTTATTATTTCAATGATTGAACGTATTCAATTCTCTCAAGTACCAGGTATGTTTGTTGTTATTTATTATAGGAATCTTTGTCTTTTGACATTCCTTAATTGTTCAAGGGTACTTGTGCAATTAATTTTTTCCTCGTTTTACGTTTTTCAAAATTTTATTTTTTGGGAATATATTTCTTGCACCCCAAACTTACACCAAAACAGATGTTTTTGGGGTTTGTGCAAAAATTAGTCAAAATTGCTCATACACTTATAGGGAAAGTGGATCAGTTTTTCTTTACCCAAAATGTCACATCGATGTACCTTGTGTCATTCGACATTTATGGAGCCGTCATTTCAAAATTTTCCCCCCATTAATGGCTTGTCCTTCCCAAGTCAATCAACATAAATCCTAGTCTCTTCACCTTCCCTTTATAGAAAATCACCCTATATAACCCTTACACCTCCTATATTTTTTTCTTTTCTCATCATTGCCTATCTCTCTCTCAATCTCTCTCTCTCTCTCTCTCTCTCTCTCTCTTCCCAGTCTATCTCTTACCATCTCTCGTTTTCTTTCTCTTTCTCTCTACATTGTTCATCATTTTCTTCTCCATTTTTCTATATATATATTCATGGGGTCCTAAGAGAACAACAAAAGCACCCCAAGATGAAATGGTATAGATTTATAACCTTAATCTCATTTATTTTCTCCAAATTTCATGTTTTTTTTCCGGCATTTCTGGGTTCTCGTCTATTTCAAAACCGAAAATCCCATTTTTCTTGATAAAACTTGTTTCGATTCTCCATTTTCAAAATTGTTTGTTAGGTTTTGTTCCTTACATGATTTCGAATCTTTTAAACTAAAATTTTCAACGATCAATTCGTTATATTTTGCGAATCTGAAGATTTTCCATTTTTGAACGTTTCAAATTTTTGGATCTTTGAATCCATTTTCTGGAATCGTTGTTGATTTTTACTAGTTTTGGTTTACATATTTGTGATCCTTGTCTTGTCACGACCTGAAATCTAGGCTCTATTTTATTAGTAATAAATAATTATTATTTAATTATTTGCTTATTTATTTATTTAAATTATTATTTATTTAAATATTTATGTGTGCAATTTATGTGTTATAATAATTTATGCTTAGCATTTTAATTGGGTCATTTGTGTGAGTGCAGTATTGTTGGGTCTTAATAAATTAGTGAGAGTATCTTAGTTGAGCTAGTTAGTGGGAGAAAGGGGGCTAGGTGTAACATTTCAAATCTTCATCTTCTCCCTACTCACCTCCCTCACCCTACTCTTTCACCCTCACACTCCACCTCCATCTCTCTCTCCCAGCACACCTCTCTCTCTCTCTCTACATTGGGTAAGTTTCTTCTCTCTTCATTTTCTTCATCTTCCTCTCATAATCTCTCATTTCTTAAAACGTGAAATGTGTTTAGATCGTCGATAGGATCGCGTAGAACAAAAAAGAATCGAATTCCGTCATCTTTGAGAATTTTCAAGTAAGTTTCTTTTCCCCCATTTTTATGCTAAAATGTTCATATCATGTTCATATAATGCTTTTGTTGTTATATTTGAAGTTTGGTTGAGTTTAGAATTGATTTGGAATTTATTTGAGTTTTTGGGTAAAAATGGTGAAAGCTTGAATGTGGGAATTTGGTCTTGTTTTCGGTTGATAAAGGGTGTTGTTAAGGTCCCCTTTTGGGTTAAATGATGTTTGGGTACCTTGGAAATCTTGTTGGGGAGTGTTGATTTTGGGTGTTATGGATTTGGTATGAAAATGGTAAGGCATTTTGATGAACCCAACTGAGAATTCTTCCCAGCCCGCAGACCAGGCGCCCGCCCGCCTTGACCCAGGCGCCCGCCTGCACCCCCTTTTCCAGTGGCCCAAACCTTCTGTTGAAACAAGCGCGCGCCTGCTCTTGCCCGAGCGCCCGCCCGCCCGCCTGCATGGGATTTTGTCCTTTTGCTTGGTTTAAGACTTAAGGCTTAACTAGTTTAGATTTATTTCTTCTAATTGACTTAAGATAACACCGTGGAACACTTTATTGATTGGATTTAATTCTTTTGTGAATAAATATGATATGGAATTTGATTAAGTATCATTTTGGGAATGTGGTTCATCTTTGATGTGCAGTTTGTATTGGTTTACCCTTGTGGTGATTTAATTGGAATGGTTCCCTACTTTGGAACCTTAAGTTGTTTATTCATGCTAAATTATTATTACTTAGCTTTTATTTGGAAGCCCAGCTGGCATATTTGTTGCATCGGGCGATGGGAAAGATTATAATGGCAAAGCCAAGTCCATTATAATGTTGACCATTGTTTTGCCCCCTTCTATACCCTTTTCCAGATTGGCCTTGGAAAAGATAAGTTAGCTTCCTTTGTGAATGTATCTAGCTACCGAGCATGACTTCGTGGCATGGCTCTTGTCCTTTGTGACACTTTTATGGTTATTGTTCCGGTACCGGGGGTTTTCTCTTCGGCTTTCATGCTATTATGAAGATGTGATTTGTTGATTATTGAAGCTGCGCAGCGATCCTTTATTTGGATGTATCGATTTGGAAACCTTGGCTAATATCCTTTGTTATGTGTTTATTTCCGCTGCTATTTATTATCTGATAATTGCTATGTTATATGAGATATTGATGTTGTTATTACTTATTGTATCATAACATGTCATGTAGTTGCATTAGTAACTTATTGAGATTTATATCACCCCCTTTCTTTTATCTTTGTTTTTCCTTAACCCCCCCAGGTGCTAAGGATTAGTCTCGCCGATCACGAGAAAGAGGACGTCGAGTGTGGATACATTCTTTTGGGGGAAGTTTTTATAGGTTGGTTTACATTATATAAATGTGTAACCTTTTTGGGATAGTTGTACCAAACAATAACGTCATTAAGAATTGTACATTTATCTTTTGTTGGACATAAACTTGTGGAAGTTTATGATAGTTGTATTTGGTTATTATCAAACTTGGATTTGTAAAACTTTGGATCATCACCTTTTGGTATCAAATGAAATTTTTAACTTCGGTATTTCACAGTTTTGGTTTTAAGTCGACGTCCAGATCGCGGTCTCGGGTCCGCGGGGTTCGGGGTCGCGACAGTTGGTATCAGAGCCATGGTTTGGCTCTAAGAATAAGTCTAGGTGGATTAGTATGACCTAGGTGGGTAGTTGTGTTCGGAGTGAGTAACGGTTGATGTCTTATGCAGGTAATTACTCGCAATGTCTGGAAGAAGAAACAGAGGAGGTACTAGTGGGGCACAGAATCAGAATGACACAAGGGAAGAAGCACGTGCCATGTTTCAAGGCATGTTCGAGGCGGCCATGAAGGCCATACATGATCAAGGTCCGAGGGTAGAACAAGCACCACCCCGCTATGGATTGGAGCAATTTCTGAAGTTGAAACCGGTTGAATTCAATGGGGTTCCGGTTAGTATTGTGTCAGATCGAGACCCGAGGTTTACTTCTAGATTCTGGAAGGCGTTTCAGAAAGCTTTGGGTACAGATTTGCGATTCAGTACAGCTTTTCATCCTCAGACCGATGGTCAATCCGAGAGGACTATTCAGATTTTGGAGGATATGTTGCGAGCTTGTTCGATAGACTTCTCCGATTCTTGGGATTCACATTTACCGTTAGTGGAGTTCTCCTACAACAACAGTTATCAGGCTAGTATCGAGATGGCACCGTTTGAGGCCTTGTATGGAAGGAAATGTAGAACGCCTATTTGTTGGGACGAGGTCGGTGAAGCGAAGATTGTGGGTATTGATTTGCTTCGGGATTCGGTTGAGAAAGTTAGAGTTATCCGGGATCGATTGAAAACAGCCCAGAGTCGACATAAGAGCTATGCAGATAACCGAAGGCGAGATCTTAGTTTTCAGACCGGTGATTTTGTGTTCTTGAAAGTATCTCCAAAGGTGGGTATTCGTAGGTTTGGGAAGAAAGGCAAGTTGGCTCCGAGGTTTATTGGCCCGTTTGAGATTTTGGGAAAGGTTGGACTTCTAGCGTATCGTCTCGCGTTACCGTCATCCTTAGACCGGTTGCACAACGTCTTCCACGTTTCTATGCTTCGGAAGTATGTTCATGATCCATCTCACGTGTTACCGAGGGTACCGGAGGATATAGAACCCGATATGACGTACGAGGAACGACCGGTTCAGATCTTAGATTCTAAAGTCCAAGAGTTGAGGAGCAAAAGCATTGCGTTGGTTCGAGTTCTTTGGAGGAATCATAACATCGAGGAGTCGACGTGGGAGCTCCGAGATGAGATCGAGAGGAAATTTCCGTGGCTTTTTGTTTAAGGTGAGTCTCGTTAAAATTCGGGTCGAATTTTCTTTAAGGGGGAGTGATTGTCACGACCCGAAATCTAGGCTCAATTTTATTAGTAATAAATAATTATTATTTAATTATTTGCTTATTTATTTATTTAAATTATTATTTATTTAAATATTTATGTGTGCAATTTATGTGTTATAATAATTTATGCCTAGCATTTTAATTGAGTCATTTGTGTGAGTGCAGTATTGTTGGGTCTTAATAAATTAGTGAGAGTATCTTAGTTGAGCTAGTTAGTGGGAGAAAGGGGGCTAGGTGTAACATTTCAAATCTTCATTTTCTCCCTACTCACCTCCCTCACCCTACTCTTTCACCCTCACACTCCACCTCCATCTCTCTCTCCCAGCACACCTCTCTCTCTCTCTCTACATTGGGTAAGTTTCTTCTCTCTTCATTTTCTTCATCTTCCTCTCATAATCTCTCATTTCTTAAAACGTGAAATGTGTTTAGATCGTCGATAGGATCGCGTAGAACAAAAAAGAATCGAATTCCGTCATCTTTGAGAATTTTCAAGTAAGTTGCTTTTCCCCCATTTTTATGCTAAAATGTTCATATCATGTTTATATAATGCTTTTGTTGTTATATTTGAAGTTTGGTTGAGTTTAGAATTGATTTGGAATTTATTTGAGTTTTTGGGTAAAAATGGTGAAAGCTTGAATGTGGGAATTTGGTCTTGTTTTCGGTTGATAAAGGGTGTTGTTAAGGTCCCCTTTTGGGTTAAATGATGTTTGGGTACCTTGGAAATCTTGTTGGGGAGTGTTGATTTTGGGTGTTATGGATTTGGTATGAAAATGGTAAGGCATTTTGATGAACCCAGCTGGGAATTCCTCCCAGCCCGCAGACCAGGCGCCCGCCCGCCTTGACCCAGGCGCCCGCCTGCACCCCCTTTTCCAGCGGCCCAAACCTTCTGTTGAAACAAGCGCGCGCCTGCTCCTGCCCGAGCGCCCGCCCGCCCGCCTGCATGGGATTTTGTCCTTTTGCTTGGTTTAAGACTTAAGGCTTAACTAGTTTAGATTTATTTCTTCTAATTGACTTAAGATAACACCGTGGAACACTTTATTGATTGGATTTAATTCTTTTGTGAATAAATATGATATGGAATTTGATTAAGTATCATTTTGGGAATGTGGTTCATCTTTGATGTGCGGTTTGTATTGGTTTACCCTTGTGGTGATTTAATTGGAATGGTTCCCTACTTTGGAACCTTAAGTTGTTTATTCATGCTAAATTATTATTACTTAGCATTTATTTGGAAGCCCAGCTGGCATATTTGTTGCATCGGGCGATGGGAAAGATTATAATGGCAAAGCCAAGTCCATTATAATGTTGACCATTGTTTTGCCCCCTTCTATACCCTTTTCCAGATTGGCCTTGGAAAAGATAAGTTAGCTTCCTTTGTGAATGTATCTAGCTACCGAGCATGACTTCGTGGCATGGCTCTTGTCCTTTGTGACACTTTTATGGTTATTGTTCCGGTACCGGGGGTTTTCTCTTCGGCTTTCATGCTATTATGAAGATGTGATTTGTTGATTATTGAAGCTGCGCAGCGATCCTTTATTTGGATGTATCGGTTTGGAAACCTTGGCTAATATCCTTTGTTATGTGTTTATTTCCGCTGCTATTTATTATCTGATAATTGCTATGTTATATGAGATATTGATGTTGTTATTACTTATTGTATCATAACATGTCATGTAGTTGCATTAGTAACTTATTGAGATTTATCTCACCCCCTTTCTTTTATCTTTGTTTTTCCTTAACCCCCCCAGGTGCTAAGGATTAGTCTCGCTGATCACGAGAAAGAGGACGTCGAGTGTGGATACATTCTTTTGGGGGAAGTTGTTATAGGTTGGTTTACATTATATAAATGTGTAACCTTTTTGGGATAGTTGTACCAAACAATGACGTCATTAAGAATTGTACATTTATCTTTTGTTGGGCATAAACTTGTGGAAGTTTATGATAGTTGTATTTGGTTATTATCAAACTTGGATTTGTAAAACTTTGGATCATCACCTTTTGGTATCAAATGAAATTTTTAACTTCGGTATTTCACAGTTTTGCTTTTAAGTCGACGTCCAGATCGCGGTCTCGGGCCCGCGGGGTTCGGGGTCGCGACATGTCTTCTTGCGGTCATTTTGACATATTGTGTGCTTATTTGGTGAAGTTTCATGATTTATGTGTTCTTGGTGTTCTTCGAGCACTCAAGACATGTTCTTCGTTATTTTTGCATGACTTGGGTTTCAAATTTTCAAAACTTGTTTTTCAAAAAATTTTCATGTTTGATTCTTAATGCCTTCTTGTTTATGATTTTTGCTTGTTTGTGTGTTTTTATGCTAAGTTCAAATTATTTACATAGTTATGCGCCTAAATATGCATCCATACGCCTAGTGTGATTATGCACCTATTGATATTATGCGTCTCAAAGTGGTTCATACGCCTAACATGTGTATGCGCCTCTAGCTATTACAAATGTTATGCGCCTCAATCCTTTATACGCCTAATAACATTATGCGCCTAAACATCTTATGCGCCTCAATTCATACTTAGTCAATTTTTTTCTATGTTTTTAATTTGTCCTTTGTATTTTTTCATAGAAACATAATATGCACCTTGTATTCCTATGCGCCTTCCAAATTTCACGTGCCTACTATAATCTTGCGCCTTGACTCATTGTGCTCTCTTATGCGCCTATGACTCTCTGCACCTATTTATTATATGCGCCTCAAATTTCGTATGCGCCTAGTCTATACTTTGCTTATTTTATGTGTCTATGCGCCTTAATTCATTTCTAACTTAAATAATTTATTTTGTAGGATATTGCAAATTTTAGACCTAGTGAGACGATTGATCTTGCTGAGCTCTCACCAGATCCTATTGGGATTGAAATCATCTCAACCCTTCACACTGCTGGACTCACTCAACTATTCACGCTGGATCAACCATTCTACTCACCACTTCTCGTTGATGAATTCTTCTCCACTGCTGCTCTCGTTGAGACGCCTGCTGATGGATACGTGCGCTACAGGATATGCGCCACTGTTCAGAATGTTGCTATAACTATTTCTACGGGCACAATAAAAAACATAGTGAGTTTCAGCACTACTGGCCCTCAGAGTGTAGCAGGTCAAGCAAACACTTACTCCGTAGCCGCGCAGAACATTGTTGCGCATACTTATCTCAAAATTCCTACCCTTCTGAACAACATAAAAAATGTTGAGATTAGGGATGGTGGTGTTCTGCTCGTTCATATAGCGCATCTTGTTGATACTTCGATCGTGTTCAAAATCGGAAATGTGAACAGATTCACTGTGGATCAGTGGGAGTATACTACTGCCATTATGGGAAAGGCTAGGTTGAATTGGCCTCAGATTTTGTTCAAGACTTTGTCGGAGCAGATAACCAAATACAACAAGAACAAGGCTGAAGGGAAGACCAAATTTAAAACTCATTGCAGAATCCTTACCAAAATTTTCCTAACCTACCTTGCCCTTGCTCAATTTCTCAATGAAAAACCAGCTTACAAGACTGATGATGTACCAGTTTTTGGTAAAGACAGCTTGGTTCTGAAAAGGCGAAGGAAGCGCATGGTAAAGCGCGCGCCTAGGGTTAAAGGTGCTCAGTTGGTTGATGAAGCCACTGAGTCAGATGAAGGAAAAGATGATGGTGCTGAAGACCGCGCAGCAGATGGCGCAGAAACTGCAAATGCTCCTGGCGCTGGAATGAGCGCAGGAAAAGATAAAGGAAAAGGGATTGCAACTGTGGTTGAAAGAGAAGCCAGACCACCTAAGCGCCCTCGAACTGAAAAGGATGATCAGGAAGCTATCAAGCGTGCTCAGGAAGCCAGTTTGGTTGAAGCGCAGAGAAAACGAGATGAAGACTATCAAATCAAGCAAGATGCTGAATTAGCCAAGTTAGAAAGGCGCAAAGGCGCAGGATCTAGCGCTGATGTACGCGCCCCTGCCCCTACTGCGCCTCCTCCTTCTGATCGTGTACCTCCTTCAAAGACTTCAAAGAAGACTTCTACTGCGCCTATCAAGGAAGTTCCTATTGCGCCTGCTCCAGTCATTAAACCAACTTCTGCCTCACTCACTGCTGATCAACAAAAACTCAGAGATCAAATATCTACTGAGTTATTTGGAGACTTAAGTGAGGATCAAGTTGAGGGGGAGCCAGAACCTTTAATCACTCGTAAATCTACTCGTGCGCGTGTGGCTCCTGCGCCTCCACTTACTACAGAAGATCCCAGTTCAAGTGCTGAATACCTTCCTTCTCCTCCTCATAAAACAACTCCTATTTCTTTACCAACCAGGCGCCCTGATACTACTGCGCCCCAATCTGACGTGCCTCATCCTCTTAATGCTGATTTGGGTGTATTTATTTCTATGCTTCAACAACTTCATGAAGGCCAAGCTCAAATTGAATCTCATTTAGAGCTTCATACTTCAATGTTAACCAATCAGGCAGATGAGATTGCTGCCATTAAGGGGGAGATTACGCGTATTGGCGCTGATATCAGAGACAAACATTTTTTGACCCCTCAGCAATGGAGTAATGCTATCGCGCAAATGAATGATTTATTCAAAGACACACTTGCTGAGCTTCAAGAAAGAATTGCAGGAGGAATCAAGCCACTGATGGTTAAGCTTTCATAGACGCTATTAAGCAGGTAGAGACCAGTGTGGCTGCAGACATTAAGAAGTTGCTTGACTTAGTCACTGGTGAAAGTGATAAGTTAGTGAATGTGATGGACAAGCTGAAAGAAATCAAGGATGAGCTCGAGAATGCTCCGAGGGCACATATAGATACCACGCCCTCTTCTGCGCCCTCCTCTAGAACCGCGCATTTTAACTCTCGCTCCCTACTCTCAAAGTTAGACGTTTTGAAGGAGTTGATTGTTACTCATTTTAATGCTGCGCATTCCAGCGCAGATAGGCGCGCAGAAAGAACTTCTGCTGATATTGTCACCGCGCAAGCTGCTGTTGAAGCTAACTTCAAATTGTTGCAGAAAATCTCTCTCAACAGTAAGCCATTTCTCAACGCACCATTGATAAGTATCAAAACATCAATGTTGGGTTTCAGAGTAACATGCGCAGCGAAATTAAGCACTTAAAATTTTATGAAACCCAAAGCCATAGATCCGTTCATATGATTAGATCAAATACAACAATATGAATACTAGAAAAACTAACCCTTGATGACTTTGAATTTGGTCTTTTATCTTGGTGGAGAACTTGAAGCTTTAATCACAAAAGTAAGAACACGAACTTTGAAGATGATGAGCTTCACCATCTAGCGGTATCCACACCTTGAACGAATATCAAGAACACTTGATCTTGGTTGCTAGACCAAAATTGTGAAACACGTTTTCACAATTAATATGAACTATATGAATTTTATCTGTGTATTATTTTGTTCTTCAATCTAAGATGTCTTAGAACAAAATAAAACTCTCTCAAACCCTTTGGAGACTTTCACAAAAGCTTGGTTTTAGTTCTGGCCGAATTTTGGCGTTTATATACAAGTAAGACCTATTCCAAATAGGAAACTTGTGTTTAAACCCGTCCAAAATTCTTTGCCAAATTAAATTAGGAAATCTGTCCCGACATGCTTGTGCGGCCGCCCAAAACTAGCTGTGCGGTCGCCCAAAACTGTGCGGCCGCCCAGCCCAGTTTGTGCGGTCGCACAACATGGTTCAGAAGGCCATATTTTCCATTTTAGTCCTTTTTAAGATTCGTTCTCTTGTGTGTGACCCTCTAGGATTATACTAAGTTGGCAATGGGTTCAAACATGAAACCATAAGATATGATTAGGTTCTAGCAAACCGTCATACCTACCCAAATAGTATAACTAGATACAAGTTCGCATTCCTTTAGAATATGTCACAATCCCTTTGTCCACGATGTCTTTGAACACAAGTCATGGACAATAAGTCAACTTGTTTTGTTCAATACTTTTCTCGATCCCGAATATGTTGATAATCCAAACGACATTGATCCAATCAATCCATTTGAGTTTGGCCAAACATTTAATCAACATCATTCCTTCGAGGGGCACAAGCTTGACATCTCTCCGAAGAGGGACAAATCCATTTAGCTTATTATTCTTCTCTACGTGAATCCAATTATGCCAATCATACCTTTTATAGCTACCTGTTTAAGGGTAACGTTTGAATATGTCAAACATAATCTTCATCAAGTGGAAGACTATAATAACTTCATGTCTAAGGATTTAAATGACATAACTAATATGAGATTTATATATGGCATTGACTATGACATAAATCTCATACCGCAGGTCATGTCCAGTACCTTGTTCCAAACAAGGACCCATAAATCTAACATGATCATCCCATGATCATTTAGCCTTTATACTAGTGCTTAACAAGCTCTAGGGACGGAGATTATTATAAGCAAACATGAGCATTAATAATAACCTAAATATCTCTTCATTAATATGAATATAATGATAACACATACAACGTTTAACAAACGTTCCTAGGGCACCAACACCAACAATCTCCCACTTGCCCTAGGCCCAATCGCTAGGTATACAATACCCATGGACCTAACATAACCATCATGTTTAGCTTGTGGAAGTCCCTTTGTTAGCGTGTCCGCAATGTTATCATTAGTTGGTACTTTGCATATATTTACGTCTCCCTTATCAACGATTTCTCGAACGATAAGAAAATGTCTAAGTATGTGTTTGGATTTAGGATGTGCTCTTGGTTCCTTTGCTTGATCAATAGCACCACTATTATTACTAATAAGGTCTATTGGATTAGCCATGCTAGGAACCATCTCAAGTTCAATAGTGAACTTCATAATCCAAACCACTTCCTTTGCAGCATCCAATGCGGCAATATACTTAGATTTAGTTGTAGAATTAGTGACTGTACTTTGCTTGGAACCATTCCAACTTACAGCTCCACTATTCGACACATGCACAAAATCCGATTGCGATTATCTATTATCTTTGTCGGTTTGGAAGCATGTATCCGAGATCATCTTCCATACCTCTATAGATCATAAACGAATCTTTAGTCCTTCTAAAGTTCTTAAGAATCGCTTTTACAGCCAGCCAGTAAATCTCACCGGTGTCGGATTGATATCTACTCGTCATGCTCCAAGCATTTAGATATGTCCGGCTTAGTACTTATCATGGCATGGTGGACCCAATTGCAGAAGCAAATGGCATCTCACTCATTTTCTCATGCTCATCTTTTGTCTTAGGACATTGAGTCTTGCTTAGAGAAACTCCATATATTATTGGCAACAGTCATCTCTTAGAATTTTTGTTGCAGAATCTTCTAATGACTTTATAAATGTATGTACTTTGGCTTTAAACCAATTAGCTTCCTTGATGCCAAGGACATATGCGGTTTCATCCATATCTTTCATTGCGAAGCACTTTCCAAACAAAGTCTTTACAGACTGAAGTGTAGGAATGTCGTTTACAATGAGAAATACGTCATCCACATATTTAAATAAGGAGTAGCACTATTCTCCCACTAATGTTCTTGTATATACAAGGTTCATCTTCGTTCTTGATAAAGCAAAATTCTTTGATTCATCAAAACGGAGATTCCAACTCCCAAAAGCTTGCTTCAATCCATCCAATGGATTTCCGCAGCTTACATACTTTATTAGAATTTTCTTTGACTATCAAAACTTTTAGGTTGTATCCAATACATACTTAAGTGAGTTCCCGTTGAGGAATGCTTGTTTTGACATCATTTTGTCAAATTTTATATTTCAAATATGAACATGTGACTATGAGAATTCTAGTAAGTTTCTCGCTACCCATGTAAGTTTTCTCCAAGAAAACTCATTCCTCTCCTTTGGTTTTTACACCATAGGTTAGAATGATCAAGTTCCAAACTTAATTATTACACATGTATTGCCTTTTAGACTTTATGACTCCTAGTCATTAATCTAAATATGGAGCGGACATTGTACCTTTGATAGGTGGAAAACGTGTCATCTCTCAATGAACTTTACCTCAATACTTTCTATTTCGAAATATCCAATATTTCTTGTTATAGATTGTATCCTATCATGTACGCAAGTACTTTGTATAACTTGAACGGACTTTTCACGACTCCTTGTGAAAACTTGTTCAATTTCCATCTTAGGTTAAATTATATTTTCTAGGTATCGAACCATTCGAGATATATTTTACTCCCACTGATTCTTTTAGAGATAAATGACTTATCAAGAAAAGCACCATCATAAGTAACAAACCATTTGTTTCTTATGAGTAAAACATTATCCTCAAGTTTCCTTAGGATATCTCATGAAAATATATTTGTTAGATTTAAATGTGAGTGTGTCCCAGACAGCTCATTTCCAAAAGGTCTCATCATCTTAAATCTTTATGAAAGACAAACCGAATTTTCTTTCACCATTTAACCTCTTTTGATGGAACTCAAATTAGTGTAGTTATAGCGGTTTGTAATACATAACCCCAAAATTAATAATGGAAGATCAATTTGATTTTATCATCTAATGAACCATATCCAATAAGGTTTTTGTACTTCCACGTAGACACATCATTTAGAATGGTGTTCTTAGTGAAGTTAATTGTGAAATTATTTCACAATTTTGACGATGACTGTCAAATTCTTGGTTTAATTGTTCGTCATCTTGATCGAATCAGAATCTTTGAATAATTTTACCAAGTCCAACCAAAATTCTCTTTTAGCATTGCTACTTAATGCACTATATACATTGACATGTATTAGGTCAGGTAAGATATTAGCCTTTCACTATTCATAGTAAAAGATGTCTTGGTCAAAGTAAATAAGATTTATATAAATCATGTGATTCCAAATCATATGACTTAAAACTCCGTCCCATGGAATTTTCGATATGCATTTCTCATTTATTTGATCAAAACAATAATGCATAATGAATTTGATTATTTATGTCATAACCTTAGTTATTATTTCATTCTTCAAGATTTAGGATATAAGATTTATTTATATGATAACACAATTAAGTAAATCATAATAAATAAAACACTTTTCTTATTCAGAATAAGAAATAAATATCCTTCATTATCTTATAACAAAATAATATTTTCTGCTTCATAAGTAAAGTCACTTTACAAGTGTTCCACGAATAATGTTGCAACCATTGCATCATTACCATTCATAGATCAAACTTTACTATAAGCAGTCTTTCAATTTACTAATTATTGCGATATCCAATACCCAATAATTAAATTTAAAAAGATTAATTTATAACATAAATATTTCCAAGCGGTAGTCTCACTACCATTCCTTTTATTGATCATCCAGAATTTTGACTACAATTCTAAATGGTCAATCCAATTTCCATTTTACCAAATTGCATCAATTAGAGTTATTATTTTAACCACAATTATTTCTTTTAGGTTTGACAAGTCTGTCTTACCTTTCCTTTGGCATTTGGCCTCATTTTCATCATGAACCATGAGCATTGGAGAACCTTTCTCCATTATCTTCTTCTCCGCAGTTTTCAGCATATCATGCAACTCGGAGAGATTCTTATTCATTCCAAGCATGTTATAGTTCATCATGAAGTGATTATAACTTTTGGACAATGAATCAAGAATGAGATCCGTGGCTTGCTCCAATCCAATTGGACAACCAAGTTTCTCAAGATGCTCTACGTAGCCTTTATCTTAAGCATGTGAGGTTCCACATATTGCCCTTTACTCTTTTTGCAAAAAGTGAATGCAATAATGGTTTTATACCTCTCTTGCTCAGATTGCTCTTTGAGACATGTAACTCAACTCCACGCCTATCCAATAGGCTTTCATAAGTTCCAAACTTTGTTGAAGTTTTGAGCACATAATCGCAAGCACGAGACAACTCACATCCCTAGAAACATACTCATGTCTCTTGTGATTGTCTTTCTCTGGCATTGGGTTCTTTTAGGAATAGACCCATCAAGAATGTACAACTCATCTTCTTGCCTTAGAACGATTCTTAGGCTCAGGATCTAATCCATGAAGTTTGTACCATTCCTTTTGAAGCATTATCATTATCAAGGATTAATCGCAACGATTCTAGTTGTCATTATCTACAACTTATGCAAAATTTCCAAAATTTTACAAGTACCAATCTCAATAAAGAGATAAGTAATGTATCTTCCAAAAATACTCCCACTAAATTATATAACCTTCTTATACATCCAATGTATAATATAATTTAAATGGGCTAAGATCCAACTTTAATTTAATTTCAAGTACGCTTTGGCGCACCGCTCAAAATTAAATTAATTAGGTAGACAACCCTGTCAATCATATCCCATATGACTCTTAGATCTTTTTCTGAGATTCTTTTAAATTAGGCTAAGATCCAACTTTAATTTAATCTTGAGTCCGCTTTGGCGGACCGCTCAAAATCAAATTAATTAGGTAGACAATTTCTTGTCAATCATATCCAATATGATTCTTAGTGATCCAATTTCAAAAGCATGTTTAATCTCATCCTTGCTTAGGCCCAAAACTGTTTTGACGCCTAATTAAGTCCAACCATTTTAAACGCATAGGAAACTCTTATTCACTCATCTTGCTCATACAAGAATAAAATCAATGCACCTCGCTTTGGCGAGCCCACATGAAAATACCCGTGTACTTACAAGTGTTTTAATCATGGCATGGCAAAAAGGACTTAAAACTTTCTTGAAGGTTCATCACCATATAGCATACAACACATTTATGAGCACACAAGATAAACATGTTACACATCAAGTTTAGCCACTAAATTAATAATCATTAATTTAAGCATAATATTTATGTGTCATTAGTTTCTCAATAATTATCAGGATGAGACTATTTGAACTTTGGTTATCATCTCCAAATCAAGACAACAAGAAGTGCGGTCGAACTAAGCCATTAGGCAACCACAATCCCGCACTAATTCAAGAAACCAAGAAAGTAGTCCATGTGGTCGAAACTAAGCAATAGATGGTCTCAATGAACGTAGGCCAATTGCATCCACAATTCCACATGGATCTCCAATCATTGAATCAAGAACTTTGTTTCTCAATTTTAGCAATTATGAACTCTTCATAATTCTAACTTCGTTTTATCTTTAAAACTTTGATTGCAATCAAGTTTGGGAAACACAATCTCGATGAACGTAGATTAACCATCCAAACCTTGAATCAATCTCAGAATCAAACGACTAAAACAAATATGAATTCAAACCAACTAAATCC
Organism: Campanula takesimana; assembly: GCA_026119855.1. Classification (NCBI taxonomy): domain Eukaryota; kingdom Viridiplantae; phylum Streptophyta; class Magnoliopsida; order Asterales; family Campanulaceae; genus Campanula; species Campanula takesimana. The sequence goes on along the minus strand of JAOWBW010000031.1, from coordinate 2,180,459 downwards.
ACCCCGTGACCCAAAAAGAACCCCAGCCCAGACCAGAAGGTCCGGCCGGGTCTTTACTTTGGTCCGGTCGGACCTACCTCAAAATTCCAGCTTCTGACCATCACTGTGCGGCCGCCCAAAAAAAGACTGTGCGGTCGCCCAAACATGTGCGGCCGCCAACGTTTTTCTGTGCGGTCGCACAGTAGCATCAAAATGATTTTTAGAGTTCGAAAATTTGTCTCAAAATTGTTTTCCCCGATTATTAAAACTTTGACCCAATCAAAAATTAATAATCAAACAATTCAAAATCCAACATAATTTTTAGTGCGATTCAATAGTGCGATTAAAGTTGTAAATCAATAAACCACATAAAATCATATAACACATAAACATCATATAATCCAATATTCATATCATGCTAGGCATGCAAATAATTTATATACACACAACATGATCTAAGTATTAAAATAATCAGCATGAACGGTGCTCTGATACCACTGTTGGGTTTCGGAGTAACATGCGCAACGGAATTAAGCATTTAAATTTTATGAAACCCAAAGCCATAGATCCGTTCATATGATTAGATCAAATACAACAATATGAATACTAGAAAAACTAACCCTTGATGACTTTGAATTTGGTCTTTTATCTTGGTGGAGAACTTGAAGCTTTAATCACAAAAGTAAGAACACGAACTTTGAAGATGATGAGCTTCACCCTCTAGCGGTATCCACACCTTGAATGAATATCAAGAACACTTGATCTTGGTTGCTAGACCAAAATTGTGAAACACATTTTCACAATTAATATGAACTATATGGAATTTTATTTGTGTATTATTTTGTTCTTCAATCTAAGATGTCTTAGAACAAAATAAAACTCTCTCAAACCCTTTGGAGACTTTCACAAAAGCTTGGTTTTAGTTCTAGCCGAATTTTGGTGTTTATATACAAGTAAGACCTATTCCAAATAGGAAACTTGTGTTTAAACCCGTCTAAAATTCTTTTCCAAATCAAATTAGGAAATCTGTCCCAACATGCTTGTGCGGCCGCCAAAACTAGCTGTGTGGTCGCCCAAAACTGTGCGGCCGCCCAGCCCAGTTTGTGCGGTCACACAACATGGTTCAGAAGGCCATATTTTCCATTTTAGTCCTTTTTAAGATTCGTTCTCTTATGTGTGACCCTCTAGGATTATACTAAGTTGGCAATGGGTTCAAACATGAAACCACAAGATATGATTAGGTTCTAGCAAACCGTCATACCTACCCAAATAGTATAACTAGATACAAGTTTGCATTCCTTTAGAATATGTCACAATCCCTTTGTCCACGATGTCTTTGAACACAAGTCATGGTCAATAAGTTAACTTGTTTTGTTCAATACTTTTCTTTGTCCCGAATATGTTGATAATCCAAACGACAATGATCCAATCAATCCATTTGAGTTTGGCCAAACATTTCATCAACATCATTCCTTCGAGGGGCCCAAGCTTGACATCTCTCCGAAGAGGGACAAATCCATTTAGCTTATTATTCTTCCCTACGTGAATCCAATTATGCCAATCATACCCTTTATAGCTACCTGTTTAAGGGTAACGTTTGAATATGTCAAACATAATCTTCATCAAGTGAAAGACTATAATAACTTCATGTCTAAGGATTCAAATGACATAACTAATATGAGATTTATATATGACATTGACCATGGCATAAATCTCATACCGCAGGTCATGTCCAGTACCTTTTTTTCAAACAAGTAATCATAAATCTAACATGATCATCCCATGATCATTTAGCCTTTATACTAGTGCTTAACAAGCTCTAGGGACAGAGATTATTATAAGAAAACATGAGCATTAATAATAACCTAAATATCTCTTCATTAATATGAATATAATGATAACACATACAATGTTTAACAAACGTTCCTAGGGCACCAACACCAACAATGGTGTCACTGACACTCATGGTGTTGTAAACCGTTGTCACCAACTTTCAAAAGCAAATCCAATGCTCCGTGAAGGAGATTGAAGAAGGTTTGAAGGAAGACGATGACGCGCCTCCTCCCAACCCTTAGTTTTTTTATTTTGTAAGTTTTTAGAACTCTTGTGATAGAAAACTTTTTGTTAGTTATTTAGTGCTTATGTGTTTTAGCACTTTTTGTCTTTGTTCTTTTAAATACTTGTAAACTGTAACTCTTATATTTCGAGTATTAATGAGAACAATGCATCACTTATTATCAAACCTTGTTCACTCAAACTTCTCGTTTGTAGAACAATGAATCTATTGTTTAAAATCATATGCATCATTTTTGAAATGTTTCATATTTTCATGCATTGAGTTTAAACTTTGTTTAAACACATTTCAAACCAAAACTCATATATCTCTTTGAATGTGTTAAACTATGTTTCTATCTTTCCATTTGTAATGTTTTAATCTTTATTGGAATAGATTAGAAATCTATATCTTGGACTAGTGTGTGCATTAACTTGAGACATGATTTACCAATTTCATTTATTTGGACATGTTATTATCAAATATAATGTTTATCCCTGATATAGTAGGTAATGGCATCAATCAAATAGGGAGAGATTATTGGGTATGCCCACATATATCTCAGATTCAATGTAATAGGATTTATTAGATTTGATTGATCCATCACCTAAGTTTTATTTCATGGACTTTAGACCCACATGTAAGAAGTATTTATACTTCATTTTTTAGGTAGTCCATTGTAATAGAATAGACTTAGGAATAGGGCTAGAATGTCAAGATTGAAGAAAATCACAATGTTGATTTAAGGCTCGCGCCATGCGCCAAGCGCCCTTAGCATGCGCCTATGCGCCTCATAAGCGCGCTCTATGCTACGCGGCCTAAAGACTCAACGCGCCTACGCGCCTCATTGATATTAAATCAACACTTAGTGATTTATTGAAAACATGAAGACTTGAAGAAATTCAAACTACGCCAATGATCCATCGGTGGTTAAATAACACGTATGCACCCGCATCTAAGGACACCTGTCCATAACGGTCACATTTGTGTTATGTGTCTAACGGCTATAAAAGGACATGTGCTCCACTCAATGAGCGACATCACATCTGTCCTTTAACCTTATCCTCAAGGGATTTCCAACGGCTAGTTTTTTGGACTCTACTATAAATACCCCATAACTTCAAACGTTTTGAAGTTTTTAAGAATCTCAGAATTTCTCTCTCAAGCATTTGTTGAAGATTTGAAGATTGCCTTTGATTTTCCAGAATTCTCAAGAACATATTCATACCTTCATCCTTAGCCCAGATCCTCAAGCAAAAATACTTTAGTTTTCTTGTGCTCTCAATCTCAAAGATCTAAAGAGCTTTGAATCTAAAATCACACACGTACCTCTTTAAGTTTGATCACTTAGATCTTTCTTTTTGAGATACACCGGTTATTGTCTAGGATTTGTTCTTTCATATAATATTAGATCTTGAGTTAGTGTATAAGCTCAAACGATTGTAATTTGTAACACTCACTCATTATATAAAATTTCCATTAGAAATCCAAGACTAACCATCTTGGTAGAGGACGTAGATCATTTTCCCGATCGAACCTCTCCAAATAGCGCGTATTAATTTCTTGTCATTTACTTTCAAGTTATTATCTTATCTCACTATTTGATTGTTTAATCATTGTAGATTGATTGATCTAAATTGTGTTGTGTTGGTTATATCATTTGCCTAAGTTCCTTATTTCACCCACTTTGAACCAAAATACTTAGAGTGTGTGTTGCGCCCCTTTTAATCATTTGCGCCTATTTTACTTAACTATTCCACTGTGCATTTCACTCACTCACTTAGGTGCATTTCATAACGCTTATTTGATTAAGTGTGCATTTGCCATTGGATTTTCAAGGGTACGAAAAGAATTTTAAAACAACTATTCACCCCCCCTCTAACTATTTTCCATACCCTTGTTGCCCTTTGGGACCAACAAAACCCTTTAACAAAATGGGATTGCTGAAAGGAAAAATCGGACTTTACTTGAAATGTCCCGTGTAATGTTGTTTTCTAAACAAATTTTTAAAAGATTTTGGGCCGAAGCACTAAACACAGCTTATCACACGGCAAATAGAGTCTTCTTAAGACCCGGTACCACTATGACACCTTATGAAATTTTGAATGGCAAGAAGCCTAAAGTTCAATATTTTCATGTTTTTGGGTGTGTGTGTACATTTTAAATGACCGGGATCAATTGACAAAGTTTGACTCTAAAAGTGATAGGGAAATTTTTCTTGGGTATGCTCAAAATAGTCGAGCATATAGGGTGTACAATCTAAGGTTGAAAACTATCCAAGAATCGGTTAACATTATTTTTGATGACCTGTTGAGTATTACAGGTGAAGGACCTCAGGAATCTCCATTGATTATGTTGGATGAGCTGAATGATAACAGAGAAAATTCGAATTCTGTTAATGAAGCAGGTGCTGACCAAAGTGTTACCACTGACGAGGCAACATTTCCGGTAACACCTGATTCCAGTACAGCTGCTGAAACAGAAGAAGAAAATCCAAACGGTGCAGAGGTTCATGAAGTTATAAGGAGAGATCCCCCAGCCAGAATAAGAAGGAATTAGCCTTCTATACAAGTAATAGGGGAAGTAAGTGAAGGAATTCAAACAAGAAACAAAGAACCAATCAATTACTGGGAAATGGTAAGATATGTGTGTATGTCTACCACATATGCAAAGGTGAAGTACTCTTGTTTTATTTCTACCTTAGAACCTAAGAATGTGATTGATGCTTTAAAACACAATTTTTGGATTCAAGCTATGTAAGAGGAGCTTGAACAATTTACCCGAAATAATGTTTGGACTTTAGTCCTCCGTCCCGCTAACACCAATGTTATTGGGACCAAATGGATTTTCAAAAACAAAAGTGATGAAACGGGTAACATTGTTCGTAACAAAGCTCGTCTTGTGGCTCAAGGCTACATACAGGTCGAAGGTATTGATTATGATGAGACCTTCGCACCTGTGGCTAGAATTGAGTCCATAAGACTCCTCTTGGCTATAGCTTGCTATCTTAAAATCACATTACACCAAATGGATGTGAAAGGAGCATTTTTTAATGGGTACATTGATAAAGAAATATATGTTGAACAACCAAAAGGCTTTGAAGACCCATTCAAACCACATCATGTTTATAAGCTTATAAAAGCCTTATATGGCTTGAAACAAGCTCCTCGAGCATGGTATGGTCGCTTAACTCAATTTCTGTTGGAATATGGTTTTGTTAGAGGAGAAGCCGATAGGACTTTGTTTATCTTAAGAAATGGTAAAACCCTTGTCATAGCTCAAATATATGTTGATGACATTGTTTTTGGCTCCACATCCGAAAATGCTTTGAATTTTTTTTTTGTGGATGCCATGTCGTCAACTTTTGAAACGAGTATGATAGGGGAACTAAACTTTTTCCTTAGTTTGCAAGTAAAACAGTCGAATGAAGGGATCTTCATTTCACAAAGCAAATATGCGAAAAGTTTAGTAACAAAGTTTGGGTTGGAGCATGCCAAGGCGTCTAAGGTACCAATGGGTTCTACACTCAAGTTGGGAAAGGACCAAGTGGGGGAAGATGTGGATCCAACCTTATATCCCTCAATGATAGGTAGTCTCCTTTATCTTACCGCGAGTTGTCCTGATTTAATGTTCAGTCTGTGCGTTTGCGCACGCTATCAACCCTGTCCTAAACTCTCTCATCTAAATGCTGTTAAAAAGATTGTCAAATATGTGTCAGGCACGAGTGATTTAGGTATATGGTTTTCTAAGGATACTAATACCAACATTGTTGGTTTTAGTGATTCTGACTGTCGCGACCCCGGACCCCGCGGGCCCGAGACCGCGAGCTGGACGTCGACTTAAAACCAAAACTAAGAAATACTGAAGGTAAAAATTCCATTTGATACCAAAAGGTGATAACACAATGTTTTGAAAATCAACTTGAACAACAAGGTAAAACTAGTATAAACTCCATAAGCTTATACACCAAAGTTACAAACTACACAAATCCTAATGACGTCAATGTTTGGTACAAATATCCCCAAAAGGTTACACATTGATATAATGCAAACCAACCTATGACAACTTTCCCCAAAAGAATGTATCCACACTCGACGTCCTCTTTCTCGTGATCAGCGAGACTAATCCTTAGCACCTGGGGGGGGGGTTAAGGAAAAACAAAGATAAAAAGAAAGGGGTGAGATAAATCTCAATAAGTTACTAATGCAACTACATGACATGCTATGATGCACGAAGCGATAAGCAATAATAAATATCACATAGCACATCGCATTTATCACATAACAGATAGCAGCGGAAATAAACACATAACAAAGGATATAGCCAAGGTTTTCCAAACCGGTACATCCAAATAAAGGATCGCTGCGCAGCTTCAATAATCAACAAATCATCATCTTCATAATAGCATGAAAGCCGAAGAGAAAACCCCGGTACCGGAACCAATAACCATAAAAGTGTCACAAAGGACAAGGACCATGACACAAAGTCATGCCCGGTAGCTAGATACATTCACAAAGGAAACTAACTCATCTCTTCCAAGGCCAATCTGGAAAAGGGTAAAGAAGGGGGCAAAACAATGGTCAACATTATAATGGACTTGGCATTGCCATTATAATCTTTCCCATCGCCCGATGCAACAAATATGCCAGCTGGGCTTCCAAATAAATGCTAAGTAATAATAATTTAGCATGGATAAACAACTTAAGGTTCCAAAGTAGGGAACCAATCCAATTAAATAACCACAAAGGTAAACCAATATAAACAGCACATCAAAGATGAACCACATTCCTAAAATGGTACTTAAATAAATTTCATAAGACATTTATTCACAAAAGAATCAATTCCACTTAAATAAGTGTTCCACGGTGTTATTTTAAGTTAATTAGAAGAAATAAACCTCAACTAGTTAAGCCTTAAGTCTTGAACCAAGCAAAAAGGGCAAAATCCCCAACAGGCGGGCGGGCGGGCGCCTGGGCATAGGCAGGCGGGCGCTGTTTGGCCAGAAGGTTTGGGTCGCTGGAAAAGGGGGTGCAAGCGGGCGCCTGGCACCACGCGGGCGGGCGCCTGGTCTGGGTTCAAGGTCGGGAAACAGAGCTGGGCATTACCAAATTTCGACCCAAAACACCAAATACTCAAAATCAAACACCATCAATCTTCCACCAAGCATAAATATGAACCACAACATCTTATAACTAGGATGAGGACCTAGATAACATCATTTCTCAACCAAGATCAAGGTTTAATCCCAACTTTCATCAAATCACCATTTTCAATCAAAACTCAAAATAAATTCCCAATAAATTCCAATCTCAACCAAACTTCAAATATAACACATCAAGCATTATCTAAACATGATATGAACATTTTAGCATAAAAATGGGGGAAAAGTAACTTACCTGATAAATCTCAAAGTTGACGGAATTCAATTCTTTTTGGTTCTACGCGATCCTATCGACGATCTAAACAAGGTTCATGTTTTAAGAAATGAGAGATAACAAGGAGAAGATGAAGAAAATTAAGAGAGAAGGAAAGAGAAGAAAAAGCTTACCACCAATGGAGGAGAGAGAGGGAGTTGACTGGGAGATGATGGTGAGGAGTGAGGGAGGAGAGGGGAGTAGGGAGGGAGTAGGGAAATGATTTAAAAGATTTACACTTAGGCCCCCTCCACTACACTACACACAATTTCTACACTCCCTACTAACAATTAAGACCCAACAATACTACGCTAGCACAAATGACCCAAATAAAATGCTAGGCATAATTATTATAACACATAAATATTTAAATAGATAATAATTTAAATAAATAGATAGGCAAATAATTAAACAATAATCATTTATTACTAATAAAATAGAGGCTATATTTCGGGTCGTGACATTCACTCCCCCTTAAAGAAAATTCGACCCGAATTTTAACGAGACTCACCTTAAACAAAAAGCCACGGAAATTTCCTCTCGATCTCACCTCGGAGCTCCCACGTCGACTCCTCGATGTTATGATTCCTCCAAAGAACTCGAACCAACGCAATGCTTTTGTTCCTCAACTCTTGGACTTTGGCATCTAAAATCCGAACCGGTCGTTCCTCATAAGACATATCGGGCTCAATATCCTCCGGTATCCTTGGTAACACGTGAGATGGATCATGAACATACTTCCGAAGCATAGAAACGTGAAAGACGTTGTGCAACCGGTATAAAGATGACGGTAACACGAGACGATACGCTAGAAGTCCAACCTTTCCCAAAATCTCAAACGGGCCAATAAACCTCAGAGCCAATTTGCCTTTCTTCCCAAACCTACGAATACCCACCTTCGGAGACACTTTCAAGAATACCAAATCACCAATCTGAAAACTAAGATCTCGCCTTCGGTTGTCTGCGTAGCTCTTATGTCGACTCTGGGCTGTTCTCAATCGATCCCGGATAACTCTGACTTTTTCAACTGAATCCTGAAGCAAATCAATACCCACGATCTTCGCTTCACCAACCTCATCCCAACAAATAGGCGATCTACACTTTCTCCCATACAAGGCCTCAAACGGTGCCATCTCGATACTAGCCTGATAACTGTTGTTGTAAGAGAACTCCACTAACGGTAGGTGCGAATCCCAAGAATCAGAAAAGTCTATCGCACAAGCTCGCAACATATCCTCAAGAATCTGAATAGTCCTCTCGGATTGACCGTCGGTCTGGGGATGAAAAGCTGTAGTGAATCGCAAATCTGTACCCAAAGCTTCCTGAAACGCCTTCCAGAATCTAGAAGTAAACCTCGGGTCTCGATCTGACACAATGCTAACCGGAACCCCATGCAATCTCACAATCTCGTCGATATAAAGGGTCGCAAGCTTCTCCATCGAATATCTGATGTCAATGGGCAAGAAATGGGCACTCTTGGTCAATCTATCCACTATTACCCAAACACTGTCATACTTCCTACGGGTACGAGGTAGTCCCGTAACGAAATCCATAGTCACATGCTCCCATTTCCACTCGGGAATATCTAACGGCTGAAGTAGTCCCGCGGGTCTCTGATGCTCGGCTTTGACCTGCTGACAAGTTAAACACTTCGAAACGTACTCGGCTATTTCCCTTTTCATATTAATCCACCAAAATTGTTGCTTCAAATCCTGATACATCTTCGTACTACCCGGATGAATAGTATACCTCGATTTGTGACCCTCATCAAGAACTCTCTGTTTAATTCCATCAACATCCGGAACACACAATCTTCCATGGAAAGTCAACACTCCCACCGGGCTAATAGAAAAATCCTCGAAGTTCTTCTCTTTCAGTTTACCCATTATTTTCACCAACTCGGAATCTTCTTTCTGAGCTTCCTTTATCCTCTGAATTAGGGTCGGAGACACCCTAATATTCGCAAAAATAGCCCCATATCTCGATTCACGAGGAGACCAATCTCGAACATCCTCAAGCATTTTCCATTCTCGAACCATCATCGAAGCCACATAAGACTTTCTACTAATCGCATCTGCTACCACATTCGCCTTTCCCGGGTGATAAGAAATCGTACAATCATAATCCTTCAATAATTCCATCCATCGGCGCTGTCGGCTGTTCAACTCTTTCTGGGAGAAAAGGTACTTCAAACTCTTGTGATCGGTAAAAATCTCAAACTTCGCCCCATAAAGGTAGTGCTTCCATTTGTGCAACGCAAATACTATCGCTGCCAACTCCATATCATGAGTGGGGTAATTCTGTTCACTAGGGGTCAACTTCCTCGAAGCATAAGCAATTACTTTCCCATTCTGCATCAACACACAACCCAAACCCTCTTTCGAAGCATCACTGTAAATCACTAGGCCATCGCTCCCATTAGGCAAGGTCAAGATCGGTGCGGTAGTCAACCTCTTCTTCAATTCCTCGAAACTCTTGTCACATTTCTCGGTCCACACAAACGGAACATTCTTCCGGGTCAACTGAGTCATCGGAGTAGCGATCCTCGAAAACCCTTCAATAAATCTTCGATAGTAACCGGCTAGACCAAGAAAGCTTCTAATCTCTGTCACTGATTCGGGTCTCTTCCAATCCACTATGGCTTCAATCTTTGAAGGATCCACGGAAATCCCATCTTTCGAAATAACATGACCCAGAAATGACACCTTCTCGAGCCAAAATTCGCATTTACTGAACTTCGCAAATAATTTCTCCCTCGCAAGAACGGATAAAACTGTCCTCAAATGTTGATCATGCTCCTCTCGAGATTTTGAATAAACAAGAATGTCGTCGATGAAGACTACCACGAACGAATCAAGATAAGGATGGAAAATCCGGTTCATCAAATCCATAAATACGGCCGGCGCGTTAGTCAACCCAAACGGCATAACCAAGAACTCATAATGACCGTAACGAGTGCGAAAGGTAGTCTTAGGAATATCCTCCAATCGAACCTTCAACTGATGGTACCCACTCCTCAAATCAAGTTTAGAGAAAACCACGGACCCTTGAAGCTGATCAAACAAATCATCAATATGGGGTAGAGGATACTTATTCTTCACCGTAACCTGATTCAACTTCCGGTAATCTATACACAATCTCAACGAACCATCTTTCTTCCGCACAAACAAAACCGATGCTCCCCACGGGGAAACACTAGGGCGGATAAACCCTCGATCAAGCAATTCTTGCAACTGAACCTTTAACTCCTTCAACTCAGCGGGAGCTAACCTATAAGGTGCTTTCGAAATCGGAGCCGTACTCGGCAAAAGATCTATACAAAACTCAATCTCACGATCGGGAGGCATATCATACTCGGTAGAGAAAACATCGAGAAATTCCCGGACTACCCGAACACTATCAAAACTAGGGGATTCCTTCCTAGTATCAAGAACACTAGCCAAATACCCCTCACAACCACTATGCAATAATTTTCTCGCTTTCAAATAAGAAATTAAGCGAACCTTTCTACTCAGAGGACTAGCCTCAAACACAAATTTAGGCACATCGGGAATAGAAAAAGTAACAGTTTTCTTACGGCAATCAACGGAAGCATGAAACTTGCTCAACCAATCCATACCCAGAATGACATCAAAGTCTTGGATAGGAAGAACCACCAAATCCGCACAAAGGACACGACCACAAATAACCACATCACAAGCACGAAAGACTCGATCAAAAATCAAGCATTCTCCTATAGGGGTCGACACCTCTAGCACGTACGGTAAAGACTCGAATGCAGCATTTAACATGGAAGCAAATTGCACAAAATGTATGAATGAGATGATCCTGGATCTACTAACGCTCGTGCGCTCACATTAGACACAGAAACAATACCTCCAATAACGGATGGATCATCGGTAGCTTGTTGTTGATTCATGGCATAAACCTTCCCTTGAACTTTGGGCTTCCCAGCGGCATCCCTTTTCTGACCCTGATTAATACCAACTCCTGACCCGGATGCTTGACCTCGGTACCTCGTGCACTCTCTCGCAAAGTGCCCCATTTCACCACAATTGGTACATTTGCCTTGCTTTTTCCAACACTTATCCTCCGTATGGCCTACCCTCTGACAAAAGGTACAAGGTCTCCTATTCTAAATCCCCGGAGTAGTACCCGGATTCCTCAGTGAGGTTTGCCCCTTAAACTGAAATGATGCTCCCGGGTTACCTCGGTTATCGGAACGGTGTTGTGGCTTGCTTTGTGCTCCTTGCTTACTCGGGTTGGCCACCTCGGTCTTCCTCTTATGTTCCCCAATATCTTTCTCTATCAGATAGGCTCGTTCCACCACATCTTGGAATGTCACAATCCGTTGAGCAATAAGTTGAGTACGGATGGAGGTCTTCAATCCCCGAATGAATCTCATAGCCTTTTGTTCCTCGGTCCTCACCAAATAGTCGCAATACCTCGCTAATTCTATGAACTTAGCCGAGTATTGTGCTATAGACAACACACCTTGCTCCAGGTTGAGTAGCTCGATCTCCTTTCGGTTTTGATCAACAACCGGAATGAAATGCTCCTTGAATTTGCGCACAAACAACTCCCACGCATACACCGTGTGAGTATCATCCCAAGTAGCTTTAACACCCTTCCACCAATGCTCGGCGGCTCCCACAAGCTTATAAGCCACGAACCGAACCTTGTCCTCATCCGAGCAACCAAATACATCATAAATCTTCTCCATCGACTCAATCCATAACTCAGCTTTCCTTACATTGGGTTCCCCATTGAATTCAACCGGTTTTAACTTCAGAAATTGCTCCAATCCATAGCGGGGTGGTGCTTGTTCTACCCTCGGACCTTGATCATGTATGGCCTTCATGGCCGCCTCGAACATGCCTTGAAACATGGCACGTGCTTCTTCCCTTGTATCATTCTGATTCTGTGCCCCACTAGTACCTCCTCTGTTTCTTCTTCCAGACATTTCAAACAATTACCTGCATAAGACATCAACCGTTAATCACTCCTCACACTACTACCCACCTAGGTCATACTAGTCCACCTAGACTTATACTTAGAGCCGAACCATAGCTCTGATACCAACTGTCGCGACCCCGGACCCCGCGGGCCCGAGACCGCGAGCTGGACGTCGACTTAAAACCAAAACTAAGAAATACTGAAGGTAAAAATTCCATTTGATACCAAAAGGTGATAACACAAGGTTTTGAAAATCAACTTGAACAACAAGGTAAAACTAGTATAAACTCCATAAGCTTATACACCAAAGTTACAAAATACACAAATCCTAATGACGTCAATGTTTGGTACAAATATCCCCAAAAGGTTACACATTGATATAATGCAAACCAACCTATGACAATTTTCCCCAAAAGAATGTATCCACACTCGACGTCCTCTTTCTCGTGATCAGCGAGACTAATCCTTAGCACCTGGGGGGGGTTAAGGAAAAACAAAGATAAAAAGAAAGGGGGTGAGATAAATCTCAATAAGTTACTAATGCAACTACATGACATGCTATGATGCACGAAGCGATAAGCAATAATAAATATCACATAGCACATCGCATTTATCACATAACAGATAGCAGCGGAAATAAACACATAACAAAGGATATAGCCAAGGTTTTCCAAACCGGTACATCCAAATAAAGGATCGCTGCGCAGCTTCAATAATCAACAAATCATCATCTTCATAATAGCATGAAAGCCGAAGAGAAAACCCCGGTACCGGAACCAATAACCATAAAAGTGTCACAAAGGACAAGGACCATGACACAAAGTCATGCCCGGTAGCTAGATACATTCACAAAGGAAGCTAACTCATCTCTTCCAAGGCCAATCTGGAAAAGGGTAAAGAAGGGGGCAAAACAATGGTCAACATTATAATGGACTTGGCTTTGCCATTATAATCTTTCCCATCACCCGATGCAACAAATATGCCAGCTGGGCTTCCAAATAAATGCTAAGTAATAATAATTTAGCATGGATAAACAACTTAAGGTTCCAAAGTAGGGAACCAATCCAATTAAATCACCACAAAGGTAAACCAATATAAACAGCACATCAAAGATGAACCACATTCCCAAAACGGTACTTAAATAAATTTCATAACACATTTATTCACAAAAGAATCAATTCCACTTAAATAAGTGTTCCACGGTGTTATTTTAAGTTAATTAGAAGAAATAAACCTCAACTAGTTAAGCCTTAAGTCTTGAACCAAGCAAAAAGGGCAAAATCCCCAACAGGCGGGCGGGCGCCTGGGCATAGGCAGGCGGGCGCTGTTTGGCCAGAAGGTTTGGGTCGCTGGAAAAGGGGGTGCAGGCGGGCGCCTGGCACCACGCGGGCGGGCGCCTGGTCTGGGTTCAAGGTCGGGAAACAGAGCTGGGCATTACCAAATTTCGACCCAAAACACCAAATACTCAAAATCAAACACCATCAATCTTCCACCAAGCATAAATATGAACCACAACATCTTATAACTAGGATGAGGACCTAGATAACATCATTTCTCAACCAAGATCAAGGTTTAATCACAACTTTCATCAAATCACCATTTTCAATCAAAACTCAAAATAAATTCCCAATAAATTCCAATCTCAACCAAACTTCAAATATAACACATCAAGCATTATCTAAACATGATATGAATGGGGGAAAATTAACTTACCTGATAAATCTCAAAGTTGACGGAATTCAATTCTTTTTGGTTCTACGCGATCCTATCGACGATCTAAACAAGGTTCATGTTTTAAGAAATGAGAGATAACAAGGAGAAGATGAAGAAAATTAAGAGAGAAGGAAAGAGAAGAAAAAGCTTACCACCAATGGAGGAGAGAGAGGGAGTTGACTGGGAGATGATGGTGAGGAGTGAGGGAGGAGAGGGGAGTAGGGAGGGAGTAGGGAAATGATTTAAAAGATTTACACTTAGGCCCCCTCCACTACACTACACACAATTTCTACACTCCCTACTAACAATTAAGACCCAACAATACTACGCTAGCACAAATGACCCAAATAAAATGCTAGGCATAATTATTATAACACATAAATATTTAAATAGATAATAATTTAAATAAATAGATAGGCAAATAATTAAACAATAATCATTTATTACTAATAAAATAGAGGCTATATTTCGGGTCGTGACACTGAGTGGGCGGGTGACATGGATGATAGGAAAAGTACTAGTGGGGGGTGTTTCTTTTTGGGTAATAACTTAATGTCATGGTATAGTCGTAAACAGAACTGTGTGTCTCTTTCAACTGCCGAGTCCGAATATGTCGCGGCAGGCAGTTGTTGTTCCCAACTTATTTGGTTAAAACACATGTTAGACGACTATGGTCTTGATAGCAATATCTTGACCATGTATTGTGATAATCTAAGTGCTATAAACATTTCTAAAAACCCGCTTCAACATTCCCGCACAAAACACATTGATATCCATCATCATTTTCTAAGAGACATGGATGAAAAAGATTTGATAAATATAGAGCATATTGATACTAAGTATCAACTTGCTGACATTTTTACCAAGGCCCTTGATCACGAGAGATTTTCAAGTTTGAAAAAATCTCTTGGTCTTTGTATTTTATAATCTGCTGTTTTAGAAGTGTTACCCTATGTGTTGTCAACACTTCTGGTAACACTGTAATAATAATAAAAAAATGTTTTTTCAATTTTTTCGTTTTAAGCCTTCACGGCGGCACATGCTGACCTTTTTGTTTCGGTAGGTTTATACTTGGTTAACATGTTTGTCAAATTCCCTTTGTATTTAAAAGTGACAAAGTCACTAATTTTTGTGATAAAAATAAAAGGCAAAAGGCAAAAAGCACTTATAGTATTTCCTGAGTAACTCGGGGCACGGCGTTCGCTGCGACGATGCACTCTTGCCAAAGGGAGATACTATCTAGTGATTTCGTACTAAGTATTAAGAACATGGAGTTCGCTACTACAGTGTATCCTACTTGAAATGTACAAATCACTAAAGCATTTTTTTACACTTTATAAGGACTCGGAGTACGGAGCTCGTTACTACGATGCTATCTTGTAGATATTAAAGTATAAATTATGCTTATTTTAAAGTGCTTGAAGATGAAGAACAAGCTTATTTTATCTAACTTGTTAGACTTATTTTAGAGGCTTTGACCAATAAGTCCCTCAGTAGAATAAAAATGACCAATAAGGACAGACATTATGAAAACTCGCCAAAAAGTCCCTGAAATTTTTGCTGGACCAGAATGCCCCTATGCCCAAACTGAAGTGCACGTCTTCCCCTGCTGGAAGCGCACGTCGTCCCTACTATGTTGGATTCCATGATTGTTTGGGGATTGATCCGCTACATCTGCGTTCTAGATTGATCTGCTACACTTGAATTTTCTTTCCTCCCTTTTTCTCCCTCTTTTTTTTCATCCAAAATTTTAAAATACAGTATCTCAAAATCTATAAATCGAAAAATTAATTTGAAACCACTGTTTTAATCGTGTCGTCAAGATGAATCAAATAATTACACTCAACACATAATTCAAATTTAAAAAATAAAAATTTCATTTTTCACTTGTAAAATTTTGGAAAAGCATTTCTCATTTCCCAATTGATTTCACAGTTGTGTCATTTCTTCATTTTTCACTTGTAAGATCATTTGTCAACTGATTTCACAGTTGTATCATTTTTTATTTTTCACTTGTAAATTAAAATCATTTCTTAACTGATTTCACAGTTGTATGATTTCACAATTGTGTGATTTCACATTTATGTGATGTTATATTATATTTAAACAATTGGGAAATCAATTTACCAGTTGTTTAAAAAACTGATAAATTTATCTCTCTGTTATTCTTTCTTTGATCAATAGATAACTCAATATATCACTTATTTCTCATTTTCACTTATGAAAAAGGAAAACTGTAGTTATATCCATAGTGAACAACTGATAACTCAATTTCTCAATTAACTTATCTCTCATTAAAGTCTTATTTCACACTTTTGAAAAATAGAAATTTGATGTTGCATCCTTTTCGAACAACTAATAACTCAATTTCATAAATATTTGCTCATATACACTCTTAACAACTGATAAATCAAATCTTTCGAGAAAAAAACAACAACTGATAAATCAGAAAAACAACTAAACAAAATGATAAATCCAAACAACAACTGATAAATCCAAATAACTACTAAACAATTAAGTACGCAAAATCTCTTAAAAGAAAATAACAACTAGCTAACACATTACATACTGTTTCTTCTATCATGATGTTATAGACAACAACAAAGATTCTCAAGACAATGAAGCAGCATCATAACAATCAAATTTTTTCTTTAGCACCAAATCAGCCTATTCAAATTCCAAATACGCATAACATAGAAAAATTGGAAAACTAAGATTAGAGAAATGAAAATCTTCCCTTTTTGTTTGCATTTGGACTTTTAATCAACTGCTAGTCAACCAAGATCCCTTTGCTTTCTTTCAAAACAATATCTACAATTGTTTGGACTAAGTTGGGGATCCACGCTGTCCCATTTGGAAGAATCGTTTCATCATTTCAATTTTGTTACATCTGCCGTTGTTCTTGACCAAAATACAATTGATAAAAGATAGAAAACACTTAGGCCAGATCTAGGGCAGAGAGGAGGTCGCGGTGGGAAGGGAAGTTAAGCGGGGTAGTCAATTGGAGACGAGGAACCATGAAGGCTGCCAGAGGTTGGAGAGGAGAGAGAGAGATAGAGAGAGAAAGTGAGAGGCAGACATTGAGAGAGAGAGAGAAAGTCTCACCGGAAAGAGAGAGATTTCGTGAGGCGATGGGAGAGAGGAGGTCGAGGTGGTTGTTGATCGGAGATGTGATCGTTGAATTTGATCTGAGAAGATCACCAGAAAAGCATGTCGGAGGTTACAAAGTAGAGAGAGAAAGCTTGTGTGTAGGGTTGTGGTGCCTGCGTCTGGGAGGAGAAGGGATGGAACGTAAGGGTTTTATTTTGGGTGGAGGGGCAGTGTTATCATTTATAATAACTTTAGGATTTATTAAGAAACTAGTATAACACCCGTGCCTAAAAGGCACGGAAAAAAACTCTAATAAATAACGATTCATATATACAAAACTAATAGAATTGCGAATTTTGAATGACCGGTTCGACCTTTCTTTAAGAAGTAAAAGAGATGTTATTCCATTGAATGCCACATTCAAAACTATTTCATCATTTGATCTTAAAGCAGCTAAGAGAATCTTCCATAAAAAAATTACTTGTACCCCTAGAACCATATAGGATTAAAACTTTCCATTGCCGAACACACAGACAAGAAACTAAATGAAAAAGTTACCAAAGATGTCATTAAAAAAATCATAATGAAATTAATAGCACCAATTACAGATTTTAAAAAATCTCTTTGTAAACAACGTTTGTTGTTTCATCAACAGTGCTTCCCTTAGTGTGAGACACTAATATATACTCTTTCGTTTCACTCAAAATATTATATTAATCAATTTCATTATTACTTTGACCCATAATTTGATGATAAAACAATTATTTAGGACGAATGGAGTACTAATATACATAAAGAACATTTCAACCTAAAACCTTTCAAACCAAATTTGCTAGCAGAAACATGCTCTTTTGAAAAGCCAAACAAGACTCAAATATTAGTCAACCTAAAACCTTTCAAGCAAAATCATTTTTCACTCATAAATTTGTGATGTCAACTTTAGTAGTCTCAAGTGAGATTTAATCTATCATTTAAGAAGATATTACCTAAAATTCTCCAATACCAAGATATTTCCAACCATGTTTAGGAGGATAAGAAGGATAACGTAACTCTCCACATAGACCTAGTCCAATTTCAATCTAAGTGATAGTTCATCCTGGAACAGCTCGTTAGATTTAACGCGAAAGCTCCTCATGTTGTCCAAGTAGACCTGCACAAGAAAACTACAATCAACTACTATGAATCATAAAAAAAAACACCTTTTTACTAAACCAATTTAAGAAAGTAATGACGCTTACCTCTAATTTTTGGTCATAAAACCCTAGTAACTCGTTAAACATCATCGAAATACCAAAACTAAAATGTTACCAAATAGAAGCTCATTGCTTTTGGAATAAATGCATTTAGAGCCCTGATGTTTCTCACAGCTGCTTTAGCATCTTCAACGGATACGGATGATATAGTCACGAAACTAAAGCCCCGGCTTTTCCAGTAAATTTGTCATAGATAACCTGCAAAATGCAATAATTTCAAAAAAGAAACACCATCAAAAAAATTGCATTTACACACCAAGCACGCAGTCGATGTGGGCAAAAACCATCACAAATTGAAAAGCACAAGAATGGACGGAATTTATATGAGACCCATAAACAGATTCCCTAGTTTGTGAATTCAGCCACTCAAAAAATACAGAAACACGCTACAATTATATACCAATGTAAATAAGCTTACAGCAAAGAGTTACAGAAATTAAAAATAAAAGTTTAAAGTTACCATTAAATCATCCTTCAAAGAGTATGATACCCATTTAGTACCATCACTACACAAAAATTAATGGGTCAGATTTCACTCATCGTTTTTCTCTCAATTGTTATAGTCTTTCAGTCATTGTATTACTTTCACTATTTATTTAATTTTTCAAAATTCAAAATTTAAAAATCAAAAATGAAAATTTTAAACAATCTATCAAGTTCCAAAGTCAACTTCCCATCTCTCACAAATTATGCCATATCTCTAACACATTCCATAAAAGAAATTCACTACAATGTACAATGCGAGTACAGCTATGTATGATAAATATAAAGGCAAATTGAACAGCTTCTAGAGATAAAGTGACAGAAAGAGATGAAAACGAATAGGACATACGATTTCTCATCACCGTCGTTTCTTCTTCAACGGACTGAGCTTCAAAACATGTAGACAAACAGATCTGTGTCTGTTTTCATTGCCATGTGTTGCCACTTTCTTCTTCTTTGAGCACTTGTATGATCACCGTACGTCCTCTTTCTACCCGCCCCTGCTTTCAGCCCAGCTCCGCCATCCCGGACGAAGGTGTTAGGGTCCATTGGCTTTCCATGCAGATCTGGGTGAAAATGGGTGGGGATAAAGATAACTTGCGATTAACCTCATAGAAAGAGGCCGGAGATATGGTGAAAGAAGTGTAAATATGAAGCCAGTTACCAAAAAAGATCAAAAGAAAAGTAAACCAAAGAGGGAAATCAAGCAAAAGAACAACAGAGAGTTTGCCGGAAGCTCCACGCAGCTGCCGGTTGAAATTAGATTTTGATTCAGATCCGCAGTAACAACATGGTTTTGTGTCTTTTTCAACCGAGAGATGTCTGGAAGAGAAGGTTTGACGGGGACGGCGAGGGGGAGTTGTTTATGAATTGTGAATCTCTTGATTTGTGTGTGATTATGGGGAAAGAGAGACAAAAAGAGTTGGAGAGAGAGAGAGAGAAAGATGAGGATGATTAACGTGACGTTTTAGAGGGGCGGAGCACCTATGGGTGTAGATACCCCGGGGAAACCATGGCTTGGCTAGAGCGCGTGAATTATCCTAGGATGTCTAACTTGTTTTTAGAGTCGCCACCATGTTTTGAGGAACATAAGAAAAACCTATTGATAATAGCCTAAGTTTGATTACGAAAACAGAGATTCTTTGTTTTGAGGTTCGGGGGTTAGATTACGAGATGGGAAGTACCGAAACACCCATCTCGCCCAACTAAAGTTGGTCTTGCTTGATCAAAATCTACATGAATGATAAACGTTCTTCTTCTTCTTCTTTAAATCATAAAAAGGGGTTTTAAAATAGAGTTTGGAATGTAGGAGATAACTCTTTAACCGACCTCAATGAGATGAGGTGATCATTAGAGTCATGCCCCAAAATGATTTGGGTGATTGCACTTTGATAAAACAAAAAGAAAGAGAAAAGAGATGAAGTTAAGAAGAGGAAAGAAATAACTTTACCTAGACTTCAAGAGACTTCAAACACTTCTTGATGAATTCTTTGGAGAAATCCTTTGGAAATGCTTTGTAAGTGTGGAATTTTAGTGTCTTATTGAGAGTGCCGATTGCACATTTGATCTTGTGTTTCTCCCCATTTTAAGTGTTTCTCGTTAGTTTCTGTCACTTCCGTTAAGTTCCTAACTGACTTCGTTAAGTCCAGGGACTAAACTGAATAACAGGGCTGACTTTCTAGTCCATTCTGTCAAAATCGCCTTCTCTGAGTCGCGCGCCTCCGACAGGAGGATCCAGACGCGCGTGCCTCACGCCCCCAAAGCAGGAAGCGCGCGCCTCTGGGCGTCGGTTACAGATTTCTGGCCAGGATTCTCTCCCTTGCTCAATTTACAGGATTTTGCCCGGGAAAAGATTTCTTGGTGACTGAGTTTTGGCACCAAAAACATCTCTCTTTCACCTATAAAAACCCCCCTTTACCTCCATTTTCAAGGACCTTGGCTCTAAATCTTACACTCTCAATAAGACACTAAAATTCCACACTTACAAAGCATTTCCAAAGGATTTCTCCAAAGAATTCATCAAGAAGTGTTTGAAGTCTCTTGAAGTCTAGGTAAAGTTATTTCTTTCCTCTTCTTAACTTCATCTCTTTTCTCTTTCTTTTTGTTTTAACAAAGTGCAATCACCCAAATCATTTTGGGGCATGACTCTAATGATCACCTCATCTCATTGAGGTCGGTTAAAGAGTTATCTCCTACATTTCAAACTCTATTTTAAAACCCCTTTTTATGATTTAAAGAAGAAGAAGTACAACGTTTATCATTCATGTAGATTTTGATCAAGCAAGACCAACTTTAGTTGGGCGAGATGGGTGTTTCGGTACTTCCCATCTCGTAATCTAACCCCCGAACCTCAAAACAAAGAATATCTGTTTTCGTAATCAAACTTAGGCTATTATCAATAGGTTTTTCTTATGTTCCTCAAAACATAGGTGGCGACTCTAAAAACAAGTTAGACATCCTAGGATAATTCATGCTTCCGAATCCGTGGGGAAGGACAGCCTACTTTTGAGTGGGAGTTTCTATCCTACTTTCAATCTTTGACATGCCTTAAGGGCGGACCAGAAGGTGTGCCCAACTGGGTGTCCGAGGACCGGGGCTGTGTCTTGATTTAGGCTGGAGATTTCTGACAAGGCCTTTTCTGAAGTGATCTAGACTTGGGAGGCGCGCGCTTTCCTCTATAGGCTTGGGACGCGCGCGCATTTCAGACTGCTGGCGGGTGGCGCGCGCGTCTGGGAGGCGGAATTCCGGGCTTGACATTTACTGGCCAAAAGACCCCCCAACAGCTATAATATCAGCTTCTGTTCGACCACTTGATTTTCACAGCTCCTTTCTGCCATTTTTTAACATCATATTATTGCTCAACTTTGCTTGTGATCAACATTTTCCATGGCTTCCAATTCTTTTGTTCTTGATGCCAAGGTTGTTAGTGGGTATGAAAAGGACTTGGACACTTTTGTGTATTCTTTCAAGACCCATCCCAAGAAGGACTTCATTAAAGACTTCGGGTTCTGAATTCTTTTCACTTTGTGGACGTTGAAGCCGGATTGGGATTTGTTGAGAGCTGCCGCGGCTTTCTGGGATTGCGATAGCCATACCTTCAACTTTTCAGCTAATGAAATGGTGCAAACTGTTGATGATTTCGGGGCCATCCTTGGCATGCCTTTGGCCGGTCGGATTGCCGTCCCTAAATATCACCGTGGTGCCATTGACTCTTGGGTTGAGTTACTGAATCTCCCTGTTGAGGACGTGAGGAAGATGTTGCACGGTACTGTGATTGACATAACTGAGTTGCCGATGTTCTTCAGTTTACACTCGGAGGATCCGTCGGTTCAATCTTTCAAGAGGAATGCCATGGCCGTTTGTCTCTTTAGTGAAGTACTGTTTGTCACACCCTTCGGGACTGCGGATGCGCAGTTGGCTGAGATTATTTTGCAAGCCAAGGAGCAACAATTTAGTATAATCCCTCTTATTGTAGGGGAGACGTTGCACGGCCTTGATGAGTTACATAGGACGGACAAGATGTGTCGGGGAAGCCCTTTGCTCTTGACCATATTGCTCCGAGAACACTTCAAGATTTATTCCCCGGATGGTTATTTGTCTCTTTTTGCTGTTCATTGGAGGAAGCTGTTGATCCGGGATTTATCTGAAGATGGTTGGAAGAAATTCTTTGCCTCTCGGGTAACCGTCGATATTGAGTGGTGCCCTCCTTCTTGGGGTCTTCGTCCTTTTGTGGAATGGACTCTTGGTTTTCAGCACGTGGTTGTACCCGGCTTGAGAGATTCTTCATTTTACCAGCCAGAGCGGGTTCTGCGGCAGTTTGGTCACCAACAGATAATTCCTTTTCCGAGGGACGGAATGCTTCGTCCAGTTGCTTACATGGGTCTGGACTTCTCGAGTGAGCTTCAGTCGGCTTGGGGAGATGATCGCAACCGTTGGGCTTTTACTCCTCTGCATCGGGGGAGTGTCTTCCTTCCCGAGAGCTACTTGGATTATTTGTTTGGCACCCCTTACCGTGGCATTACTTGGGTCGATGTGCTTCGTGCCGAGTTGTTGGGAAAGGGTTTTGAGCCTAGCAGCGCTTTGAGAAATAGGGAGGCTGCTGCTGATTCGAGTAACATTCTTGCTGACCCTTTCGGTACTACTTTGGATGACTTTTATGCTAGGAGACGTGCCGCAATACAGAAGGTTTCGGTGCGTATTAGTGCTCCTCCGTTATCCAAGAAGAAAAGGATTGAGAGACGATCGGGTGGTCCTTTGAAGGCTAAGAGAAAATTGGACTTTTCTTAGTACCCTAAGAGATTGCAATTAAATTAGACCACTTTGTTTTAGGATTTAATGTTTTGATGTCTTTTGTAGCTCAATAAATCCGTTGTAATGGTATGAATAATTCATTGAATGAAGAAAAATTGCATCTTGTTATTTGAAGTGAATTGGGTATTTTTGATATGTTTTAAACCGCACCCGAAGGTTGCCTACGTTCCTCCAGTTGGGAGGCTCAGGTCTCCGTAGTTCAAACAAACAAAGACCATTTTTTTTTGTGTGCACCCTGTTTTTTGCCTAGACCGCCCTTTCGGGTTTTCAATCTAGCGGGCTTCTTTTTTGCACGTGCTCTAATTTTTGCCTAGGCCGCCCTTGCGGGTTTTCAACCTAGCGAGCAATTTTTTTTTTTTTTTTTTTATGGTCTTTGTTTATTAAGCATAGAACCTCTTGAGCTTGTCGAGGTTGACCTCCTTTGGCAGCTGGTCACCATCTAAATCCACGATTCGGACTGCACCGCCGCTTAGTATCTTTTTGACCACGTACGGACCGATCCATCGGGGTCCCCATTTCCCCAGGGGATTCATGGCATTAGGAGGATGTTGTCTTAAGACCAAATCTCCCACATTGATGTTTCGAGGCTTCACCTTTTTGTTGAAAGCTCTTGCCATCCTTTGCTGATACGCCCTTGTGCGTTCGAGTGCTCTTAGCCTTTTCTCGTCGAGTAAGGCTAGCTGTTCATATCGACTTTGCATCCAGTCGACCTCGTTGACTTGATTCTCGAGGAGGACCCGTAGAGATGGGACTTCAAGTTCGATTGGGAGTACGGCTTCAGAACCATAGACTAATGCATAAGGAGTTTCTCCTGTTACTGACCGTATTGATGTGCGGTAGCCCCACAATGCTAATGGTCGCTTCTCGGGCCAATCCCTTCCTGTTGAGGCCATTTTCTTGACGATGGTCTCGATGGTCTTATTTGCTGCTTCAACCGCGCCATTTGCTTGGGGACGGTAAGGAGATGACTTGTGCTTGGTGATCTTGTATTCTACCAAAAGTGCATCTATTTCCTTCTCAAAGTAAGAGCTGTTGTCGGAAATGATTTCATGAGGCATGCCGTATCGGCACATGATATTAATTTTTACAAATTCGGCCACTTTCTTGGCATTGAGGGTCCGATAGGCTTGTACTTCGACCCACTTTGTGAAGTAGTCGACGGCCACTAGGAGGAATGACTGCCCATTGCTTCCGGCAGGATGGACTTTACCGATGATGTCTATCCCCCAAAAAGAGAAAGGCCAAGGTGTGACCATGTTGTAAAGTTGCGAGGGTGGAGCATGTTGCAGATTAGCATGGAATTGGCACTTGGCACACCTTTTGACTTTCTCGATACAGTCTCGTTCCATAGTGCTCCAATAGTAACCAATGCGGAGTATCTTCTTGACTAGCATAAACCCATTCATGTGGGGTCCACACTCTCCTTCGTGCACTTCACACATTATCTCTTGAGCTTCGGCCTCATTGGCGCATAAGAGATTGATCCCGTCGTGGTGCCTTTTATAGACTCGGTCCCCAATCAGTACGTACCGAGAGGCTAGCCTTTGCAGAGCCGCTTGAGACTTCTTATTGCTATTCTCTGGATAAGTGCCATCTTTAAGGAAATTCATGATATCCGAATACCACGGAGAGTTTGTTTGAACCTCGTTGATCTCGATACTCATGCAGTACGCCGGACTGTTCCTTCGGGCAATTTTGAAAGGCTTCATCATTTTCCCTTTGGGCATTTCGACTAATGAAGCTATGGTGGCCAGTGCATTGGCGAAGTGATTTTTATCCCTTGGCAGGTAGTTGAAAGTGATCTCTTGGAATTGTTCAACCAATTCTTCAAGGTGCTGACCATACTGTTGGAGGGTCGGGTCTTAGATTCGCCATTTACCCGATTGCTGATTGATAAGGAGCAAAGAGTCGCCGAATACTTCTAGTTCCGTGACGTTTCTTTCGAGAGCTGCTTCGAGCCCTGCTATGCATGCTTCGTACTCGGCAATGTTGTTGGTAGCTTCGAATTCCAGACGGATGGCAATGGGAGTGTATATGTCTTTTGGATCGACAAGCAATACTCCTATACCAAAACCGTGTTTATTGGCGGCGCCATCGAAAAAAAGTTGCCACTTATTTTCCTCGGTTGCAGTACAAATTAAATGCTCGTCAGGGAACTGTACGTCTTCCCCCTTCACTTCATCACACGGGAATTCGGCAAGCTGGTCACTGAACACCTTCCCCCTGACGGATTTTAGTGTGACGTAAGTGATATCATAGCCGGCGAGCATGAAATACCATTTGGCTATTCATGTTGACATGAAAGATTTCTCGAAGATGTAGCGGAGCGGGTCCAAATCTACATCTTTTCTGTTTTGAGGAACATAAGAAAAACCCATTGATAATAGCCTAAGTTTGATTACGAAAACAGAGATTCTTTGCTTTGAGGTTCGGGGGTTAGATTACGAGATGTGAAGTACCGAAACACCCATCTCGCCCAACTAAAGTTGGTCTTGCTTGATCAAAATCTACATGAATGATAAACGTTCTTCTTCTTCTTCTTCTTTAAATCATAAAAAGGGGTTTTAAAATAGAGTTTGGAATGTAGGAGATAACTCTTTAACCGACCTCAATGAGATGAGGTGATCATTAGAGTCATGTCCGAAAATGATTTGGGTGATTGCACTTTGATAAAACAAAAAGAAAGAGAAAAGAGATGAAGTTAAGAAGAGGAAAGAAATAACTTTACCTAGACTTCAAGAGACTTCAAACACTTCTTGATGAATTCTTTGGAGAAATCCTTTGGAAATGCTTTGTAAGTGTGGAATTTTAGTGTCTTATTGAGAGTGTAAGATTGAGAGCCAAGGTCCTTGAAAGTGGAGGTAAAGGGGGGTTTTTATAGGTGAAAGAGAGATGTTTTTGGTGCCAAAACTCAGTCACCAAGAAATCTTTCCCGGGCAAAATCCTGTAAATTGAGCAACGGAGAGAATCCTGGCTAGAAATCTGTAACCGACGCCCAGAGGCGCGCGCTTCCTGCTTTGGGGGCGGGAGGCGCGCGCGTCTGGATCCTCCTGTCGGAGGCGCGCGACTCAGAGAAGGCAATTTTGACAGAATGGACTAGAAAGTCAGCCCTATTATTCAGTTTAGTCCCTGGACTTAACGATTTCAGTCAGGAACTTAACGAAAGTGACAGAAACTAACGAGAAACACTTAAAATGGGGAGAAACACAAGATCAAATGTGCAATCTGGGTGAGCGGTCCAAGGCGGGGTGTCTACAGAGCCCCTCGGCGACGTGGATTGCAAAGCAAAACGCGTCGACGAAAGTTAAAAACACCCACCGAGGACATCACCAAGAAAAAACAAAGACTCGATGAAAGAAGGAATTTGAAATTGCGAGAGATAGTGGTGCGCTCCCTATGTGAGCGGCTTTTGTTGATAGAGGGGGTGGCATGATCCGTTAGGTGAACCTGCCGGCTGAATATGTTGAATGAGGCCGTTAGTTAACCTTTGAACGAGGCCGTTAGTGAACCTTTGGAGAGGCTGTTAGTGAACCTTTGAGGAGGCCGTTAGTGAACCTTTGAGGAGGCCGTTAGTGAACCTTTGGAGAGGCCGTTAGTGAACCTTTGAAGAGGCCGTTAGTGAACCTTTGAGGAGGCCGTTAGTGAACCTTTGGAGACGAATCCGTTAGTGAAATCCGTTGATGAGGCCGTTAGTGAACCCTTGAATGAGGCCGTTAGTGAACCTTTGTAGAGGCCGTTGGTGAACCTTTGGAGAGGCCGTTGGTGAACCTTTGGAGAGGCCGTTAGTGAACCCTTGGAGACGAATCCGTTAGTGAAATCCGTTGATGAGGCCGTTAGTGAACCCTTGAATGAGGCCGTTAGTGAACCTTTGTAGAGGCCGTTGGTGAACCTTTGTAGAGGCCGTTGGTGAACCTTTGGAGAGGCCGTTAGTGAACCTTTAGAGAGGCCGTTAGTGAACCTTTGAAGAGGCCGTTAGTGAACCTTTGAGGAGGCCGTTAGTGAACCTTTGGAGAGGCCGTTGGTGAACCTTTGTTGACGAATCCGTTAGTGAAATTCGTTGATGAGGCCGTTCGTGAACCCTTGGAGAGGCCGTTGGTGAACCTTTGGAGAGGCCGTTAGTGAACCTTTGAAGAGGCCGTTAGTGAACCTTTGGAGAGGCCGTTAGTGAACCTTTGAAGAGGCCGTTAGTGAACCTTTAGAGAGGCTGTTGGTGAACCTTTGTTGACGAATCCGTTAGTGAAATTCGTTGATGAAATATTGCTTTGAAGTCGCGTGCCACTTGGAGTCACACTTGACTTTTTGAAATGTGGGGTGCGGGCACAGTTGACCGCGACCAGAAGAATGTTCCTGCTGGGGATGAAATGTTAAGATTGACTCTTGAGGGGGGTATGGTACCCTTGACAGAACTCAGGGAGTTCAGAATCCGTGGGGAAGGACAACCTACTTTTGAGTGGGAGTTTCTATCCTACTTTCAATCTTTGACATGCCTTAAGGGCGGACCAGAAGAAGGTGTGCCCAACTGGGTGTCCGAGGACCGGGGCTGTGTCTTGATTTAGGCTGGAGATTTCTGACAAGGCCTTTTCTGAAGTGATCTAGACTTGGGAGGCGCGCGCTTTCCTCTGTAGGCTTGGGACGCGCGCGCATTTCAGACAGCTGGCGGGTGGCGCGCGCGTCTGGGAGGCGGAATTCCGGGCTTGACATTTGCTGGCCAAAAGACCCCCCAATAGCTATAATATCAGCTTCTGTTCGACCACTTGATTCTCACAGCTCCTTTCTGCCATTTTTGAACATCATATTATTGCTTAACTTTGCTTGTGATCAGCATTTTCCATGGCTTCCAATTCTTTTGTTCTTGATGCCAAGGTTGTTAGTGGGTATGAAAAGGACTTGGACACTTTTGTGTATTCTTTCAATACCCATCCCAAGAAGGCCTTCATTAAAGACTTCGGGTTCCGAATTCTTTTCACTTTGCGGACGTTGAAGCCGGATTGGGATTTGTTGAGAGCTGCCGCGGCTTTCTGGGATTGCGATAGCCATACCTTCAACTTTTCAGCTAATGAAATGGTGCCGACTGTTGATGATTTCGGGGCCATCCTTGGCATGCCTTTGTCCGGTCGGATTGCCGTCCCTAAATATCACCGTGGTGCCATTGACTCTTGGGTTGAGTTACTGAATCTCCCTGTTGAGGACGCGAGGAAGATGTTGCACGGTACTGTGATTGACATAACTGAGTTGCCGATGTTCTTCAATTTAAACTCGGAGGATCCGGCGGTTCAATCTTTCAAGAGGAATGCCATGGCCGTTTGTCTCTTTAGTGAAGTACTGTTTGTCACACCCTTCGGGACTGCGGATGCGCAGTTGGCTGAGATTATTTTGCAAGCCAAGGAGCAACAATTTAGTATAATCCCTCTTATTGTAGGGGAGACGTTGCACGGCCTTGATGAGTTACATAGGACGGAAAAGATGTGTCGGGGAAGCCCTTTGCTCTTGACCATATGGCTCCGAGAACACTTCAAGATTTATTCCCCAGATGGTGATTTGTCTCCTTTTGCTGTTCATATGAGGAAGCTGTTGATCCGGGATTTATCTGAAGATGGTTGGAAGAAATTCTTTGCCTCTCGGGTAACCGTCGATATTGAGTGGTGCCCTCCTTCTTGGGGTCTTCGTCCTTTTGTGGAATGGACTCTTGGTTTTCAGCACGTGGTTGTACCCGGCTTGAGAGATTCTTCATTTTACCAGCCAGAGCGGGTTCTGCGGCAGTTTGGTCGCCAACAGATAATTCCTTTTCCGAGGGACGGAATGCTTCGTCCAGTTGTTTACATGGGTCCGGACTTCTCGAGTGAGCTTCAGTCGGCTTGGGGAGATGATCGCAACCGTTGGGCTTTTGCTCCTCTGCATCGGGGGAGTGTCTTCCTTCCCGAGAACTACTTGGATTATTTGTTTGGCACCCTTTACTATGGCATTACTTGGGTCGATGTGCTTCGTGCCGAGTTGTTGGGAAAGAGTTTTGAGCCTAGCAGCGCTTTGAGATATAGGGAGGCTGCTGCTGATTCGAGTAACATTCTTGCTGACCCTTTCGGTACTCCTTTGGATGAATTTTATGCTAGGAGACGTGCCGCAAGACAGAAGGTTTCGGTGCGTATTAGTGCTCCTCCGCTATACAAGAAGAAATGGATTGAGAGACGATCGGGTGGTCCTTTGAAGGCTAAGAGAAAATTGGACTTTTCTTAGTACGCTAAGAGATTGCAATTAAATTAGACCACTTTGTTTTAGGATTTAATGTTTTGATGTCTTTTGTTGCTCAATAAATCCGTTGTAATGGCTTGAATAATTCATTGAATGAATAAAATTGCATCTTGTTATTTGAAGTGAATTGGGTATTTTTGATATGTTTTAGACCGCACCCGAAGGTTGCCTACGTTCCTCCAGTTGGGAGGCTCAGGTCTCCGTAGTTCAAACAAACAAAGACCATTTTTTTTGTGTACACCCTGTTTTTTGCCTAGACCGCCCTTTCGGGTTTTCAATCTAGCGGGCTTCTTTTTTGCACGTGCTCTAATTTTTGCCTAGGCCGCCCTTGCGGGTTTTCAACCTAGCGAGCGATTTTTTTTTTTATGGTCTTTGTTTATTAAGCATAGAACCTCTTGAGCTTGTCGAGGTTGACCTCCTTTGGCAGCTGGTCACCATCTAAATCCACGAGTCGGACTGCACCGCCGCTTAGTATCTTTAAGACCAAATCTCCCACATTGATGTTTCGAGGCTTCACCTTTTTGTTGAAAGCTCTTGCCATCCTTTGCTGATACGCCCTTGTGCGTTCGAGTGCTCTTAGCCTTTTCT
The DNA here is from genome assembly GCA_026119855.1 of Campanula takesimana. Classification (NCBI taxonomy): domain Eukaryota; kingdom Viridiplantae; phylum Streptophyta; class Magnoliopsida; order Asterales; family Campanulaceae; genus Campanula; species Campanula takesimana. Next base: position 2,150,373 of record JAOWBW010000031.1, on the reverse strand, counting down.
CGTCGAGTAAGGCTAGCTGTTCATATCGACTTTGCATCCAGTCAACCTCGTTGACTTGATTCTCGAGGAGGACCCGTAGAGATGGGACTTCAAGTTCGATTGGGAGTACGGCTTCAGAACCATAGACTAACGCATAAGGAGTTTCTCCTGTTGCTGACCGTATTGATGTGCGGTAGCCCCACAATGCTAATGGTAGTTTCTCGGGCCAATCCCTTCCTGTTGAGGCCATTTTCTTGACGATGGTCTCGATGGTCTTATTTGCTGCTTCAACCGCGCCATTTGTTTGGGGACGGTAAGGAGATGACTTGTGCTTGGTGATCTTGTATTCTACCAAAAGTGCATCCATTTCCTTCTCAAAGTGAGATCCGTTGTCGGAAATGATTTCATGGGGCACGCCGTATCGGCACATGATATTAATTTTTACAAATTCGGCCACTTTCTTGGCGTTGAGGGTCCGATAGGCTTGTGCTTCGACCCACTTTGTGAAGTAGTCGACGGCCACTAGGAAGAATGACTGCCCATTGCTTCCGGCAGGATGGACTTTACCGATGATGTCTATCCCCCAACAAGAGAAAGGCCAAGGTATGACCATGTTGTAAAGTTGCGAGGGTGGAGCATGTTGTAGATTAGCATGGAATTGGCACTTGGCACACCTTTTGACTTTCTCGATACAGTCTCGTTCCATAGTGCTCCAATAGTAACCAATGCGAAGTATCTTCTTGACTAGCATAAACCCATTCATGTGGGGTCCACACTCTCCTTCGTGCACTTCACACATTATCTCTTGAGCTTCGGCCTCATTGGCGCATAAGAGATTGATCCCGTCGTGGTGCCTTTTATAGACTCGGTCCCCAATCAGTACGTACCGAGAGCCTAGCCTTTGCAGAGCCGTTTGACACTTCTTATTGCTATTCTCGGGATAAATGCCATCTTTGAGGAAATTCATGATATCCGAATACTACGGAGAGTTTGTTTGAACCTCGTTGATCTCGATACTCATGCAGTACGCCGGACTGTTCCTTCGGGCAATTTTGAAAGGCTTCACCATTTTCCCTTTGGGCATTTCGACTAATGAAGCTATGGTGGCCAGTGCATCGGCGAAGCGATTTTTATCCCTTGGCAGGTAGTTGAAAGTGATCTCTTGGAATTGTTCAACCAATTCTTCAAGGTGCTGACCATACTGTTGGAGGGTCGGGTCTTGGATTCGCCATTTACCCGATTGCTGATTGATAAGGAGCAAAGAGTCGCCGAATACTTCTAGTTCCGTGATGTTTCTTTCGAGAGCTGCTTCGAGCCCTGCTATGCATGCTTCGTACTCGGCAATGTTGTTGGTAGCTTCGAATTCCAGATGGATGGCAATGGGAGTGTAGATGTCTTTTGAATCTACAAGCAATACTCCTATACCAAAACCGTGTTTATTGGCGGCGCCATCGAAAAAAAAGTTGCCATTTATTTTACTCGGTTGTAGTACAAATTAAATGCTCGTTGGGGAACTGTACGTCTTCCCCCTTCACTTCGTCACACAGGAATTCGGCAAGCTGGTCACTGAACACTTTCCCCCTGACGGATTTTAGTGTGACGTAAGTGATATCATAGTCGGCGAGCATGAAATACCAATTGGCTATTCTTGTTGACATGAAAGGCTTCTCGAAGATGTAGCAGAGCGGGTCCACCTTTGCAACTAGCTTGATCGGAAAAGCTTCCATATAGTGTTTGAGCTTTTGAGTAACCCAAACCAATGCTGCACATGACTTCTCTAAGACAGAGTAGTTCTTTTTGCCTCCTTGGAATCGGCGACTGACAAAATAAATGGCATTCTCCTTTGTGGATTCTCGTTGCTCTTGTGCTAACATAGCCCCTAGGGCTTCATCATTGACAGTGAGATAGAGCAAAAGAGGCTTCTCCTTGTGCGGCGGAACTAGAACAGGAGGGCACGTCAAGTAATGCTTTACTTGGTCGAAGGCTTCTTGTCACACGTCGGTCCATTCTAGAGCCACATTCTTCTTGAGTAGCTTGAAGATTGGCTCGCACATGGAAGTGAGTTGGTGCACAAACCGACTGATGTATTGCAGTCTGCCCATGAAACCTTTGATCTCTTTCTGCGTCTTTGGAGGAGGCATGTCAATGATTTCCTTGATTTTGGAGGGATCTACTTCAATTCCCCTTTCAGTGACCATATAACCAAGGACTTTGCCTCGGATAACACCGAACGTGCACTTTGCAGGGTTGAGCCTCATCTTGTGTTGACGAAGCCTTTCAAAGAACTTGCGGAGATCGATTAAATGTTGACCATCGGTCCCTTCGGAGTGAATGATCATGTCGTCCACATAGACCTCGATTTCTTTGTGAATCATATCATGGAACAAGTCTGTCACGGCTCTTTGGTAGGAAGCCCCAGCGTTTCTTAACCCAAATGGCATGACTGTGTAGCAAAAGGTACCCCACGGTGTTGTGAAGGCAGTCTTATGTTGATCTTCCTCGGCCATGAGAATCTGATTGTACCCAGCGAACCCATCCACGAATGAGCGAACCTCGTAGGCAGCAGTGGAGTCGACCAACATATCGATGTTTGGGAGTGGAAAATCGTCTTTCGGGGAAGCTTTATTCAAATCCCGGAAGTCCACACAAACTCGAAACTTGCCGTTTGCCTTTCTGACTGTCATGATGTTGGCTAACCATGTCGGATACTCGATAACCTTGATGAAACCCACACTGAGGAGCTTCTCGATCTCTTCTTTGACTTGCAGAGACCATTCTGACTTGATCTTTCTGAGCTTCTGTTTTACCGGCTTGGCATCTTCTCTGATCGGAATTCTGTGCTCCGCTACCTTTCTGTCCAAACCCGGCATGTCTTTGTATGACCATGCGAACACATCCACAAATTCTCTGAGCAGTGCAGTCAGTCTGTCTCTGTCGTCCCCCTTGAAGAAGCTTCCGATCTTAGTTTCCCTTGGCTCTTCGTCGGTACCCAGATTAACAACATGCAATTCTTCGTCAGCCCCTGGACCATTTTCACTACGACTACGGACCTGTTGAGCAAGTTCATTTAAGTATGTTGTGTTTTCGTGGTCTATTTCATCATAATTTGAATCGTTATTAACTTGTTCATTAAGTTCATTATTAGTTAATTCATCATTTATGATATTTGCAATCTCAGGGTACTCAGAAATATCAAATTTTTCATTAGCAAAGAAAGGAAACACACGCTCGGCTATGGCCTCCATATCCTCTTGGGTGAGGGTATTAGAGACACTCTCGGACTCGAAAGTAAGTGTGAGCCGCTCTTCTTTGTTGCTGTGCGGGGTATGCAACCCATTTCTTGGACTAAGAATTCCTCGGATACCACGAGCCCTTTCGTAGAATACCAATTGTTGATCGTCTCAGAGCTTGGCGGGATCTCACTGATAGTCTCATTCTTGATGACGGTGTCATGGATGGTGTTGACTTGGCATTCATTCATTATGGCAAGCTCTTCGAACATGGAGGCTAAATCTGTCGGTTCTTCCCCCACGATGATTTCTGTCTCGGACCCTATAGTCACCTTCTATGGGAGTTGGTTCCCTTTCGGATTTCTGGATCTCACAATCGGAGAAGATTTCGAGACCGGGCTATTTGACACCCTTATTGTTAACCCATGGCTCGGGAAAGATCATGTATGGAACGTCTTCCCCTTGGCGGATAAAATAGCCATTCAACGTCTTGCGGTAAGGCCTTAGATTAGGGACCTCATAACGACGGCCTTCTTTACGAGCTCGGGCCTTTTCATTCTTGATCGCTTGCTCTTGTTTTAAGTCTTCTCTGGAAGGCTCATACCCCAAACCGAATGTGTTCTTTACAAATGGGACTCGCACAGGATGTAGGATTCCTTGTTGATATTTCCCTAGGCCTAAACTAGGGAAGTAGTCCATATTCCTCATCATGCGGAGGACTTTGTGATTGCTGGGGGTCCATGATCCGTTTCCCCTTCTTTGTCAATGGCGTTGATTGAGACGCCGGAGAGAGTGGAGTCTGGTAAACCATGCTGAACTTGGTGGACGGGCTCACCTTTTCTGTGATAGTGACATTTTCGGCCATGACGGTCACTATTTCATCACCATTTCGGATCTTGACACATTGATGGAGAGTTGACGGGACGGCATTAGAACTGTGAATCCACGGTCGACCCAAAAGTAAGTTGAACGAGGCCGGGATGTCAAGCACTTGGAATGGAACGGACATGACCATGCTCCCCAAACTCAATGTCTATTTCGATCATGCCCATGACTGTACGGGCGGTGCTGTCATAACCTCGGATTACTTGAGTAGAAGGCTTCAAATCGGAATCCTTAAGCCCCAGTATGCCCATGATTCTGCCAGGCATGAGTTGAGTGCGGAACCACCGTCCACTAACACTCTTGAGATGGGCCTCCCCTTGCTCGTACCTTGAGGTAAATAGCCTCGTTGTGGTCGGAACCAAATGGTGGAAGGTCCATATCGGCAAAGGTGATGACGTTGCCAAAATGAATGTGACCGATCATTGCCGTGAGGTCCTCGGGAGTAGTATCGGGAGAAATTGATGTATCATCGAGATTGCGGATGACAAGATCTCGGTGTTTCTTTGAGGATGCGATGAGGTCCCAAATAGAGATATTGGCTTGAGTTTTCTTGAGTTGGACAAGTAGAGGATCTTCGGAGTGTCGCGAGCTTGCGGCCTTTGAGAAGAGGAGCTTGGTGCGGAAGTGGAAGGGTTGCTTGCTATGACTCGACCGGATCGAGTTAGCATATTGACATTCCCATCTGCTTTTTTTCCTATTCACTAGTACTTCCCTCATTACCTGATCGTAAGTCACAACATAACAAGAGTCCTTCAAGTTTATTCATAACATTGGGCCCCCATTCACAATTGGGATTGAATG
>JAOWBW010000031.1:1958481-2145378 GCA_026119855.1 Campanula takesimana | reverse complement strand
TGTGAATACCCCTTTCCGATGAAGCGACGCATGGGAAGTATCTTGTGATTATTTTTATTTACAAAGGGAATATTCTTAACGACATTAAAATTATGAGAGTCGCCACGCCGTTTTAATTAAAGCCAAAACATTGAAAAAAGCATTTTTAGTGGGTTCGGGGGTCAAATTACAACAAGAGAAGAATATTGGAACGTTATCACTCCTATTGCCCGAATTGATCGGTCTTTCTATCATGATGCGGGTATGTAGTGTGTTAGTGATTTAGACCGGATCCGAAGATTGCCTACGTTCCTCTCAATGTGAGAAGCTCAGGTCAGCGTAGTTCGCAGAGAATTAGAATAGGCAGAAGAATCGGGATCATGCATAATGAGGGGGGAATTACCTAAAGATTAGGGTTTAGAAGTAGTTCCTAGATCATCCTCGGGTTGATGAACCCTCGATCATCATCGGCTATGAAATAACATGTAATTATGAAGATCGCAACCCTAAATATAGCATAAATAAGGTTTTAATCTATGAACACGAAGAACATGCGAAGAACATATTATGAACATATGAATGACATGCAAAGAATATGAAGAAACTATGAATAAACATGTACGAACATGAATATAAAAGATCTACATTAAAATAATGCAAGAACACGAAGAAAAAGTTAGAAAACTTACCTATGTTGGCAAGAAATAAACCTGGATCTTCTTGAGTGTTTGAATGTTAATTAGAGAGCAAAATAGTGTTTAAGAACTCCAAAATTCGACTTAGAGCTCTCAAAATCGGATCCCTAAACCAATAGAATGGGATTGTTTATATAGTAAACTGATGGAAGATCTGATGGCAGATCATCCAGCGCAAGGTTGGCCGCCTGGCCATGGTTGAAGCCGGTGACAATAGTGGCCGCGTGGCCAAGATCAACGCGGAGCAAGGTTGGCCGCGTGGCCAAGGATGCCGGCTGACTTGATTCTTAAGCTAGGGTTTCTGCATGGTTTTAAGGAAACCATTTACTACCTAATTTGATAGATTTTGTCATAAATGAGATATTTGGGAATCCGGGACAAGTCTTTGCAAGGTTTCTAATTCCTATAAAGTCCTTGTATTTTTGGGAAAGTCCTAATAAACTCATTTTCAGTCGGGTACTAACAGTAGCCCCTCGGCGACGCTTCTTGCAAGGCAATGTGGGGTCGACGATAAAAGAAGGATCCGTCTGAAACATGAGTTTCAAAACAGATGAAAGGTAAGGGAACGGCTGAACCTTGACAGGCGACCTACGTATCCGCGGGGGAATCAAGCCAAACGTAGTTCAAATCTGATGGAAATTGGGAATGACTGTCCTCTGATGGGGAACAAAGTCTTCTGCTGGGGAAAATGCACCTGCTGGGGATGAGAGATGACCGCGTCGGTCGGGTGGCTGACCTTTTCAGGTTTCCTACGTATCCTCCGAGGAATCAAGCCGGTCGTAGTTCAGAGATATTGGGAAAGACGAGACATCGGACTTCTGCTAGGGATAATAACCTACGGGCACTATCCTGTATGAAGAACGAACATTCGTAAGCAATGAAGTTATTTGGAAAAATAAAGACTACGTTGTCTAAATAATCCCAAGATGGAATGGTAAACGCAATCAGGATCGCCAGGGTTCTGCCGATTGCGCTAAAGTAATAGATGTCGGATCTCTCGCGAACAGAAACGCCGAGGCTTCTGCCAACCACGATCGATCAAGGATACGTATGTCATAGAGGCGCCGAAGTCTCTACGATCATGCAATCCTCTAATAATGATGGATCTCTCGCAAACAGAAACGCCGAGGCTTCTGCCAATCACGATCGATCTAGGATGGTATGTCATAGAGGCGCCGAAGTCTCTACAATCATACGAATCCTAAGCAAATATTCGGTGAAGAATGGAAATTTTAAGGGGCTTTCCGCACCCAAAGGTAACGAATATCAGTCAAAATTGTGCTAAGGGCATTTAAGATGAATTAAAGGGAAAAGATCAGGGACAAAAGTGGAATTTTATCTGAAGGGACAAGGTTGGCCGCGTGGCCAAACACACTAAATTGCAATAGTGGCCGCGTGGCCAAGACCGCTGAGTGGTCAGATCTCTTTCACGCGGATCGCTGATCTGACGGCTGGGGTTGCAAGGGCAAAAGTGGCCGCGTGGCCAAGGATGCCGACGGGCTGACTCCTTGGTCACATCACCAGACACCTCCCTCTTTCTTCTTCTTTCTTCTTTCTTCTTTCCTTTCCTCCATTGTTAACGAGTTAGAGAGAGAAATTGGGTTTTTAGAGAGAGAAAGCTTGGATTTTGATAATCTTGAAGACTTCATTTTCCAATATGGCTGGATCAATGAGGCGTTATTTAGGGATTTCCCGGGCCAAGGTGGGTATATGATTCCACAACAAGAGCCACAAGGAGAGGGGCACGGTATGCTCAGGGCGGAGGAAATGTAAGGGCTGACCCAGGAGCGGGCTTTGAAGCGGCGCCCTTGATTCCACGGGGCGGTTTGAGACCACGAGCCGCGACTCGGAATTATCGCGATAATCTGCTGCGGTCTACGTTCGACCAAGATTACGATTTTTACATCGACTCTGAGCGTCATTGGTCGATGGGGCTTCCGGAGACGCGAGAGGTAAATTTCGAATTTTTCATTCCTCTCCTTCTCGCACATTTGTATGTTTTATGCACATAATATGAAATGCTAGAATAATGGAATGCTAGAATTTAAATTGCTAGAATTGTAAATTGCTAGAATGGTAACATACCTGTGCTGTGTTTACCTGCAGAGGATCAAGGCTCGTGGGTCCACAGTGACTGTGGGCAAACTGTGGGCGTCCCTGCCGGAGGGACCGGGCGGTTTGCGTGCTCGGATCGAGGCTATGGGCTTTGGCCCATTCTTTGACAGTGTCCGCATGGTCGGGGCTACCCTGAAGGTGGCAGCGGTGATAGAGGTGTGCCGGGAGTTCTGGTGGGATACCACCCATACCTTCCACTTCAGTTGGGGAGAGATTACCATCACGCCGACGGATTTCGCGGCCATCACAGGGTTGAGGTTTACTGGTACCCCTTTGCCTTTTGATGAGAGCTTGGCGGAGCGGCGGGACTATAGACAGGCTCTGCTGGGAGTCGACACCGACCTGGGAGGAGGTGTCAAGGGTTATGGAGTGGAGGCCGGGAAGGTGAATCGCTTGGTGGAGGTGGCTATTGAGGCCTTTAGTAGGGGGGAATATGATTTGGATTGCTTGGTCCGGCTGTTCTTATGGTACAGCTTTTCAGAGATTTGTTTCCCAGTGGGGCTACTGTCTGCCGGTACTCACTGCTAGGGGCTCTTGTGGACTTGGACTTAGTCGGTGGGATTTCTTGGGGTGGAGCCGGTTTGGCTGAGATTTACCGGGCTTTGGACCATTGCTCGAGGGCTAGCTCGTCGGCCTTTGACGGGTTCCAGTTCGCCTTTGAGGTACGCTCTTGACTACCCTTCTTTTCATTGTTGAGATTTTGTTCTATCTTTTGGTCTGAAATGTCTCTTCATTATATGCACAGGCTTGGGTGTACGAGGTCTTCGGTGTCGCCCCTTTTCAGTTGGTGATGAGTGCTAACAAGGTTGTTCCCATCATGTCGTACTGGTGCAAGGGCAACAGGGCTCCTTCCCGCAGAAACCGGGATAGGAAGACAGTGGATGCTGCTGATCTGAGGAGGGTGTTCGCGATGTCTGAGCCCATCGGGGTTAGATTTTACCCATGGAGCCCGGCCAATGAGGCTTCGGTGGGTCCCTATGTAGTGGATTTGACCGCTTCTAGGGTTCTGCTTGTGGGTCTCACCGGGGAGGCCATGTATCTTGGAGAGAGGGTGGTTCGTCAGCACAGGGCTGGTGCGTTACCGTGGGCTCCTTATGACCCTCCTCGGGATATGCTCCGTCCCGCGAGGTTGGCGACTTTCTTGGCTCCCACTCCGGCAGAGCATTACAGGGGAGTGATGACTATGCCGGCTACGTGCGGACACGGCTGATCAGCCCTCAGGTTCGGGCTAGGATGTTATCGGAGAGGGATCGAGCTCGGCCCGTATGTGGTAGGAGTAGCCTTTGGTTGACATGCCCCTTCGCTCGAGTAGCGTGAGAGTGATGAGGGGCGGTCGGGAGGTGGAGCTTAGCTTGGAGCCGACTGATGCAGATCTTGTTGAGGAGACATTCATTCCTCCGCCCGACGCTGGGGTACGGCTTTGTGCTTTATATTAGTCATGTTTGCACACACCTATTTCTTTCTGCATTGTAATCATTTGCCTTGGCTTCCCTTTCAGGTGACTCGGGAGGCATATATCCGTTCAGCTCGGCGGGAGAACGTGTTGATGCGCTTACTGAGGGAGGCGTACCATTCATGTACTTGTCAGAGGGACGACGTTGCATCACCCCAGCGTCGTGAGCGGTCTCCGAACGGTGCGGGCTCTTCTCACATTGGTGGTCGAGCGGTCCGGGGACGGAGTTCGGGTGCCGGTAGCTCTCGGGCTTTAGCGCGGCGTGGAGACACCACGGAGGAGGATTCTGATTAGGCGGGGCCCATCTTTCCATCTTTATTTCCTACACTGTTAGCTAGTAGAGAGCAGAGGGATATGTATGTATAGAACAGATGTACAAAATGCATGTATGTATATTATGTTCTAAAATGCAATTTTATTGTGGGAGCCTACTTGTGCAAACTAGTTATTTTACAAATGTTCCTAATTTTATACAATGCATGAGCCACGGGAAGGGGGCAGGTACGTAGTTGCATGGATCCGTCACGGAGTGGGAAGAAACAAATTGGATTTCTGCATGGAGCAATGTTGGCCGCATGGCCATGGCGAGGCCCAGAGCAATGTTGGCCGCCTGGCCATGGCAAGATCCGGAGCAATGTTGGCCGCGTGGCCTAGGACGAAGTTGGCCGCCTGGCCAAGGACAATATCGGCCGCGGGGCCAGGGGCAATGTTGGCCGCGTGGCATATCTTCCAATATCCCAAGTGGCCGCGTGGCCAAGCCTGTAGTCGGCTCTGTTTTCCTTTTCCTGGCAAGAGTGGGAGTCCGTACCCTATTTAATGAACCCTTTGCAGCCACAAAAACGTACCAGCAACCTTTTGAGCAGTTTTTTTGAGTTCCTTTTAGCCAATTTGCTTGCTCTTTGCCATGGATCAAGAGGCTAGGATCACAAGTCTTGAGAAAAAAGTCTTTATAACCTCTTTGGAGAAGTGGGTTGCCAAACTCTCTGGTTCGAGTCGTAGGAAACTTGATGAACGGTATGGGATAAAGTGTCTTTGGTCACTTTTGCACATGAACTCCAATACCAACCTCTTGCAAGCTGTGGGTAAATTTTGGAATGATACCCTCCATGTCTTCAACTTTTCATTCAACGAGATAACACCCACTTATGAGGACATCGCGGCTTTATGTGGCTACGAAGGGAAGGGTAAAGTTGCCTTGCCTTTGACTTCGTTTGCTTGAGGGACAAGTTGATGACCTTTGGCGCGCCGCGGATGACTTTGATAGGTATGCTAGGGGCGGTTATGTCGACCTTTCTTGGATGCCACAACACTTTATACACATGGATGTGGCCTCTGACCGTTCCTTGGACCATCTTGCGCTATGTCTGTTTGCCTCTATTCTTTTCCCTTCTGAGGTTGGATTTGCTAGTGAGGGGTGTTTGGGCATGGTGAATTCGGCTCGCTTAGGTTATGACATTGTACCGGCCATTCTTGGGGAGATGCTCTGTGGGATTCCCCATCTTGCGGCTTATGGTGGGATGCCTTGTGGTAGTGATAGGCTTTTGACCATGTGGTTGCAAGAGAGGCTTCGAGTGAATAAACCGGCGGCTTCTCTGAAGGTGGCCCCATGGATGCACCGCATTAGAGGCATGGCGGAGCGGTTTGAGGGCATGACTCTCAAAGGTTGGGAAAAGTATTTGGCGGAAATGGTGACTGACGACATTCAGTGGGTGGTGCCCCATTGGCACATTCACTCTGTGAGGGAGAAACAAGTGGGACTTCACATGATCAAAGTTCCGACCCTTTCTGGGACTACCTTTTACTATCCCTCTAGAGTGCTTCGTCAGTATGGTTTGGTGCAGACCATCCCGGAGGGTTGGGACGAGGAGAGAGATGATTTTCCTTTTGGGTACTTCAGTTGGATGATAGTGCCTCAGTCCTTCTTTCTCAGATGTGGGGCGAGGCCGGATTTAGTCGTAGGACCTTCCTCACACGCTCTAGCAACACCTTCCTGCCACGCGAGTATTTGGATTGGTATATGGGGAGACTTGGGCATGCGGAGCAGACTCTAGAGACCCTAAGGGGCACTATTTTGGGATCCTGTGCTCCAAGTTTTTCATTGAGAATTAAGGAGGCTGAGGCTTATGAGAGGAGGATGAGTAAGAGCGTGGCTAACGGAGGCGGAGAAGAAGTGGGGGCGTCAAAGAAGAGGAAGGGCGAAGAGGCTCCTAATGGAAAGGCTAAAGGTGTTAGCGAGTTTGAAAGAAGATTTTGTGAGAATCCTAGCAAGAAGAAAGTTCGCCGTGGGCAAAGCAAGAAGAAAGAGACCGAGGGCACAAATGGCACTAAGGAGTAATCCCGAGCGTCTCTCCATGGTCGTTGCAGACACATTAGTTTAATTTAGTTTACTTTTGTTTTAGTTTCAATTTCAGAATAGGTTATTTATTCAAAAAGTATGTCAAGCTTAGACTCATCAAATAAGTGTTAACATGCAATGACTATGGAAATAAAAGTTTTTGCTTTCAGAAAATACAACTTCTATCTTTATTGCTTTGACAAGATTTGGATGTTTATTTGTTTTTTAGACCGCACCTTTTGAAAGGCTGCCTACGTTCCCCTTTTACAAATAGGACTAAGGGGCTCAGGTCACCGTAGTTCACTCCAGTCGGACTAGAATGATTTTAGAGAAAGGGAAGATAGAAGGGGGAATGCTCTAACTTTTGCCTAGACCGCCCTTGCGGGTTTTCAGTCTAGCGAGCTTTGTACGCACCCTTATTTTGCATAGACCGCCCTTTGCGGGTTTTCAGTCTATCGGGCTTCTTTTTGCGTAGTAGACTGTGCTAGTCATAGTAGCGTCTGAGCTTGCTGAGGTTGACTGGTTCCTTGAACGGGTTGCCATCCAAATCTGCCATTCTGACCGCTCCTCCGGAGAAGATCTTCTGTACTACAAACGGCCCTACCCAAGTGGGGGCCCATTTCCCGAGGGGGTTGAATTTGTTGGGCAAGCGCGCTTTGAGCACCAAGTCTCCTTCCTTTATGTCAACAGGCTTGACCTTTTTATTGAAGGCTTTTGTCGTTCTCCTTTGATAGGCCCGGATGTGTTCCATGGCCTTCAATCTGCGTTCGTCGAGCGTTGCCAACTGATCATAGCGACTACGAAGCCATTCTACCTCATTCACTTGGTTCTCGAGCAAGATCCTCAAAGATGGCACCTCCAACTCAATAGGGAGCACTGCCTCCATGCCGTATGTCAAAGCGTAAGGGGTCTCTCCAGTAGCGGTGCGGACTGACGTTCTGTACCCCCAAAGTGCTAATGGTAACTTCTCGGGCCAATCCCGTCCTTGCGAAGCCATCTTGCGAATTATCTGCTCTATCGTCTTGTTGGCCGCCTCAACCGCGCCGTTAGTCTGTGGATAGTATGGGGAAGATTTCTTTCGTTCGATCTTGAATTCTACAAGCAAGCGAGCACACTCGGCTTCGAAATGACTGCCATTATCTGATATAATGAGGTTAGGAACCCCATACCGACACATAATGTTCTCTTTGATAAACTGTGCTACCTTCTTGGAATTCAGCACCTTGTAAGACTGAGCTTCGACCCACTTTGTGAAGTAGTCGACCGCGACGAGGACGAATTCATGACCATTACTACCGGCCGGCGAGATCTTCCCAATAATGTCTATACCCCACGTGGCGAATGGCCAAGGCGTGGTGGAACTATACAATTCGTGTGGGGGGATGTGGTTGAGGTTGGAGCATACTTGGCACTTGTGACACCGTCGAACCCATTGAATACAGTCTGTCTCCATGGTAATCCAATAATAGCCCAGCCGAGTGATCTTCTGTCTAAGCATCCTTGCATTCATGTGGGGTCCGCACAACCCGTTGTGTACTTCTTCCATTATTGCTTCAGCTTTCTTGTTGTCGACACATAAGAGCAACAGACCATCGTAATGCCTCTTGTACAAAGTATCGTCTAACAGCACAAACTGCCCCGCCAATCTTTTGAGTGCTTGCAGACTCTTGGCCTTCACATCTCCGTCAAAGGACATCTCTCCGTGCTTAAGGAACTTGTAGATTTGGGCGTACCATTGATCTCCGTTTACCTCTGCATCGATCTGGATTTCACAGCAATAGGCGGGGTTCTCCCTTCGTCCAACCCTGAATGGTTTCACGGACCTTCCTTCTGGAATTTCAACTAAGGAGGCCAATGTAGCTAGAGCATCCGCGAACCTATTTCTGTCTCGCGGCAGGAAATGGAAGGTAACTTCTTTGAACTGTGCTATCAACTCATCCATGTAACCTTGGTACCGCTGCAGGCAAGGATCAATAGTTTTCCATTTCTTCGCCGTTTGGTTAATAATCAAAGCAGAGTCTCCATACACTTCTAACTCTTTCACGTTGCGTTCTAGGGCGGCCTCCAATCCGGCTATACACGCCTCATACTCGGCGGCGTTGTTGGTTGCTGAAAAGTTCAGCTTGATGGCTATGGGAGTGTGCTCATCTTTGGGATCAATAAGTAGGAGTCCGACTCCATTCCCTCGTTTGTTTGCAGCTCCGTCAAAGAATAATTGCCACCTTTCTGCGACCTCAATTGCGAAAATGTCGTCGTCCGGGAACTCGGGGTCGGGTCCTCTTGTCTCGGTGCTTGGAGAGTCTGCGAGCTGATCGGCCATTGCCCTCCCCTTGATTGCTTTCCTCGGTACATAAGTAATGTCGAACTCTCCCAAGAACACTGACCATTTAGCGAGTCTCATAGACAGGGAGGGTTTATCAAACAGGTACTTGATAGGATCCATTTTCGAGACTAGTAAGATCGGATGGGATACCATGTAGTGCTTAAGCTTCGTCACCACCCATACTAGGCCTACGCAGGTCTTCTCGAGCGCGGAGTAATTGAGCTCGCTACCTTGTAACTTTCGGCTGACAAAGTACACTGCATTCTCAATCCGGGAATCTTTGGCTTCTTGCGCTAACATGGCTCCGACGGCGGTGTCTGTCACAGTTAAGTATAGTAGCAACGGCTTCTCCTTATGCGGCGGGCGCAGGATTGGGGTATTCACCAAATATTGTTTGATCCTTTCGAAGGCTATTGGCAGTCATGATCCCACTCCACACTGGCTGTTTTCTTCATTAACTTGAAAATTGGTTCGCAGATGGTGGTCAGCTGATTGATAAACCGACTGATGTATTGCAGGCGTCCCATGAATCCTTTTATCTCCGTCTCGGTACGGGGTGGCTTCATCTCCAGGATGGCTTGAATCTTCCTTGGGTCGGCTTCGATCCCATTCTCGGTGACCATGTAACCTAATACTTTCCCTCTACGAACTCCAAAGGTGCATTTCGCCGGGTTCAAACGCATGGCGTGCTCTCTCAACCTGTTGAAGAATTTTCTGAGATCTATCAAGTGTTGGCCCCTAGACCCTTTGGAATGTATAATCATGTCATCCACGTACACCTCAATCTCCTTGTGGATCATATCGTGGAATAAAGTCGTAACTGCCCGTTGGTAGGTAGCCCCAGCGTTCCTCAGCCCAAATGGCATGACAGTATAGCAAAAAGTCCCCCATGGGGTGGTGAAAGCTGTTTTTTCTTGGTCCTCCTCGGCCATCTTGATTTGGTTATAGCCGGCAAACCCATCCACAAACGACTTGACCTCATAGTGGGCGGTCGCATCCACCAACATGTCGATATTTGGCAAGGGGAAGTCATCCTTTGGTGTAGCTTTGTTGAGATCCCGAAAATCCACACATACTCTGACTTTACCGTTGGATATCTTGACAGTCACCAGATTTGATAACCAAGTTGGATATTCGATCACCCTGATGAAACCCACACGGAGTAGCTTCTCAATCTCTTCCTTCACTTGCAAAGACCATTCCGGTTTAATGCGGCGCAGCTTCTGCTTGACTGGCTTAGCGTCTGGTGCTGTCGGGATTCTGTGCTCTACGATCGAGTTGTCGAGCCCCGGCATGTCCTTATAAGACCATGCAAACACATCCACATATTCTTTGAGTAGCTCAATCAGTGCTTCCCTTTCGGCTCCGCTGAAGAAACTCCCAATCTGCGTTTCCTTAGGCTCGGCTTCGGTTCCCAAATTCACGCATGTTAACACCTCATCGGCAGCTTGGGCTCGAGATTCTTTTTGATTAATAACCTGTTCTGAGATCTCTTTAATGTATTCATCATTTAATGTGTCTGTGTCTGCCTCTTCTAATGAATCGTTATTAACTAAGTGTATATCATTAGTTTGATTATTAGCCAATTTATCAGTTAAAAGAGTGACTATGGAGGGATACTCGGAAAGGTCGAGGGTTTCATTCATGGCAAAAGGGAAAATAGCGTTTGCAACAAGATCATAGTCTTCAGACGTAAGGTCGTCAGACTTAGAGGAAGACTCAAATTCAAAATGTAAAACACTAGACTCTGGGGACGGGGATTTTGGGTGAGTGACAGGAGATGCTGCAGGAGTGGCGACAGGAGAAGGAGTAAGCCCCAGTGTTCCCATCATAAATTCCGGAGTAGCTATAGGTCCCCCAATGATGCACCAATTCTTGAGCTTGTCCCCCATGGGTACCACCAATGTCCTTGGGTCCACCTTATCCTCAGAATCATCTCCAATGACGGCAACCATGTCTTCGTGCAGCCCCAGATTACCCAGATGTTGAAGCAGATATTGGCCGTCCCACGTCTCAGTCAAACTCGGAGTTTCTGCGGCTTCTATTGCTGGCTTGTCAAGGGTTGCGGCTTCAAGTTGATCTGCCAAGTCATCTGCGACCTTGGTGGAGTACTCATGCCTGATGGTTCTAACTCTGCCCGTGGCTTTGTCATATTCCATGTAAGTCAGCTTCATGTTGGACCGATCGAATTCCACATTCTGAAAATCTCGAACCCTTTCTGCAACTTCCCGGTGTGGTCAATCCATGGCTCTGCGAACTCAAAACACGAAAACTCCTCGCCTTCCCTGACGAAGTAGCTATTCAGGGACAGGCGGTATGGCCGCATTTCAGGCTTTTTGTAGGGAAGCTTCATCTTTTTAAGCAAATCCATCCTTTGTTGCTCCATCTTGTCTTCAAGAGTAAGGGTGTATCCTAGACCGAACAACCCTCGATGATCAACCTCTTCAACCAATTCTGTGGGGCCTTGCAAGTTCTTACCTAGCCCCAGCCCCGGTATGAAGCCCATATTACGCAGTATCTTGACAACAGGTGCCACTTTATCCGTTGTTTTGGTGAGGTCGATGGTGCAGATCTGTGCTTGAGCGACTATTTCGAAGCCGTTGAAGAGTCGGCTCTCTTCCCCGTGCTGAATCTGTAAGACAGGAACGCCCTTGGTGTCCGTCCCTTGGGCAGTTACGAGATCGCTGTAGATGATGGTCACTTCATTACCAGATTGAAACTTCACACACTGGTGCAGGGAAGATGGGACAGCGCCCGACTGATGTAACCATGGCCGGCCAAGGAGGAGTGAGAAGGTTGCGGGGATGTCTATGACGTGGAAGTCGGTCGGCAGGATCTTTGTTCCGATGGTAATGGGCAGGGTGGCTTCGCCTATCACGGCGCGGCATGTAGAGTCATAAGCTTTGATGGTTTGCTTGGATGGGCGTAAATCAACACCATGAACACCAACCACATCCATCATCCTTGAAGGCAGGATATTAATTGCAGAACCATTATCAATGAATACACGGGGATTTTCTTGCCATTTACCTCGACAGTGATGTATAAGGCTCATTATGATCAACTCCGAACGCTGGCTTGTCTAGCTCCGAGAAAGTGATGATGTTTCCATAGTGGATATTACCAATCATGTGGGTGACGTCCTCCGGGGTAGTAGTGGATGGTACCATGGTGGCGGCGAGGTTTTGCTCGAGCATGAGGCGATGGGCTAGGGAGGAGGTGAGTAGGGACCATAGTGAAATATGGGCTTGGGTTTGTTTGAGTTGAGTGAGGATAGGGTCTTCTTTGTCTAGGTCGGCTTGCTCGGGTTCCTTCTCAAAGATTTTCTTTGCGCCCTTCGGGTCGGATTGGTACACTTGACCGGATCTTGTAAGGAGACAAACTTCTGCACGTAGCTCCTCCAAAGACAATGGCGAGTCATGACAAGGGGGCGAAACTTCGGTCTTTTCGGCCTCCTCGAAGATTTCGGCCCAAGAAAGAGGTTGAGAGGGCTTGGGGCTCTCTTCCTCTAGAGATTCGACTTCACTCACTAGTTCTTCTAAAGACAACAAGTAGCAAGAAGATTCTTTATTATTAGTCATTGGAATACAACCCATCTCATCACAGTCCGCCACAACAGGCTTGGCCGGATCAGTGATCTCACTAAGTTCTACCATGAGTACATTGCTAGCTACATAATCTCTAGGGTCTTCGACTATTCCCTTGTGGATGAGCTCTTGCACGGCTTTCTTGAGTTCAAAACATTCTTCGGTAGTGTGACCGGTGCACTTGTGGTAGTGGCAAAATTTTGACAAATCGCAACCAAGACGGGGGAGATGTCCTTCTAATGGTTCGAGTATTTCTAACGTCACTAATGCCATGAAGATATCCACCATCGTGAGCCCTATCTTGTTGAAGGCATCCATGAGCTCGAGGATACTAATCTCGCATGTTTGCACCATATTCACCCCACCCCCATTGTTGGGAAGAGGGTTATTCACCACATTAGGACCCTTCGGCTTCTCAATCTTCTTGTCATTGATCAACCCTTGTACTACGCGCTTCAATTGAATACAACCATCCGTTGTGTGCCCGATGTGCTTGTGATACTTGCAGAACTTGGAGGCGTCCAAATCAGTTCTTGGGTAGGCGGGCTGGTAATTCTCCAAAGGCTTGATAAGACCTCTCTTGACTAACACGTCAAAGACTTTCCCCATAGGCATTCCAAAATCGTCAAAGTGTTCCCTCTCTCTTTGCGGCGGAGCCCCGTTCCTTGTTACGGCTTGGACATCTAGCGGGACCTCTTTTTGGACCATATTCACTTGGCCGACGGCCTCCTTTCCACCCCTAGGAGGCGCAGGCGCAGTAGGAGCCTTGTAGCGGAAGGAGTTGTTGTTGTTGGTCTTTGGACTTTCCTTTGGCGGCACAATCCCAGTGAACCCTGCTTCGTACCTTACTCCGGCGTCAACCATTTCCCGCAAATCAGGGAAGTAACCATTTCCTATAGCTGCTTTCATCTCCGGTAGCAAGCACTTGTAGAAAATCTGTTTCTGTTCCTTCGCTTTTGGTGGGTATTGGACCTCGCACAACCGATGATTCCACCTCTTGTAAAAATCATAAATAGCCTCGCCGGGCTTTTGCATAGTGTTCTCAAGGTCGGTTCGATTCACATGCCAATCCAAGTTAGCTTGATACTTCTCACAAAAATGGCACTGATTTGATCCCACGTTTGCCTCTCGCTTGGTTCTAGCCCCAAGAACCAACGCAGAGCTATACCATCCAAAGTGCTATGAAATACGCGAGCCATTTGTTCGTTGGTGCAGTCACGAGCCCTCATGGCCAACACATAACTATCCAAATGAGTCTTAGGACACGAGTCACCATGAAACATTGCCACCTTAGGCATCTTGAAATCCTTGGGGAGAGCCCCACTTGGCTAGGGTTGATTGTCTTGGTAGTCGGTGCACTTTGCTTATCCACGGTCTCGATCAACTTTCGCATTTGCTCTTGCATGGCCATAACCACAGGGTGATTGGAGATGTCGGGGATAGTTTCTGACAGAATGACGGGAGGAGTAGTGGAAGCAGTAGCAGCGGCCATCCCAATACTCAGAGGCAACGAGGGTGCGGGTAGTTTGCTAGCGGAGAGGTAGCCACCAAGCAATTCAGGGGAAGGTTCATAGACAGCCTTGTTCTTGCTCATGGTAGTGAAACCTTGTTGGGTGTAGAGAGAAGGAGGTGGAACATTGCGGTAGCTTGGGAATGGGAAGGCAGTAGCATTGGTGTTGGGGGGACAGTTGGTATTGACCTCTTCATCCTCGACATAAATGAAATTCTCCCCATCGGGCACCAGTTTAGTCCCCTTTTGTTGAATGTGACCCTTCAACTGTTGGTTCTGGTCTTCCAACATCTTGTTGCTTTCCTCGAGATTCTTGATCTTGGCTTCGAGACCGGCGAGGAAGTTCTGGAGGCTTGGGGGAATACCATTGAGAGTAGCCTCAGTGTTGAGCTCGGCGGCACTAGCAGGAGGAGCAGAGGCTGAAGCTGAAGCGGGAGTTGACATTGCTGATGACGAGACTGAGAACGTGGACGGAGTAGAAGCTTCACGTTGTAGTCGACCACCCCGCGGATCCAAACTTGCTTTGCTGAAAGGTTGAAGGGTAATGAAGCTTTTAGGAGAGGGGGAAGGCTCATGCAAAGTATATTTTAATTTACAAAAACATACATTATTTACATCCTAATTGGTTGGAAGGGGTACCCCTTTTTCGCAACTAGTTAGAAGACTACGATCAGTGGAGGCCATCACTACGTCTATAGACCCCTCGTTTTTCACCTGCATTGCACACCCCCAAACGGACAATTTGGGCGAGGGTCCTATAGGGCAAGCGGCTTCCACCAACCATCGGATCCTACGACTAACCCTCCCTTAAAGGCATTTAACGTGATGTCTATGTTGCATCCTACGCAAGTTAATGATGAGCGGAGATCTTGACAATAAACACTCATCTCACCATGGCACGTCCCTTGTAGGGAAATCACTTTTTTGTGCACTTTCTCTCAAAGATCACGATTCATCATTGACTTGGGGATGACTCGACATAGACAGCACGTTAATTGACTATTAAGAAAAAGCTAGCCAAACCAACCGGTCAAAACCTAGGTGTGATACCTATACTAGTGTGGGTTGACACGAGTTAGGTAAAAGGTTCCCACCGTATACGGTGAGTGGAATAGACGAGTGACTCGAAAAGAGTGCGGCAGTAGCACACAAATTCTTGCACATCGAATACTCCGGGTAATGGGGACCTGTGCAGTGCTGACACGGACTAGTGGTAGTGTGTGGCAAGAAACTAATTCTTTTTAAGGAGAAAAGAGAGAAGCTTTTGATGTTAGGATGATGCAATGCAATGCATGAGAGAGGGAGAGAGAGCCATGTACAAGGGAGCATAGTAGAGTTTTGTTTGACCCTAATACTAAAGCGAAGATAACAGGGGTACAAGGATACAAGGTATATACAAAGTACAAGTATAAACAAAGTACAAGTATTAACATTGCGGGGTGCGCGGGTGCATGTGTGAACATGGCAAGTATGTGAGGTGCATGTATAAACATGGCAAGTGTGTGCATGTGTAGAGATGGCAGGTGTGTGCATGTGCAAACATGGCAGGTGTGTGCATGTGCAAACATGGCAGGTGTGTGCATGTGCAAACATGGCAGGTGGTGCATGTGAGAATCATGGCAAAGTGTAAGGTGCATGTGAGAACATGGCAAACATCATGATGTGAACGAAAGTTAGACCCACTAAGTTTGAAAAAGTTTCAAAGCAGTCCCCAGCAGAGTCGCCACTGTGAATACCCCTTTCCGATGAAGCGACGCATGGGAAGTATCTTGTGATTTTTTATTTACAAAGGGAATATTCTTAACGACATTAAAATTATGAGAGTCGCCACGCCGTTTTAATTAAAGCCAAAACATTGAAAAAAGCATTTTTAGTGGGTTCGGGGGTCAAATTACAACAAGAGAAGAATATTGGACGTTATCACTCCTATTGCCCGAATTGATCGGTCTTTCTATCATGATGCGGTGTATGTAGTGTGTTAGTGATTTAGACCGGATCCGAAGATTGCCTACGTTCCTCTCAATGTGAGAAGCTCAGGTCAGCGTAGTTCGCAGAGAATTAGAATAGGCAGAAGAATCGGGATCATGCATAACGAGGGGGAATTACCTAAACATTAGGGTTTAGAAGTAGTTCCTAGATCATCCTCGGGTTGATGAACCCTCGATCGTCATCGGCTATGAAATAACATGTAATTATGAAGATCGTAACCCTAAATATAGCATAAATAAGGTTTTAATCTATGAACACGAAGAACATGCGAAGAACATATTATGAACATATGAATGAGCATGCAAAGAATATGAAGAAACTATGAATAAACATGTACGAACATGAATATAAAAGATCTACATTAAAATAATGCAAGAACATGAAGAAAAAGTTAGAAAACTTACCTATGTTGGCAAGAAATACACCTTGGATCTTCTTGAGTGTTTGAATGTTAATTAGAGAGCAAAATAGTGTTTAAGAACTCCAAAACTCGGACTTAGAGCTCTCAAAATCGGATCCTTAAACCAATAGCATGGGATTGGTTTATATAGTAAACTGATGGGAAGATCTGACGGTCAGGATCATCCAGCGCAAGGTTGGCCGCCTGGCCATGGTTGAAGCCGGTGACAATAGTGGCCGCGTGGCCAAGATCAACGCGGAGCAAGGTTGGCCGCGTGGCCAAGGATGCCGGCTGACTTGATTCTTAAGCTAGGGTTTCTGCATGGTTTTAAGGAAACCATTTACTACCTAATTTGATAGATTTTGTCATAAATGAGATATTTTGGGAATCCGGGACAAGTCTTTGCAAGGTTTCTAATTCCTATAAAGTCCTTGTATTTTTGGGAAAGTCCTAATAAACTCATTTTCAGGTCGGGTACTAACAGCGGCGGAACTAGAACAGGAGGGCACGTCAAGTAATGCTTCACTTGGTCGAAGGCTTCTTGGCACACGTCGGTCCATTCTAGAGCCACATTCTTCTTGAGTAGCTTGAAGATTGGCTCGCACATGGAAGTGAGTTGGTGCACAAACCGACTGATGTATTGTAGTCTGCCTATGAAACCTTTAATCTCTTTCTGCGTCTTTGGAGGAGGCATGTCAATGATTGCCTTGATTTTGGAGGGGTCTACTTCAATTCCCCTTTCAGTGACCATATAACCAAGAACTTTGCCTCGGATAACCCCGAATGTGCACTTTGCAGGGTTGAGCCTCATCTTGTGTTGACGAAGCCTTTCGAAGAACTTGCGGAGATCGATTAGATGTTGACCATCGGTCCCTTTGGAGTGAATGATCATGTCGTCCACATAGACCTCGATTTCTTTGTGAATCATATCGTGGAACAAGTCTGTCACGGCTCTTTGGTAGGAAGCCCCAGCGTTTCTTAACCCAAATGGCATGACTGTGTAGCAAAAGGTACCCCACGGTGTTGTGAAGGCTGTCTTGTGTTGATCTTCTTCGGCCATGAGAATCTGATTGTACCCAGCGAACCCATCCACGAATGAGCGAACCTCATAGGCAGCAGTGGATTCGACCAGCATGTCGATATTAGGGAGTGGAAAATCATCATTTGGGGAAGCTTTGTTTAAATCCCGGAAGTCCACACAAACTCGAACCTTGCCGTTTGCCTTCCTGACTGTCACGATGTTGGCTAACCATGTCGGATACTCGATAACCTTGATGAAACCCACACTGAGGAGCTTCTTAATCTCTTCTTTGACCTGCAGAGACCATTCTGGCTTGATCTTTCTGAGCTTCTGCTTTACTGGCCTGGCATCTTCTCTGATCGGAATCCTGTGCTCCGCTACCTTTCTGTCCAAACCCGGCATGTCTTTGTATGACCATGCAAACACATCCACGAACTCCCATAGTAATGCAATCAATCTGTCTCTGTCGTCCCCCTTGAAGAAGCTTCCAATCTTAGTTTCTCTTGGCTCTTCTTCGGTACCCAGATTAATAACATGCAATTCTTCGTCAGCCTTTGGACCATTTTCACCACGACTACGGACTTGTTGAGCAAGTTCATTTAAGTATGTTGTCTTTTCGTGGTCTATTTCATCATAATTTGAATCATTATTAACTTGTTCATTAAGTTCATTATTAGTTAATTCATCATTTATGATGTTTGCAATCTCAGGGTACTCAGAAATATCAAATTTTTCATTAGAAAAGAAAGGAAACACACGCTCGGCTATGGCCTCCAAATCCTCTTGGGTAAGGGTATTAGAGACACTCTCGGACTCGAAAGTAAGTGTGAGCCATTCTTCCTTTGTTGCTGTACGGGGTATGCAACCCATTTCTTGGACTAAGAATTCTTCGGATACCACGGGCCCTTTCGTTGAATACCAATTGTTGATCGGCTCGGAGCTTGGCGGGATCTCACTGATAGTCTCGTTCATGATGACGGTTTCATGGATGGCGTTAACTTGGCATTCATTCATCATGGCAAGCTCTTCGAACATGGAGGCTAAATCTGTTAGTTCTTCCCCCACGGTGATTTCTGTCTCGGATTCTATAGTCATCTTCCTTCCCCACCATTCACGGGGCGACATGGGAGTTGGTTCCCTTTCGGATTTCTGGATCTCACAATCGGAGAAGATTTCGAGGCCGGGCTTTTTGACACCCTTATTGTTAACCCAGGGCTCGGGAAAGATCATGTACGGAATGTCTTCCCCTTGGCGGACAAAATAGCCATTCAACGTCTTGCGGTAAGGCCTTAGATTAGGGACCTCATAACGACGGCCTTCTTTACGAGCTCGAGCCTTTTCGTTCTTGATCGCTTGCTCTTGTTTCAAGTCTTCTCTGGAAGGCTCGTACCCCAAACCGAATGTGTTCTTGACAAATGGGACTTGCACAGGGTGTAGGATTCCTTGTTGATATTTCCCTAGGCTTAAACCAGGGAAGTAGTCCATATTCCTCATCATGCGGAGGACTTTGTGATTGATGGGGGTCCATGATCCGTTTCCCCTTCTTTGTCAATGGCGTTGATTGAGACGCCGGAGAGAGTGGAGTCTGGTAAACCATGCTGAACTTGGTGGACGGGCTCACCTTTTCAGTGGATAGTGACGTTTTCAGCCATGACGGTCACTATTTCATCACCATTTCGGATCTTGACACATTGGTGGAGAGTTGACGGTACGGCATTAGCACTGTGAATCCATGGTCGACCCAAAAGTAAGTTGAACGAGGCCGGGATATCAAGCACTTGGAATGGAATGGACATGACCATGCTCCCAAACTCAATGTCTATTTCGATCATACCCATGACTGTACGGGCGGTGCTGTCATAACCTCGGATTACTTAAGTAGAAGGCTTCAAATCGGAATCCTTAAGCCCCAGTATGCCCATGATTCTGCCAGGCATGAGATTGAGTGTGGAACCACCGTCCACTAAGACTCTTGAGACGGGCCTCCCCCTCGCTCGTACCTTGAGGTAAATAGCTTCGTTCTGGTCGGAACCAAATGGTGGAAGGTCCATATCGGCAAAGGTGATGACGTTGCCAAAATGAGTGTGACCAATCATTGCCGTGAGGTCCTCGGGAGTAGTATCGGGAGAAACTGATGTATCATCGAGATTGCGGATGACAAGATCTCAGTGTTTCTTTGAGGATGCAATGAGGTCCCAAATAGAGATGTTGGCTTGAGTTTTCTTGAGTTGGACAAGTAGAGGATCTTCGGGAGTGTTGCGAGCTTGCGGCCTTTGAGAAGAGGAGCTCGGTGCGGAAGTGGAAGGGTTGCTTGCTATGACTTGACCGGATCGAGTTAGCATGTTGACGTTCCCATCTTGTTTCTTTTTCCTATTCTCTAGTACTTCCCTCATTACCTCATCGTAAGTCACTGCATAACAAGAATTGTCAAGTTTATTCATAACATTGGGGGCCCCATTCACAATTGGGATTGAATGGGTGGTCCCCTCGAGTTCTCCTATCTCTATTACATTGACATGTTCGTCATTAGTCACTACAAATTATTTCTTATCTATGAGATCTTGAATGACATTGCGGAGAACGAAGCAATCCTCGGTGGTGTGTCCACTATATTGGTGGTAGCCACAATATTTGTGGTGAGCATGATTGGGGTGGACCGTCTTGGGTTGGTACCCTTGCACGGGTGTGACTTGACCCTTTGCCTTGAGGACTTCGAACACTTCGGTT
The DNA here is from genome assembly GCA_026119855.1 of Campanula takesimana. Lineage (NCBI taxonomy): Eukaryota > Viridiplantae > Streptophyta > Magnoliopsida > Asterales > Campanulaceae > Campanula > Campanula takesimana. Next base: position 2,125,244 of record JAOWBW010000031.1, on the reverse strand, counting down.
TGGGTCATGCCTTGGAGAGGCGTGTAGACACGGTCATTTCGAGACTTCTTCCCTTGGGGTGGAGGAACCTTTTTGTAATTCCCCTTGTCAATAGTGACGGCGTTGACCGAGGCCTCTTTTGTGGAGTTGGAAGCGGCCTTGTATCGGTAAGTAGGAGTGGTCTTCTTAATCTCCTTGAGCAAGTCATCCATGCGTTCCCCCGCCTCATACATTTGGGAGAAGTCGGAGTAGCAAGCCCCACTTAGGTGGGTGCGGAGATCAATCTTGAGACACTTGAGAAAGATGTCCATTTGCTCTTTTGTGTTCGGCCTCTCAATAATTTCAGAGAGTTTATCATTCCATCTCCTTGTGAAGTCGATGAAGGACTCATTGTCTCGTTGAGTAGTGTTCTCTAGCTCTTTCCTTGTGGGCCGGTGAGTGGTGTTGCCTTGGTATTGGTTCTTGAAGGCAAGCATGGCGGAGTCCCAATCAAGACGGACAGTGAGCGGGAGAGTAGCATACCAATCTTTTGCCGCCCCCTCGAGAGTGAGAGGAAAGCATTGAGCCATCACCTTGGGGGAGACCTTCTTCGGAACCATTGCCCAAATATAAGTCTCAATGTGAGCCATAGGACAAGAGTTGCCCTTGAATTTGCTTATGTCGGGCATCTTGAACTTATCGGGAAGAGCGGCCATAGTACTCATGAGGATGGATGATTGATAAAGGCTTGTGTCGGAGCCTTTCCCCATGTTGAGCCCATTGAACTTTTGGTCGATGTAGGCCATGATAGAATCCACCATTTTGGGCTCATTGTTCTCGGAACTCGGCTCCCCCATTTTCTTGGTGCGGGTGTTGACATAAGGACTTTTGAATAAACCCTCGGTCCATTCGGATTCATCATCATTATTCTTGTTCTTCCCCTTGGCAAGGTTAGTGAGCTTTTCTTTCATTAGCTCCATCTCGGCCTCGTGGGCCTCCCTTTGGCTGTCGAGGTGGGATTGCCAAATGTCGTCTTTGCTTTGTGCCTCCTTATTAAGGGTGGAGACTTGCTCTTGGAGGAGTTGGACCATGGTTGAGAGCTGTTCGAGAGACATGGTGTTGTTGCTGCCGGTCATGGTTGATGTAGGAGCTGTTGGAGTGATCTCTTCACGGACTAACCGATTTGCCGAATCCCGGTAGACTTTGTAAGTACCAATTGAACCTATATTGCATAAGAGGCCCTTGTCAGTCTTGAGTAACACTTGCGGTCCATGAAGAGGCTTAGAACACACAGTTGGGCACACGACTCGAACCACAAAAGAAAAGACTCTCTTTTTTTTTTTTTATAAGTCGGAGGGAATGAATCCCTTTTGGGGTTTCTAAGAAAATAATGGAATCGTCACACTAGTATATAGACCATCTCGCGGTCCCATATACTCATCGGATTCCATCGCGCTTGTGAATCCTACATGTATCGGGATTAAACTAAATTAATGTAGTAAAGCATACATGCGGGGACGGATTTTTATTTTCGTCCAAAATAACCACTTTTGGGGACGGATTTTTATTGCGTCTGTTTCAACAAGTTGGCATGTATGATTTGAAAACATTAGTTTAGGGAAATCTCGGTACATGGAAACCGACTTGAGTCACGGAGTGTTAGACCCTAACTAGAATTGTGTGGTTTGTGCTCGGCTTGAATATGAGGCTCAAAGGTCACCCCCGGCATGTAGTCTTGAACTACGCCACGGGCTGAGGTTTACCGCTTCGAAAGAGCCAAGGTCTGGTGGAGCTTGAAACTTTCTAGGACGGGCCTCGACGGGTTTGGGGTTGGACTTGTGCGACTCGATAGTGAGCAGTTCATAGGAATATGTGCATGTAGTGTGAGGTCTAACAAGTGACAAAAAAAAAATTATTTTTTTTTTTTTTTTTTTTTTTTTTTTTGAAAAGAAAGAAAACAAACAAAACACATAAGCACATAAATTACAACTCCCGAATCACCCGTGTGACCGGTAAATAAAACACAAAATTAAAATAGTCCGAGGGTTCAATTCTGTTCTGATGCAGGCAACTGTGCCCACACCCCACTGTTCTACTCAGTCACTGAAACCTGTTTCTGTTCTGGGAACCAACCTAGAAGCGTGCGCCTCTGAGTGCTGATGTGGGACGCGCGCGCATGGCGCAATGCTTATGGGAGGCGCGCGCTTCTGGGCACACCTGTCAGAATGTCAGACCTTGGACTCAGGGGATTGCCCTGGTCCTATGTTCATATTGCAACCCCTGCAGAAGTGATTAGTACAGAATAGCAGAAGAAGAAGATGAAGAACATGAAGAAGTGGGCGATTCTGGTTCTTGATGCGGGATGCGCGCGCCTTAGGCTTAAGAGGCCAGACGCGCGCGCCTCCCCCATCAGGAATCAGAATGCCCAGAAAAGATGTAGATTTTGATCAGAATGCAAGTTTAACCCTCAAACGTCCCCAGCGGAGTCGCCACTGTAGATACCCCGGGGAGCCACGGCTTTAGGCTCGAGCTCGTGAGTGATCCTAGGATGTCTAACTTGTTTTAGAGTGTTTAGAGTCGCCACCTATGTTTTGAGGAACATAAGAAAAACCTATTGATTATAGCTTAAGTTTGATTACGAAAACAGAGATTCTTTGTTTTGAGGTTCGGGGGTTAGATTACGAGATGGGAAGTACCGAAACACCCATCTCGCCCAACTAAAGTTGGTCTTGCTTGATCAAAATCTACATGAATGATAACGTTCTTCTTCTTCTTCTTTAAGTCATAAAAGGGGTTTTAAAATAGAGTTTGGAATGTAGGAGATAACTCCTTAACCTACCTCAATGAGATGAGGTGATCATTAGAGTCATGTCCCAAAATGATTTGGGTGATTGCACATTTGATTAGAGAAAGAGAGAGAGGAGATGAAGTAGAAAAGAAAGGAAAAGATGGAGTTTTACCTACAATTTGAAGACCTTCAAATATTGCTTGATGAAATCCTTGGAGAACCTTTAGAAAGTGATTTTGGTATAGTTTTTGTAAGTTCAATATTCGGTCCTTGAAAATGGAGGTAAAGGGAGGTTTTTATAGGTGAAAGAGGGGTGTTTTTGGTGCCAAAACTCAGTCACCAAGAAATCCTTCCCGGGTAAAATCCTGTAAAGTGAGCAAGGGAGGGAATCCTGGCCAGAAATCTGTAACTGACGCCCAGAGGCGCGCGCTTCCTGCTTTGGGGGCGGGAGGCGCGTGCGCCTGGATCCTCCTGTCGGAGGCGCGCGACTCAGAGAAGGCAATTTTGACAGAATGGACTAGAAAGTCAGCCCTGTCATTCAGTTTAGTCCCTGGACTTAACGAAGTCAGTCAGGAACTTAACGGAAGTGACAGAAACTAACGAGAAACACTTAAAATAGGGAGAAACACAAGATCAAATGTGCAATCGGGGTGAGCGGTCCAAGGCGGGGTGTCTACAATAGTATAAAATGTCTCTAGCGGTCCCGTTATCTATTAGCAAACGGTCTGTCTCGCAGTTGTCAATTCTTCCCTCCAAGATGATTGGTTGTTCCCTAGCTGTTCTGCTTGCCACTAGCTCGTTTGTTGAAAATGAAATTGTTTCCTCTCTTTTATTGTTCCATGCTGGTACGAAGGGTACTTTCTTCAAACTATAAATCTGGTTTTTCAAGGCGGTGATGGACAGAGCTTCATCGTGGATGACCTCAATTCACTTTCTTGGGGAACGCTCTTGTTGCTGCTCCTTACGCTTTCTCCTATCATCACGGCCTCATTTCACATCCCTTTTGACGAACGATCTAACTCACCCTTATCTACTCGCTGCTGTATGGCCCGCTTCAATGAAAGGCAGTTTTCAGTCTCGGGCCTAAAATCTTTATGGGACGCGCACCACTTGCCCGACGCTCTCCTACCATCCTCGTTCCCTACCATTGGTCGGGGAGAAAACATCTCAATTAAGTTCATTATCTCCTTATGTGATCTATTTAAGGGAGTGAAAGTTTCAACCTTGTCTTCCTTTCTCTCGGTGCCCCTTAATCAATTATTTCCCTTCCGTTAGCTCGTTTATCTTCTATCTTGATTGTCCTTTTCATCAGCCATACTGGAATCAGCTCTGATTTTCCCTCTATCCTTTTCTTTTGTGGTTCTTTGGTCCGCCAGCTGAGCCTGGGCTACCCGATAAGCCCTCTCATATAAACCCCCCTTTGTTTCCGGTGGCCTTATCTCGAATTCAAATTTGAGCTGGGAAGCTCTCATCCCTGCAGTAAAACAGACCATCACCATGTCGTCTGTTAGCCCCTCAATTTGTTCGGCTGAATCACGGAACCTTTGATAAAAACTCATGATGGTCTCTGTCTCCCCTTGTTTCACATTGGCGAGGTCGGTAGGTCGTTTCTTATGGTCACCGGCGGTGGAGAAGTATTCAATGAATTTTCTCCTCAGGGTTTCCCAATTATCGATACTAACGGGAGGGAGAGCTCTGAACCAAGCTAGGGCTATCCCGTTCAAGGTGCTTAACATGGCCTTGCAGAAAACATCATCATCATGAGAGACCAGAGCCATAACTGCTTCATATGTGTGGATGTGGTCACGAGCATCCTCTGAGCCCATATACTTGGTCAGTGAGGGAAGTTTTAGATAAGGTTGAGGTGGGATTTCCATAATCCAATGGGCGAACGGGGCCATTGTGTTCGCTAGCCTCTTTGTGTTATTCTTGCTCAATTCCATTTCATGCATTCTTCTTTGCAGATCCACAATCAGGGGGTCAAGAGCTTCCCTATTTCCTGATTTGGAATTTTCCTCCCCTTCATCTCTCCTGTTGGAATGGTATTGCTAGGGTTTGATGCCCCATGATAGGAGTTGTCCTGTAGCTCGTCCTCGGTTATGCTCATTGTTCTCTTATCCGGTCGCTCCTCGATGATGGAGGTTCCTATGAGCGAAAGTAGCTTCTAGCTCGATCAAGTTATGCACATCCACGTTGGCCCTTGTGCTCCAAATCACCCTTGGTGGGTTGCCACTAAGGACAAGGATGACAGGTGGATGGTCAGGTGGCAATTGGACTGAGGGTAAAAGTGGAAGATTAGTAATGTGGTCAGGTCCTAGGGTTGCCAGCTCATCGTATATTTCTTGGATCTGTAAAAGTGATGTCAGCCTCCTATTCAACGCCGCCGCCTACTCTGCCAGCGATACATTGGCTACACCACTGGTACCCGGTCTATTGTCTGGGATCTCTGTAGTGAGTTGTGTGTAACTTACCTGAGGATTTCTTAGAATATCTTGTCCACCACCGTGAGTGATGGGGTTTAGAGGGGGAGCTTTCATAATTGCGGTAACGTGGGATGAAGTCATGCCGGCGGCCCCCGCATTTTATTGATTCATCAAAGCTGACTGAGAGCGAGTAGTGCGACGGTTGCCGTTCGCCGGAGGCGGAGGTGGTGGCCGGTACGGTTCAGTATCCCCAGGAGCTATAAAAACTCCAGGAATCACGTTTTCTGGATTCTCGGAGGTCATGAGGAAGGCCTGCCAATAATATCCACGAGAACAAGTAAAGGCTAAATTTTTAGGGTGAGAAATGGATCGGAAGGTTCAGGCCAACAAAGCAACATTCCCAGCAATGGAACCAATTGATCGGGCCAAAAAGGTAATCAACGTGCCGGGTCCACGGTTGGATATCTGGTATGACTTTGTTGAACTTGAAAAGAAAGAACAAACATGAACTTAGCCGGGGCTTCACCGGCGAAGGCCCTCCGGCGTGAGAATAAGTCAGTCGTCCTTTGGTAAAAATTGAAGAGAAGGAGAGAAAGCTAAGAGAGAGAGAATTAACCTGCTAAATGAGGTTGAGGTCCCTATTTATATCGCCCATCCATGCCCCTTCACCCATATTTTTATCCCTAAAATCTAGGGATTTGGATATATCTGGATAGGGGAGGTCACCTTGTCCGTACTAGGGTAAAGTTTCTAGAAGCTGGGCGGAGGAAACGTTTGTGGGCCTATATTGGGGACTGGGCCAGGCCTTTGGTCCTCATGGTTATGATGGACGTTGTCAAAGTTTCTAACAGTTCAGCTCATTGGTGCCAAGCCGAGGTGCCTCAAGGAACGACTTGGAAGGATCGCGGGAGTAATTGGAAAACGACTTAGTGGGGGCTCTTTGACTCCCAGATGACGCTTCTTTCTCGGCTACTAGTTGATACCGAGCTGAGGATGAAGGAGAACGATCAACCGGTCCAGCCCAATTAGGTTTGATGGGTGGAGATGCGTACCCGTACGTCCCAAGTCGGGTTATTCCTTTCAAAAGATGAGATTCAAAAATAAATGAAGCTCTTCATTATAGCTAGGATAACTAGCATAACAGTGAACTAACTTGTGCCAATCAATTAGGCCAAGCTTCCTTAATGTTTGTTTGTTTGTTTCAGGCGGGTCCTCTAGGATAGTCAACCCTGCGGCTATAAGGATAAGTAGCAGCTTCAAATCAAGCTTTAGGGTGGTACATGTTGTTATTTGGTGGACATTCTCCACAACCACGATCAACTGTTTCAGGGTCCAAACCGGGTCTACCCGGCCTATCTACAAATAAACTGAGTCAAGCTCACCCCGAGCTCCGAGGTCCTCCTAGCTCTTCCCGAGCTCACCCTCCGAGCTCATCTCTCAGGCTCCTCCAAGGCACCTAGCAAGGCCGCTACCCTGGCTCTCCAGTCCAAACCCACTTTTCCCCAAGCTCCCAATCGAAGAGGTACAACCTCGGCGAGCCTGGTGACGTGCAAAGTGGACAAGCTGTACCATCGCATTAAATGGCCGATGGCCTCTCGTGATCACATCTTCTCCTTTGTACAGTCTACATCTAATCACGACATGCAGTGGTTACATATTGTCCCATCCAGACTGCGGACCAACCAAGAGTTGCCACGTGGGTATATGGACCATGCCTTTGTCCGGATAATGAATTGCATGTACACGATAATTCAATGTATATAAGATGTTCTCTCTCTCTCATCCAAGGTATATCCTACCTACACAAAGACTTAAACTCACTGAGAACCCTAATTCTCTCCCAAGACATTCCAAGCCTAGTTCTTAGTCCTCAGAGATCTTAATCTCACACCTGAGGGTCTAAGCTGGGATCAAACTCAGCTCTGGTCCTAACGGTGTTATTTGTTGTGTTATGACCACAGGTGAACTGGATCAAAGCCCCGATATCCATTCATAGATGTTGACCCCAAAAGTCAGGGCGTCATTAGTGGTTCCATTGCCGGGAAACAATTAACTTTCTCATACAATCCTTTCCTTAGAAACCCAGATCCCTTTGGTAAACACAAACACATCATGTTCCTCACGAATATCCAAACTGATTTCATCCCTTCGTTCTTTTCTTTCAGCCCGTGAAACTAAAATGACAGGAAAATACGGGAAAAAACACCAGCAGGAACTGTTGACCCCTTCCAAGAATATACCTCCCACCGCCTCTGATAGTCATTCATTTCATGAACGTCTAGGAGGACGAAGTAAGAGTGGTGCCTTACTAACTCCTTCTCAAATGAAGAGAGAGGCTGACCTTAGGCTACAAATCGAGGCAGCCAAAATCTCAAAACCCCTCCTCAAGCGTCAAATCAAAGAAAGCTCATATTAGGTGCGCTTCAAGAACAGTCCAGGTTGGTAGCCCAACAGTTCACATCAACGCTCAAACCATTAAACTCCTAGAAGAGGAAAATGGTGTAAACGCTCACAGGACAGAGAAGTCCCATAACGACCAACCTGGACCAAGTAGAGAGTCCTGAAAGAGAACATTAATAACATTTTTGATGACGATGTCGATTATGATGACGAGGAGGAGGAAACTGCAAAGGCGAAGGAGAGTCCCAACCTAGGGGTACCCCTTCTACCCTGAATAATAAAAATAAGATTCCAACCAAAACCAATGTCGAAGGGACTACCTGTTGGATATTATGACCTAGGCCCTTGAGAAAGGCCTATGTGTTACATCATGTCTTCATTTGTTATAGAGATAACAAGATAGATTATTATATATTTTGCATGTTTATTATAATAATCATTGTCCCCAGCACTTATGAAGAGCTAGCATGAGTTTAATGGATAATCATGAGTTTAATGGATCAATCTCACTCGATGAGTGAGATTGATGATAGTGTATGGCCATACCCAAATGAATTGATGTGTTCAATGTCATTTGCTCATATCAATCTACTCGAGATCGAGAAAGCATTGGACAACATAAGTTAACTTGGACCATGACTTATGTCCAATATGATATCGTGTGACAAAGGGATTGTGACATGTTCTATTAAGGTAAACTTTGGACTTTCAAAGTTATACGATTTGGGTAGTCATAAAGGCCTGCTAGAGTCCTCTTATGACTTACGGGTTCTGACTTGTTCGGACCCGTTGCCAAATTAGTATAATCCTATTGGGTCGCACACAAAGAACGGATTGAAAAAGCTGAAAATCTGGGATTCTGAAAAACAAGTTTGGTACGACTGTCTAGGAGGCGTACGGCTTCTATGGAGCCGTACGGCTGTCAGACCCGTCCCAGTCCAGATTCTGCAGATTTTTTATTTGATAAGGAATCGCGAGTCCCACTGGAATTATGTCAAACTCTCATATAAATATATGCAGCTGGGATTGACATCTTTAATGGTTGATTTTAGAAATCATAGCACATTGTTTTAGAAACAATAAAATATAGAGAGGTATGATTATTAATTTTGAGATCTATGATCATCAAAATTCAATAATCAAAGAAGCAAAATAATTCCTACGAAGAAATCATTTTTTCATCAAGCCTTGGATCTAGCAATCAATCAAGAAGGTGTTCTTGAGTCCGTTCGACGTGTGGATACCGATAGAGGGTGTTTGCTTTAGCACCTTAAAGTCCGTATTCATGAATGCGATCTTCGAGATTAGTTTTTTCGTCTTGTATTTAATTTAATGAACATGGACAGATCCAAACTCATAGGTGTTTGATTACGTGTTATTATTCTGCTACACATACTACCACTGTGGTCGGACGAGGCAGGACCTCAAGGACACGTGGATTGACCCCAAGTACATAAGAATGGTCAGGGACCTGTGGGAAGCCAAAAACGGAGGCCCGCAAAAAACTACCTCGGCTTTAGACGCCTTCGCGAGCTGGATTTGGATCAAGAAATCGCCAATAGTGAAAGGCCATCTCCTCACTCTAGACCCATACTCCGGATCGACCAGCGCCAAGAGCCACGTCGGGATGGAGGGAGCATTCATCTTCTTTTTTCACCCTTTTCAAAGGCTTCAGTAAATCAATAATTGTAGGTCCCAAATTGAAGTGTGCTTGGAAACATTGCGCAGTGAACCTGACTTCTTCTTCATCGTCAGGTATTGATTTCGTTTTCTTAAAAAGATCAATCACATATCCTAACAAGCGGGGTTTTCTTTTTCAGAACCCTAAACTGTTTCATTCATTATTAAGTTCGATCGTTGTATGATTGTCAATTCAATTTGATTTTCGTGATAATTTTCTGGCTTCTGACAAAATTTATTCCATTATTTTGGGATACTTGTTGTTTAGCGAAAATATGTTATTTTTCATTCATAATGTATTTCTGTGGGTGGGTGATTAAATTTTATGCAATATTTCATATACCAAGAAGAAAATTCTAGCTAGGGCACCACGTACATTTGAATTTAGTTTGTGTTTACTGAAATTTGATTTCATTCATCTATGCTGGATAAAGAGAATAAGATAGATTTGGTCGAGGATTAATTGCTTGACTTTCTTTTTTTAATGGTAATGAACGGTGAAGATAGTATACTTTTTTTTTTTTCCAACGGTCTATGAAATGGTCTAACAGACCAATGCTTAGCCAGGAAAATGCTTACAAAAGACAGATACCTCCGCTATATTTCACTAGGCAGAAAAAGTGTAGGTCTGATGGGCGTACTAGACTGAGCAACCGAGTCTTCGAATTTCTGTAATTCACTCGCTTTATGAACATCTGTTGAGAGCATCAGGTTATCATACGCCCATGTATTAGAAACAAGATTATCACAATAGGGCACCAATACAAAATGATAGTTCGATGTGAAGGTTGTTAATTATTAGCTTTACATCCTGATCAACTTTTTTGTATAAATGAAGCTGCTATTGGATGACATCATTTGTCCTTGTTTTGATTAATTCTCTTAATTTGTAATTAATCTTGTTTATCCCTTTTCAGCTTCCTACAAACTGGAAAACAAATTTTATGTTATCGAAATGAGAGGTGGACATGTTGTTTGGGAAATTGGTGATCAGAATCCAAAAACTGCAGAGAATGCCACTCTTGTATATCTTTTGACATCACCGTGTTATATTCTCATAAGCTCAAGCATTGCGCCAACAAGATGTATGGTGTATAACCGTTGCAACTCCAGTCCCATCTCGCTCAAAGATGACGTACATATAATATGTCCTTACTATTTGGGTGCACTTGATGTGGCAGACAGCAGTTTCTTCCCCAATTCATCAACTTGATGAAGGTACATGAACCATCTTTGATCTTAGTCATGCTTTTTGTAGAGAACCATGCGTCTGTTTCTGTATGGATGAATTTATATAGGAACGACAACATGGATTGTGGATCGCACATGGCCTGTCATGTGAGCCTTCTCTGCTTACCTATTAATTTGTCCTCATGTGCATTATGAGTTCAAGAGAGAGAAAACAACTGTGATTATCCACAATCCTTGCCTTCTCCAGAAATCTTGTTAGTCCCTATTACTGCTTGCACAGCCACTCATTTCCTGTATATTTTGTGAGTTTAAAGTGGACATTTGCCCTTCAATTAAAACAAACAAGTATTTGGTTCATAATGGGCCTAAGCTCATTATAAATCAAGCTTGCCTTTGATTCTCTAAGCCAATGATTATTTCTGCTCGGGAAATATGTTAATCAGTAGAAACTGAGTTTACGAAAGCTACAGTTTTCCTACTATAATGCACACTTTGTGTTCTTGTTTAAAGTAGGGTTACTTGTGATTGTTGGGTTGCTTGTTCTGCTAAAATTACTTTTGTGTTTAATTCGTTGTTTTCAGAAAAAATATTCTAATAATGGTTGAAGCACTCTTCTCACTTAAATGGAAAATGGTGTAAGCTTGCAGGGAGCCCATATTAGGATTACATTGAATCTGGCACATAGATCGGGTTGGTTCTCCATGACTTTGTGGTGGGGGAGGGTGCGTGTTATTCCTTTATTTCACTTGGCTGTATTTTATCCACCAGGACCACCACCGTTTTTTAAATATGAATGTTCAGTATACATTCCTTCTGAATGGAATATAATTAATGCTTAGGTTCCTTTTTGTGTAATTGGAAGACTGCATGCTCCCAAAACAAATTACATGTTTCTTGATTTGCATGGTAACAGTTTCTTTATGCTTTGTGATCTTCTATTTCATACTACTACCTCTGTCCCTAAATGAGTGTCCAAATTTCATTTTAAGGGACACAACTTTTTGTACAATTTGGTGGTAAACTTCATATATAATCTTGTAATTCTCTTTACAAACATTTAGTTTTTGCAAGTATAAAGAGACCGGTGAAAAACATTTCGGAAAAAAAAAACATTTAGGGACAAAGTTATGGTCAAAATGGACACTCATTTTGGGACAAAAATTTCCTGAAAATGGACACTCATTTTGGGACAAAAATTTCCTGAAAATGGGCACTCATTTAGGGACAAAGGGAGTACATGTTAAGAGTTCATCTTCAAACAAACTGGTTTATTGTAGGGCATTAAATATAGCCTTGTGAATGGGAGGGGGGGGGGTTCCCATATTTTGTTGTACTGAAATTTGTTTTTCTTTGATGTCCTTGATGGAAATAGTCATATAATGAGACCGTGAGAAAGTTTTATGCTGGCAGTCACACGCATACCGCAACTCCTCTTTTTTCCTGGCTTGGGACATATAAGTATAGTTCTTCGCAGTTTTTCCTCCCTTTTAATTATCTTCATAGCTCACTCTTTTTCTTTTTTTTAACTATTGTGATTTACCATCCTCCACTTTTTCATTGTTTTCTCACCTCTCTTTGACGATTCCATACGACATTTCGTGTTAGTCAACCTCAAATCATGAATTTAAGGCTTTGTTGTTGTTTGTTGTTGCCGTTGGTAGAAGTATGTAATTAAAATCGTGTAAATTACAATAAAGCACGATTATTATTTTTTCGACCTAGGTTTGTAATCATCTCATTTGAGTAAACTACCAAATTGACCCGCGTACTATTGCAGATTTTCATATTTACCTCCGTACTATTGAAACAATCAATCTGACCTGCGTACTATTCATTAATTAACTAAATTTACCCAAATCATTGATGAATGTTATAAATACTAACTAGCGTTACTAATTTAACGGGTATGGCAATAAAAGGTTTTGAAATTATCCCAAGAATATTTTAGGGACTAAAAATGAAAATATTACTCAGACATTAAGCCTCCTTTTATTAACAGCCCCAATCCTAGATCTACGTCAAAATTTTGGAGATTTCTCTCCCTTCTTCGACTCCAGTTACCCATCCCCACCGACCACCGGTTAACCACCCTCTACTCCAACGAATTTCTTCCCCTTGCTCTTCCCCACCTTTGCCGCCAACCGAACCAACCCTTTCTCCCATCCCTCTTAGATCTTCCCAATCTCCGGCGGCCAACAAAAACCTCCACCTAAATATTTGCTCCGCCACCCATTTCCTGTCGCGCCTCTTCTCCGATTAACCCTTGAGAGGTCCACCACAAGAAGTCACGAATCAAGCGTCATACTCCAGATTCACTCTCCTCTCTCCCCTCCACCCCTTCCTCGTAAGTCGGCCCCCTCCCTATGTCGCCCCTTTCTAGTCTCACGCTTCAATTCTTCTGCAAATTGAGCTCCAACAATGGAGTTTTCTGTAGTACCCAACCCTCCCCCCCTCTCTCTCTCTATTTAGATTTTGGTTCTTTTAAATCTGCAATTTAATTTGAGGCTTATAATAAATTTTCTAGATCTGAACCATTTGATCGATTTGTCAATCTATATACTAAATCTGAAAATTTGGGTTCACGTATCTAAATATGGTGAAAAGGTTGGTGAAATAAATGGTGGAAGAGGCTGGGAAAATTAATGGTGGCGGTGGTGGTGGCGGTGGCGGTGGTGGGGATGGTAAATTCTATATTTTCAAATCATCAATATATTGAACAAAAAGTGTGGATTTAAATTAAAGATAATATATTTTAATAATGATAAATACTATGTCATTTTATCACTTAATTAAGCAAAGTAGGAGTCTGTTAAATTTAGGGGGCAATATGAAATTTTTAATAGCAGTATTGGATAACAATCTAACACTCATTAACTTCCGTTAACTGGGTTAACGATTTTGGTTACTCTTGTAATTTTATAAATAGTACGCAGGTTAGATTGGTTGTTTCAATAGTACGGAGGTAAATATGATAATCTGGAGTAGTACGCTGGTTATTTTGGTAGTTTACTCCATCTCATTTAGTGGTGGATCTAGGAATTAATTAGAGTGGGTCCACAAAAATTAATTGTTGCCAATGGGAGTTGAACCCAAGACTTCTAGGACAAAAACCTTAGATTTTCCCACATAGCTAAATAGTTTGTTTGTCAATGGGTACAATTCCAATATATATATATATATATATATATATATATAGGGTCTTGCTCCTGTGAGAACCAAATTATATGAGAACCATGAGAACCACTTATAGCCTTTGGATTAGAAATAAATCAACGGTGCAGATTAGAGAGGAAGAAAAAAAAAAAGCGGTGGCAATTTTGAAAATACAGGAGACGCAGGGGCATAATGGTCATATCGCTTTAAAACATAACGCACGCCAAAGTCGGCAAATGCGAGTTCCTTAGATACAGAAGGTATTTCTTACTGTATCCAATGTTAACTTGGATAATTCATTGGATACATTAGGTCAAAACTAAATGTATCCAATGTTTACTTGGATACATTTAGGCAAAATGTACCCAATTAATGGAACTTACAACCGACGTGATTATCTAGAGACTGTGACACATATTATCTCGTTAGGGTTACAATCTTTTCACCTTATTTTCTATGATACTTTTAAGAGGGTAAAATCCTCCAATAGCTTGTGCTTATAGATTTCATCAATAGATTTGTTCTGAAGCTTGTAACTTACTCCCTCCGTCCCTGTCCCATACTTATCGCTACTTATTTTCATTTTGCGCGTCTCATACTTATTGCTACTTACTCAAAATGTTCACTTTTCTCTCTCATATCCACTCACGACAACTATCCACTAACTTATTTTCTCTCTTCTACTCACTCACAATACTGCCTTTCCAACATATTTTCTTAATCTCCGTGCACTCCCATTTGGTAGCAGTAAGTATGGGATGGAGGGAGCATCTCTTACACGAAATGGCTCTAAATCCGCTGAGAAGTCCCAAGAGAGGTTAAAGGGGGGAAATAGTGAGATGATGTCTCAAAAGCTTGTTTCATGCACATTGAACATGACAAGTTTATACTCCCTCCGCCCCGGAATAAATGTCACAGTTGACAAGTCAATATTTTAGAACTCAGTTTTGATGTTTCCTAGTTTACCCCCAAAATGGTAGTAGGTGATGTTCATCATACTTGTGCATCATGTGCCTAGCCCTTTCTTTTAAGGTCACTTGAGGGAGATAACCACACTTTGTATTCTATTTTTAGAGATGTGACATATATTTTGGGACAAACCAAAATGGAAAGTGCGACATTTATTCCGTTACGGTGGGAGTACTCAAAATGGTTGTAGTGAGTGTTTCTGTATGCTTGACTGGCATGACAACAGAATTAAGTAGATATATGTTGAAGTTATTTATTCATTTACTGATCAAATTAGATTTGTTTTGTGTGCTTGTGAAAAAATAAAATTATAGTCTATTTGTTTGCGAAACAATCAAGAAATCTGAGTCACCTGAGACATTATGTTTTTTCCTTACTTTCAAATAGTGGTTATTATTCTTCTTTCCTAGTTTCTTCATGATACTGTTCTGAATTTCTTCACAAAATCATTCTTTCTATTACCATTTTCCTTTGCACACCTTGACTTGTTGTAAGTGTCTGCAGTGCAAAAGACGGACAAGGCAGTCTGGGCTAATATACCGAGCGATGCTTTCTTCCAGATAACTTCAAGATTTTCTTGCCTTGAAGATTTTTCTCGATTGAGCACAGTTTGTAAATCGTGGAACTTTGCTGTTAATTTCTCAGCAAAGCCGTCATTAAGCCTGAAGACTCCCGTGCTTATGCTTGTGGAAGAGAAAGAAGAAGAAGGCGAAGGTAAAGGGATCAAAGTAAAGGCACGTACGGAAACAACCGATTTGAGCAGCAAGTTTTTTATTAATGTTTGGCGATTAGAAATAAGCCCCCCGCAAAAAAGATGTTTTGGGGTAAAGTACGGATGGCTGCTTACTGTCGGCGCGGACTTGCAAATAAACCTAGTCCACCCAATCTCCGAATACCAAATCAATCTCCCTCCATGCCCCACACCTGACCACTTGCGGGACCCACGTTACCACTACGTTAACCGTAATGATGATTCTGATTCTGATACTGATGTAGCTGTAGCCGTTGTCGAGATACCTAAAATGAAAAACACTTTTCTTTGGAAAGCTGCTCTATCATCAAATCCACTGGCTAATATAACAAATTGCACAGTGAGTGATGAATGGGTGATTATGGGTATCTTTTCAGACCATGGAATGCTGGCTTTTGCTAAACCGAAAGACAAGGTATGGACGGTAGTGAAAAGTGTTTCATATAATTTCGTTGATGTAATTTTCTTCAGAGGACAGTTTTTCAGCATCAACGATGATGGGGTCTTATTTGTTTGCGACATTGACGGGGACGGAGATCCAACAGCTTTCAAGATCGCATCTGTTAAGACAGAAATATGGTTTGAAAAGTTTCTTGTGGAGGTATCGGGTAAGCTGGTTTTGATTCTACGCAAATTTGGATCAAGGGTAAAGAGAACTGTACCTGTGGTTGCTAGGCTTTATCCTAGGAACGGAAGCATTTCAATGTTTAGGCTAGTAGTAGAGGAGGAGGAATATGGTTCCAGTTCTGACAAGGAAGTTCTGACAGTTCTGACAAGGAAAGTGAATGCTGGTTTACAAAAATGGGGGAGTTGGGAAACATGGCAGTAATGGTGGGAGCTTCTTCTGTTTGTTTAGATGCACCTGGGATTAGAGGATGCTTTAAGCTAAATCGCGTATTTGTGACGGATGATAAAAGAACTAAGCCGCCTTATGGTATGGATGTGTTTGGTTTGGGAGATGATTCTTGCGAGGGGTTTAATTTTAGTAGGTTGTTTGAATCATTATCTTCATCTTTCCCGCCATTTTGGTACGTGTAATCTATCAACTTTGGCTCAAGAACGCTGCTTCTCGGTAGTTTTTTTTTTTCATGGATTTTTGTGTAACTTTTGAGTTTATACAATGATTTTGATTTTGAACTTTCTGGTGATCATGCATTAGTTCCCATATCTTTTAATTTGGTTTTATATGGTTTGATTGCTGCAAATTATGTGGAGTTGAGTGAGTGCAGTATATTATGAACACTTTTGCCAGAAGAATCTGTGCATTCATTTGAATAAATTAATACTACCTCTGTCCCTAAATGAGTGTCCAGTTTTATTTTAAGGGACATAACTTTTTGTACAATTTGGTGGCAAAATTCATACTATAATCATGTAATTCTTTTTGTAAACATTTAGTTTTTGCAATTATAAAGAGACCGGTGAAAAAAATTTCAAAAAAAAAACATTTAGAGACAAAGTTATGATCAAAATGGACACTCATTTTGGGACAAGAGTTTCCTAATTGGACACTCATTTAGGGACGTAAAAGACTTGTTCTTCTTCTTCAACATCAACATTGTCATAGGAATTGTGAAGCAAATGTTAACCCATCTGAGCGTCAGATCAGTCAGTTAACACTATTAGTTTCTGGCAGAGGGTACATCACCATTTCAACCAATTACCCTATCATACATATTATATAACCATGTGAAGATTAACGTTAAAGAAAGCTTTACGTTTATAGGTGTTAGAGCAATAACAAAACTTGGATAAGAAAAGCGAGCAATCACAAAAACACCGATATACGTGGTTCACCAATTTGGCTACGTCCACGGGGAGGGGAGAGAATATTATTACCACTGGAGAAACAATTACACAAGATCACACTAATCTACTTTGCACGAATTTTGAGCCTTCATTTCTGGAAGAGCACGAGGTCACCTCTTCATCAATCAATAGAAAGGAACGCCAGAAAAAATGTTGTGAATTCCCGTCGTTCGTAATGGAAAGAAAGAGACCACTACTTCCCCTCTTTGTTGGACCGCCAGCGCGAACACAGTGGTCTCTGACCAGGACCAGGAACCAATTAGAATTTGGATCTTGACATGTCGGTGGTTTTTAACCGTAGGCATTTTGCCAGGAAGTTGGTGGGCTTATCATGAATTAGGTCGGGGTGGCTGGTGGTTTCGGGATCCCGTAGAAAATGCTTCTTTTATGCCTCAGGTATTAGCCACAGCTCGTATTCATTCAGTAATGATACCCCTTCTTCATTCTTGGACCTCCTTTCTTAATATTGTGACTCTTCCATGCTGTGTCTCAGGAACCTCTTCAATACGGTCCGGATTGCTAGCCCCCGTTCATAGTTTTGCTACAGATGATACACGAGGAAGATTTTTATGGCGGTTCTTCCTTCTAATGACGAGAAGCTACAAGACAAAGAGCTAAAAAGAGTGAATCTTCAAACAAGCTGTTGTTCAGATGCGCTGTTTTTGTATGTATATAATGTGAGTTGTCAAGTCAGGACAGTTCAGCATTTGATGTGGAATTGAGATGTCTAAAAATAGACTTTCTAAACAGAGGAAGTAAAGAACCCGTTGTCTGATGTTCTTTTGAATCAGGATCAACTTGAAGTGAAAAAAAGACTCAAGACTCGCGACTGACAAAGACCGAGAGAGGGAAGAGACCTGCTACCTTAGATGAACCCGTCGCTACTTCCGACTGCCTCCCAATCCTCAAAATGAAATACCGTTACTGTATATGTAGATCTCGTTGTGAAAGGCCTAGTTACTGGAAAATAAAATCTTAAAAAGCCGTAGGTTCCCAATTCAAAATTCCTGACTGTGCAAACCCTAGATCTATCATCTCTGCGACCAATAAGCCTTCCAGCTTCTGAATCTCTGACTTCTTGACTGCTGCTATCATATAGCTGTCAAATCTCTTGCACCACTGCCTAGGCGATTGCTTCAATCTACAAACTTGATCTTCCTTACCAGGAACTTGGAATCCTTCCGACTCTGTCATGTATATCTCTCCTTCTATTGCTAGCAACACTCTGATCGAAGTGTGTCTGACCACTGTTGAGAAGATCCCATTGTAGTCCACCTCCTCTCTCTGTGTGAAATCCCTTGCAACAACTCGAGGTTTATACTTGATCCTTTCTGCCGGTGACATCCCTTCCCTTTTCTTAAAAATCCACTTGCAAGTCACAATCTTTCTACCTTCTGACCTTGTGGTCAACTTCCAAGTCTGATTCCTGTGAAGAGACTCCATCTCATCACGCATAGCCGCATACCACTGAGATGACTCTGAACATGTATCTGCTTTATTGAAAGTAGAAGATTCCGTAAGAACGGGCTCCACTTCCTCAGCAACCAACAGTTCATAAGACACCAAGTCTTCAAATCCATACCTTTCCGGAGGCTTCCCGAAATTAGCTCTTCTAGACCTTCCTTGTGCTAACCCATGTTCCTCGGGAACTGAACTTGAACTTTCTGGTGCTTCAGTCTCTGTCTCTGTTGGTGGATCCTGATTAACATCTGACTGTGGGACAACTAACTCTTCAGTATCTTGTTGCTCCACCTGTTTTTCAACATCTGACTGTGGGACAACCAACTCTTTAGTATCTTGTTGCTCCACCTGTTTATCAACACCGCCAACACTTGAAACAATCATGGTTTTACCAGTCCATACCTCATAGGGAACTCTGAGGCCAATACTAGCGTAAGGTCCATGATTAATCAAGTAACATGTTATACTAACCGATTCTGCCCAGAAACGCTTAGACAACTCTGCATTGGAGAGCATGCACAACGCTCCCACAAGCAATGTCTGATTCATTCGTTCTGCTACACCATTCTGCTGTGGCGTGCCTCTGCTGATGAGATGTCTAGAAATCTCCACCTCTCTGCAAAACGAATCGAACTCAATACTACAGAACTCCAAACCATTATCTGTCCGGAGCTTCTTGATCTTCTTCTCTGTGCAAACCCTAGATCTAGAATTATTGATCTCTCTGTGTAAACTGAGCAAACTGAGCTACTGAATTAATTTAAGACGGAGGGAGTATAATATACGTATACTCTAAAGTCCTACTTTCAATTGCATAAGGAATCCTTATTCCTTATTCCACGTTGACTTTTGTGCTCACAATCTGCTAAAGCAAAGAAACCAAACCAAACAATGCAAAGCTCAAACTGTAGTGGCCCATTATCTTGACAACTGATTTAACGTCAATTGCATTGCTCAATAGCCGGCACCTTCTGTTTTTATGGCTAAGGCATGCGGCCTTGGCCAAAAAATCTGCTAGCTTAATTTTCCACACTGTCTCAGAATTACGAACTTGATAATTTAATCCACTAAATTAGGCGTCCTCAATTTCAAAGGCATTAAACTTAACAAACGTACAAGATAAAAAGATAAAGATAACAACAAACAAATTCTATCTTAGGATTAGAATGTAGTATTTTGAAACAACTCCAAAGAATATCCGCCAACACATCCACCCCAAGCGAGAGGTGGGATGAGGCCTAACATGAAGCTTGGAGAGGAAGAGCTCGAAAACAGGACGAGCTAAGCTCAAGGGAGACCAAATCTTCCCAAGAGAAGACCAAGTCGATGCAAAACGCCATCATCATAAAAGAGAAACAAAGAATAATAAGGGGAGGAGAAAACGTAACTAGTAACCCACAAGTGGCTTAGAATAACCAGAGTTATCACATCAAACGTGTTCCAACCTAACAAAACAATAGAGGGTTCCATCCTGGGTCGCTGAGGAGTCTGCGACCAAACCAGAGAGGTTTTTACCAGGAATCAAACACGTGACTTCGACATAAAACGACAACAACGATCAACCTAATAACTGGACGAAAGAGTTGATGACTTGTTATAAAGGTTCGCGACGTCACATACTTTAGTTAGGCTTGAATCAATTCCTTCACCATAGCAGCAAATTCCCTAAGTCTAATCTTTCTTGAAATCTTTAGAATAAAAGTGCGCAGTGGACATTAATTTTGGGACGGAGCGACTAGAGGAAATATGTATAATCATCAAGAATGAATATATAAAGGTCAATATCAGTTTGCTTACCTAAACAAACCTGACTTGTAAGGATATTTCCATAAGATAATGCTAAAACTTGACTCAACCAACTGTAACATAACATTTGATTATGCAAAAACTAGATTATGACTGAATTGTGCAAATTCAAGTTAAATAAAACACATTACTAATGCTGGCTGCATTCTACTATAATTTCACAACCCTCTGAAATTTATCATCCTCTCGCTAATAAGCAAATACAACTATCAAAACTTTGCAGCCGTAGTAGTAGTAGTAGTAGTAGCTGTCTGAATCCCCTTCTTTTAAATTAGTGCTGCCTATGTACACAAAAACATTATCATAGGAGATGATCACGGAGACTTTCCCCGCTCAAAGACTCCATTTCCTTTAGAATTTCTTGTGCAAGAGTTTTGACTGGCAACTCCACATTTTCAAGCAACTCCGCAAGAAAGTGCATTGTTTCCTCCAACAATACCAGGTATTCTTCTTTTAGATTCTCCACAAGGTACTTTACTATCCTCAAACCCAGTATGCAGGTACGAACATTATCACTACGTGTTTGCATCAAAACCTGCAATTGACACGAATATGGATTAACCAGGCATTTGAAATCATGAATGTATTGTAAAAGCTACAGTCAACGATACACTTTTAAACACACACACACACACACCCCCCCCCCCCCAAAAAAAAAAAAAAAAAAAAACCGAAAAAAGGAAATGGAAAGAGAAAGATGCAGAAAGGCTGGTAGAATTGACAGAAAAAACAAAAAACTTAAGGGTTGATTGGGAATGGACTTGAGCCTCACCTCGTGGTTCAGGGGCTTCCACAGAAGGTCACTACCTGATGTTACAGCCATTTGACCAACACACACAACCAATAAATCATCAACTTCGTTAATAGATGGTACGCCTGGATACTCTTCTAGAGAACTTGGAGGCACGATCCCCAGCTGTGAAACTATAGGTTTCAACAAGACCTGCACGAACATGAATAGTTAAATAATGAACTGGAAGCAAATGGTGAGCTAGAGAAAGAAAGAGCATTGGTTCTTTAAAATGATAAATGGCATGACTGGTGTGTGAAGGTTGATAAAGTCAGGCAATCCTGAGTGAAATGGTGTACATTGGTCCTTAACAATTCAAAGATTAAGATCAACAACAGACATAAAATAAAACATTAACCCATTTTCATCAAGTGTTTCAGATCAAATATTGACAACAAGCATGCCATATAACTGATAACTTGAGAATGGCATCTAGTGAGTTTCTTTCATACTATCAAAGCAACTTTCTAATGTACTCCCTCCGTCCCAAAATGATCATCTCATTTGACTGTTCAGACTTTCTGTGAATATGAACACTTGCTTCACAGCCATGTTTTGTTTATGCACTTTTAAGCCCAAATTGTAGAAATGGGGAAGAACTTTTTGGGACAATGAGAAATGGCAAATGAGAAGATCATTTTGGGACAGAGGGAGTATTTCTTACACTCTATTAGACCCATAGGTCCAGTAAAGGTAAACAAATCAATTTCAGTGATGACCCCAACCAAATGCAAGGGATCGACTAACTTGACACTTTTCAGAAAATCGATGCAATCCAATGAAAGGTGGAATTAAGGATTAGTTGAGAAATACCAATTACATGCAATAAACAGAATTCTAGGCAAGGCTCTTAAAATGAGAAATCATTTTTATATACAGTTGATTAAACATGCAAAAAGGATAAGCTGCTTAAACAGTCAGCAGATGATTGCTCAATGAAATAAGTACAAGAGAGTGTGCGACTTGCCTGGAAATTAGATGAATCAAGGAATTTCAGACTCCCAGTGTCAAAAAGAAAACATTTATGTAGTGATGCCAAAATACGAGCACGCAGATGCCACGTTTCAATAGATAATGATCCATCAAGCTTGGCTTTCTTCTTCTTTTGGGTTGCCAAACTGTTTACATCTTCAGCACCACTAAGATGCCGGATCAAACCATCAAGCAAATACTTGAAATAAGGGACGAACAACGATCTGGCAGAAAACAAATAACATTTGAGTACTTCATACCGAGAAACAGATGTTGAATGGTCTAATGTAGAAAGAAACGAGAGAGATGTACACATTTGAGTAGCATTGCATCCATGGAAAACTAGCAGACAAGGTTACTAACATAAAGCTCACAAGCCCAATAGTCAAAACACCGAAAGACATAACTCCTTGGTAAGTGCTACAAAATCTTGGGCATATTTTGAACATTAGAAGTTGTACGGTAATTTTGTTTATGTAAATGTCCTAGAATATTGATTGTTTCTGATATTTTCATATAATGCATTATGTCAACACTTTTTTCGAGGAGAAATTGGTAAAATGCTTACAATAATGATTATAATGGAAGGATAAGCTTGACGTCAAAGAAATGGGGCAGTTGAAGAGTAATTAACTTTATTTCTTAACATAAGAAAGAAAGGATCATAAGAAAAAGATGATAGAGTTGGTGGGCAGTCTGTAAACATAGTTAAACAATAATCAATAATCATACCCTTGTCTCCAAGTAATTCCATCTTACCGGCACTCCCTAACTCCTAGGTTTATTCCAATTATACAGTCTGTTTGGTCAAAGGTTCACTGTGGTCATCCTATTGCACCAGTTCAAGTAAGGACAGACACAGCAAGTATTTATGACAAACCACGAGTAAATGAAGACTAATGAAAACCAGGAATCTACTTGATGATAAATTACTGTAATGAAAGAACACATTTCAGTTGATGCGAACTGATGAGCATTTAAGAGAGAAGGAGAAAAGAACTCAAATAAAGAAATAAAATAAAGAACTCACCTATGACTTTCAACAAGCTTGTTTACTAAGCCGTAGAAGGAGATTACACGAGCGATGTTTGCTCGTCCTGTATCTTCACTTTGCTCTACATTTGACTCACACCATTCAATACTCCTAATGAAAAGAGGCTTAAACATGGTCTCAGTAAGCTTCGTAGTAAGTACTACCGTTGCATTGATGACGCTGTTTTCAACAACATCAATGTTCCTTACTGAAGCAGGGTGCTGACGGCGAAGATCAAGAGCAAGCAAGCACAAGTCAAAAATCTGCAGATAATAAGAACCTATTGCTGATTTGTCCATTTTACCAATCAAGTCCCCTAATATTTCGAAAGTACTCAATAAGCTTGAATCACCAAATTTGATCGCTTTGGAGTACATCTTCAAGAGAGGTGGAAGTGATAATCGGACCTAGTAAACAGAAAAAATGTATACGGGGTATCAGAGAAATTAGGAAGACACACACACACACACACACACACACACACATATATATATACATACTCCCTCCGTCCCAGCACAAGTGAGACTTCTTTGCTTTTTGGTCCGTCCCACTAAAAGTGAGACTGCCCAAAATGGAAATGTTTCAACTCCACTCATTCTCTCTCTTCATTTTCCACTACTCAATTTATTCAACCAACACTATTATTAATCCCACTCATTCTCTCTCATTATTTTCCACCACTCAATTTATCCAACTAACACTACTATTTACTCCACTCATTCTCTCTTTTCATTTTCTACCACACATTTCCTAGTTTTTCTTAATTAGTGTGCAAACACATCTAGTCCTACTTGTGCTGGGACGGAGGGAGTATATATATATAGAGAGAGAGAGCAGCTGAAATGCATTGATGAGTATACTTACAGGGATTATCTCAATTATAAGCTTTCGTACTGTATCAGCTTTGAGTTTCCACTTTGAATTGGATAGGTCTGCAAACTCGGGTTGCAAGACCACAAGTTCTAGAATATCTTCAAGATATGGATTAAGAAAACCACCAAGCTTCTTAATGACTGCCGCCATGGTATCAAGAATAGAAATAACAAGAGATTCCTTGGAATTAACAGCAGTCAATATTTGGGTATCTACAGGTGAAAATACTTCATGAGACCTCCTCAGGATGTGCTTCATGATACTGGGTAGCTCTGGAAGAGCCCGAGGACCAAGCACTTCAATTAAGGCAGCGGATGTCCGGAGGCAACCACAAGACAGAACCAAGTTGTGGGAATTGATATTCTTAACAACAGTTGAGAGGCACTGGTTAAAGGTTGAGTCAATGGAAGGAAATGTGGTTGCCAAAACTTCCAGGGCCGAAATTGCAGCCAGTTTCAAGGAACTATTTGAACCATCATCAAAATCCCCAACTAACTTGACAATCTCCAGACACATTGTATTAAAGTGCTCCCCAGTTTGTTCATCAAAATGAAGCCAAGCGCTTTTTAAGGTTGTACTAAGCCTCCTTTTATCATGCTTTTGATTGAACTTGTCGCTATCCTTTGCTGTCTCACAGAGAAGTCCCAGCGCCTGCTAACACAAAATGTCCAAGCAAATGCTCAATGATTACGGTGCTAGGTCAACTGATAAGTAAATATAAGAAACCCATTATTCTTAAGAGTATGATGACCAAAAGACCAGCAAAATTCTACAGTGTTCACAAGAACCGTACAGATACACGAACACAAACTCAGAGACATGATTATGTACCCGCACACACACAAACACATAAAAGAACTTTCTCAAAGTCACAAATCTGCTTTTCTCATATAATGTAGCCTATTTAATGAAGTAATTAGGTATTAAACTGCCATCTTAGCCGATAGCCAAAGCCGTATCCTCCCCTACACTCACCATGGCAAAATGGCCAGCCTCCCATAATGCAGCTCCACCAGAAGTTACCAACACATAAGCATATGAAAATTACAACCACATAAATGCCTCGATCACGATCCTTGGATGTTATAGATATATTGGAAAAACAGATGAATTGTACACTGACGCACAGACTCACAAGCAATTGAAAAGCTGATTAGCCTCTTCCGTTGCCAAAATAATAACAATAGAACTCCTAGGGAAAAAAATAGATAAATACGATACTCAGAAATGCACAAGCTGTTTGGCTGGGAAAATATCTGAATATGCTTCATGTATATCCTAAAGTATGTGGAAGTTTATGTCTTCCAGATTCAACAGACTGATCACGTTCAAGTAAGATGACAGATGCAAGTTGATATATAAAGTATAGGCAAAATGCATCACGTTATCCTGATCAACCTCGTCTTGCTTGTCAGACTAATATCAAAACGAATTAAAACCCACGTGAAATAGTCAAGACTGAACACCTAGATACATCAACGCTCATGACGTTAGGTTTCAAACAATAACTGATGTAACCAAGCCAGAGATAAAGACACTTGAGCTTACATTACAAGCCCACACAATTCTACTGAGCTGTCACACGTAACCTAACCTATGATGATAAGTAAGCAGTTTTTCTCACCTTCCTTATCACGTGTTTATCTGCATGGCCCAGCAATTTAACAATGACCTTGAAATATGTCGAAGGTAGAAGGTTGCTTGTAATGAATTTTAAAACAGTGTGCCTTCGTTCGTTAAGTTCTTTTCTGACTCCAGTGGGAACACCTATTTCCTTTTTCCTCGAGTCAATTATTTGTAAATGAGAAACAACCAGCTCCATGAGTGCCCCTGCCGTTGTCTGCAGTAAGTGGTCAAAAATGAATGAAGAGGTTAAACTCAAGAACACATGATGAAGCCAACCCGAGACAACTAATCAAGCATAGCCACAACTTAACAAAAAAAAAATATAATAAAAACAACTTAATTCCTGTTTGAGAATTTCAAAAAATTATCATTATGTTGGCCGCATTACCGCATATAATCCAATGAGACAGATATTGGACCAGTCAATCATAAGATGTTGATCATGTGTGCTTACTTTACTATAATTAACAGTAACTAATATAGGGATTTAGAATATAAAAACCGGTGAACAGGTTGGATAAATAAGAATCAAACAATGCTGATCTAAAGTCCACAAAAAACAATGAGCGCCCAGCCAAAGGATAAGAAACATAAGGTGAGATGTGAAGGGGTAAAAAACTACGCCAATAATCAGATAATAATTCCAAAACAAAGAACGCACATCACTAGCAACTTAATGTAATTACTTTTGTTTCCCGAGGTCCCATAACAGAGACAAAGGACGGAAATAGTACTCTTTGAGTCCCTAAATGAATGTCGAAAATCTTAAAATGTTTGTCCGAATTGAATTGTTTTTTGAGAAGTTACTAAATCCACCCTCATCATACAACAAGTTCTAATTCACACTTGGATTTGCAATGCAATATGGTTAGATCATTAAGGGTTTTTATGTACCTATGTTTAACCTTTTGAAAATGTCCCTCGAAGTGAAACATTCATCTAGGGATGGAGGGAGTATTATTAAGAGTATCTGGTTGAAACAGCAAAGATCAGATCAATCTGGTTAAAAGGGAAAACATCAGCAGAAACCGCTTTTTGGCTGCACCACATGGATGACCAAAATATAGTCAACCTCATTTTGTAAAATGGTCCAGATAAGGTAAATGTCAACAAGCCAGAAGAATTCATGAGGCATTACATGATGCATGTTTAATGATAGAACGATAGAACCACAACTAAATCATTCTGTAAGATGCTGTTTTACAGAGAATTAGCATCCCAATGGCTGCAGCCTGCAGGCAAACTCCCACATAGAGGTGAAACATATTGAACATTCTCATCAAACGCTCCTACATAATGAATTACATACTCCCTTGTCCAAAAATTAATGTCGCATTTGACTAATCAACTTTTTAAGGGGTGTGCGTTACTTGTTTGTACAGTGGCTGTGCAATGGTAAAAATGCACTAAGATTGTTTCCTTGTCTAGAAATGTGACATTCATTTTGGAAAGAACTAAAAAGAAAATTGCGACATTTATTATGGGACAGAGGGAGTAATATTCTTGCTTTCCATCATATAGAAGTAAAAGTAAAACCAATAATCTTCAGTAGACCTTAAGACATGAACAGGAAGATTTTGCCATTGACTATCGGGTAATAAAGGTGAAAGATTAATGTATACCAACCTGAATGTTGTCCAGATCTTCACCAGAATCAAGCTTGAAAGAAATCTCTGGATCCTGCAATTTATCCATGATAAATTGCATTGCAACCAAAAGTTCGAAGAACAGTTCCTCACTGTAAGTGCGCATTGCTATTTCTTGAAGTAGCATAACAAGGGAAGGAAGCCATATCATGCATGAATATTGCTCAGATATCTGCACCGCAAAGACGTACTCCCACTGTGTGCATGCGATGGGACATAATTCCTCCAAAGACTGCCCGTTATTATCAGGGGAATATAAACTTTTCCTGGAAACCAACGAACGGAAAAGGAGACCAAGCAATGAAGACAAGCTGCCACTTTCACCAAGAGTCCTGTAACAAGCAATCATTAGGACAAAGAAATGAAAGAACTATAACAAAAAAGGTTGTTTAGAGTACCTCAAAAGGTGTACAATGATCGAAAGTCTCCTATGTTCGACAACTTCTGGCAATACGTTTACAAAGATCTGCAGGAGAGAAATTTGAACGATTAAGGTCTTTGAGCACCAGAAAATGGCTAAAGTTACATTGTCAAATGATGTTTACATCCAAATGACCATGATATTACCTGAAGCAGTTGTTCTGGGTTTTTGGTCTTAGATAGCCAACATGGGACAATAGCAGATATAAGGTCTTCAAAAGCATGTTGTGAATGGTTGTCCCACTACCCAAAAAAAATAAAAAATCCTCATGTCAAGAGAACAATAGAATTGTATCAATATGGATATGTATGTAACACAACATTATTTCAAAAAGCTACAATTAAGATGTATACCAGTCAAAAACAACAAGGTTAGATATTCCAAGCATGAGAATAGTTCAATTTAACATGTTCCCTTATTTATAAGTGCAATGCCATGTGTACATCACTTTAATACGAAACCTCATATTTCATGCAATTTTCACTTGTCTAATCATTCAGTCTATTCATATTTATGTGGAAAATACAACAAAGATACATGAGCAATGCTAGGGGCACAAAATAAGCTCACAAAATGAGGTGGCGATATTTTATTGGTTGCATCGATAATGGACCCGCCACACTCTACTTAAAAACACCAATAAAATCATGACACCTATCGATAATGGACCCGCCACACTCTACTTAAAAACACCAATAAAATCATGACACCTAGGATTTTGTGAGCAAGATTTTGTGACTTTTTTGTGCCCCTAGTATTATTCATGATACATTAGTTTCTCAACTACTAAAGAGAAGTTCAACACAAAGATATATTAGTTTCTCAACTGCTAGGAGAAGTTCAACTAAATTTCATTTATATTTATGTGGAAAGTATAATAAAGATACAATTTTCACTTGTTTAATCAGTCAGTCTATTCATATGATGCTGTCAGAGTAACGCGCATTGTTAAGCCCCATCACTAAATTCCTGGGATTAATTAGCAAATTGACATGTATCAGAGCTGATAAGCTCATTCAATTCGTTATATTTCCCCTTTGTTATCCCAATTTTGTATTAATTTCATGTGCATTTTGTCCATATCAGTATCCTTACTGTGGTGTGCTAATTCTTGGGTCTTGTGATAAAATTGGAGAGATTAAAGGGGATAAATTTATGATGATTTGGGAGTATTCTTGAAGACCAAAGTAAACCAAAGATGTTAAAGATTAAATCAAGTCAAACTCCATTGAAGAATTAAAAAAACAGGCTGAGTTATCAATTCAGTGACGCTGATAGCCGAAATATCACAAAAAAATGGATGGGCTGTTTTGTTAAAAGCCAAATGTGTATATCTTCATGGGATGCTCAAGCAGCAACCGGCACGAGTATCCCTCCTTTGTGAGGTGCATCTAATCAAGATTTAGTGAATCTTCTCGCTTCCCTTGTAACTAAACTGCAATTATGCCCATTGGGGAAGCTTCTTAATATATTCCTAGGGATTTTGATGTAGTTTTCACTCTTTCGAGGGTAGCCACTTTTAACGGAAAATAGTCTTGGGTTTCGTTAGCTCGTTCCCCATTTCACTTCAAAATATACTCTTTTAAAATTATCTTCTTTGGAGAGTTTTGTTCATCCAAGGAATTGGCGACGAAAACAGGATTGTAAGTTCTTTTGGCTTATCAATAGTATCTTCCCTTTACTATTCTTCAATATATTATCGTTGTGGAATTTATTGCTTTGTTGGGTTATGATTATGCATTCATTTTTTCCATGATTAGATTTCTTATCTGGAGTTGCAATGTAACTGTGAGAATGCGCATACTTAGTTAGTTTTCCCATTATTAGATTTACAATCCTGAAAGTGGTTATCAGATTGGTTTGGTTTACCGCCGTCTCCTACTAACTGATTTTAGAACCAATAATTGGTGTTTGAAGACAATTATTGGTTTCAACCAGATAATTGGTTAGTTTGAGATTGTGTTCGTGAAACATGGCTCAACATAGATAATCGTTTGGAAAGTTTGTGCTTTGTGTGGGTTGATTCTCCTACTATATGATGCAGAATCCCATAATGAGACACTTGACATTGGATCTTAAAGGGAATACTCCATTTTCGTCCATCGTACTTTGGGTTGTGTTTCACTTTTACCATCGAACTTTGTTTTTTCATTTTTACCATCGTACCACAAACAATGGTTTCATTTTATAACCAACGTTGTTTCATTTTTACCCATCGTACCACAAACAATGGTTTGATTTTATAGCCAATGTTGTTTCATTTTTTACCATCGTACCACAAACAATGGTGTCATTTTATACCCAACTTTGTTATAAAATGACGCCATTGGTACAGTGGTAAAGATGGAAAAAAAAATAATAATAATAAAATTTGATGGTGAAAGTGAAACATGCCCAAAGTAAGATGGACAAAAATGGAGTTTTCCTGATCTTGAATTGTAGTAGAAGCCAATTAGATTGGTTTAGCATTTCCACTTACCACTTTAATGTTAGATGTAAGAGGGAAAATTATCAATGCATGTGATCGTTCAGAGGGAAGTTAAAACCCTTAGCCTTAGTCTTGAGTGATTCCTAATCTCATTGTGCCCAAGGAGTTTTTAGTAGTGTAAATTTTAGTCAACATACGTGTTATATTAAATTTCTCTCCAATTTACTACTAGTTTAAATAAAATTTTGAGTACTTAATTTGAATAATAAGGAAATCAGGCCATTAAAATATCCTTGTGGGTTAGACTTGCACATTCATCTGTCCACATGTGAGGTGGGTAATGGCTGAACGAGAGAGCTAAAGTTCTCACATACATTCTTAGGCCCTCTCTCTCTCTCTCTCTCTCTCTCTCTCTCTCTCTCTGACAACTTAAGCTTTGAAATTAGCAGTCTTTTAACATGTGTGAATAACATGATGCTACTCTATAAAAATAAGCATACCTGTGTCACAGCAGATTCCCCGGCAAAAGCAAGAATAACCAGTATGTGGTCCAAAACCCTGTCAGGTATAACCTTCGCAATATATGATAACAACGAGAATGTGTGATTGCGGGTTACCGTGTCACTTACAGCACGAGCACATTCAACTAAAAGAACCAAGTCAAATTTATGAACTATATCGTCCTGTCAAAAAATGTACGCTTTTTTGTTAGAATATGTAAGGGACATATAGTAGCATTCTCACAAGTTACAAGACCTATTTCACCTAAGAAAATGGATGGCAAACCTGTGGTTCTTTAATAGGTATGAGAGAATTAGTAATATCTTCCAAAACTGACAGTAGGTTCTGTTGAATGTAAGGCAAGGTGCTGGAGATTGTCTGTGAATTGTCAGAAGATGCTTGTCTGCAATTCTCATCATGGTCCGCAACCTCACATGTCCACTCTTTATCCATAAATACTGGTCGAAGAAGCTTAAACAAAGGCTCTAAAAGAAAAGATCTGAAAAGAAAGATTAGATACAATCAGAGACTCAAATAACAGCAACTTTATATCATATCAAACAGTCAGTTGCAGTTAATACAACATTGTAAACAGCTGCTAGCATGTTCCCTAGCCTAGTTAAACTACATGAGATAATCGAATCAAACCTGTTATTGATGTCTTTCTTCAGTAGCAAAATGTCAAGGAGCGAGCTTAAGAAAGACAGTTTGCTTCCACATCTTTGAACCACGTCACGGTGATGGTCAGTTTTCTTATGGGACTTCGATTTCTTTTTCCTCCTCTGAGACTCCCCACCAATAACACCAACGCCGTTCTCCAAAACTAAATCAAGCATCCGGTCTACGGTTGAGTAACTTACCTGCAATATGAAGAGCATTAAGCAACAACGATGACATTGTGAGAAGCGTAATATGCACAACCAAGTCAGTCGTCAGGGAGAAGTAAAAGTAACAGCCGACACAAACCCCCTTCTTGGGGAGGTCAAATGTAATGAAAGAAAGCTTAGTGCTTCTAGGCTGCATATATCCACAAATTTTCAAGCATAATAAGCTTCACTTGCAACTTATGATGCTCGGATTCGGGTACGAGTGTCTGACACGGATATGGATACGAGTTTTCTTTACGAAAAAATTGGCATTTGGAATGCCAGGATTTTCTGATAGCAAAATAGTGGATCTCTCAATCGGAGAGTTCAACTTCTTAGAGATAGAAAAGGCAACCTATTTGTATCAGGGAGCTCTGCAAGATAATACTATAAGATTATATAGCTCCGTTTATTTTGATATCTAGGTTTTCTTGCAAGGCAGCCATCTTATCCCATCTAATATAATATTTTCCAATTTGAGCACAATTATCTACTCAGTATGTCCCAGTACAGGAGGTGCTGTTTAGGTTGTCTTATTCATGAGAAACATTTCATGTTAGGAAACTTTTTCCCAACTAAACTAACCATCATCTGCGGCCTAATTAGAGTTCAAATATCGCCTCCTTGTTTAAATTCAAATGCTTTAAGTGGGCAATTTAGAGAATTACTCCATTTTCAACTCATTCTTAGTTTTTGTGTTTGGTCAATTGTTACTCTTCTACTGGGACGGTGAGAGAATTTTGTTTCCAGCAATGATTAAATGAAATCAATAGATTAAAGGAAAGGGTGGTAATAGTTCAACATATAGGTTGCTTAGAAAATATCTATTGGGATGAAATGGTGCTCTCTTCCTGCAACAGGATGCTAATGTGACGTGATTTAGGTAGATTGGGCTTCAACCAAATGGTTTAGATGCTGCCTATTTAGTGATAGAAGATCATGTGTGTCACTGGATGGTCACAATGCAGATCTGCTAACAATATTTTTCTGAGATAAAGTAGAGAGAGAGAGAGAGAGAGAGAGAGAGAGAGAGATTATTCAGTCAGCTTATCACAAAAACCATGTGCATTGGGGAAATTCTCCGAGGCATCATCATATACTTTTTCTCATTATGGAGCACCTATTCTAGATTTCTATACCGTGAAATATCTCCAGGAACTAAACATAAAAATTAAAAAAACAGCTCGATGATAGGAAACAGAGCGCCTTGTTTATTCCTAATAAATTTTTGCATTATCAAGATTCAAGAATCATAATTTTGGTTCACATATACGTCCACCTTTTTTCTTTTAGAATATACATTTTGATACTATGTTTGCAAGATGCTAATAATATTAAATTGCGGCAACATCGAATTTCTTGTAATTTTACGAATATAGATTTCGAAAAAGCCACCTAACAAACGGGACTTTTTAAAATCCACAAATGAAGATAGAAGACAGATATAAAAGAAGATTGCGAATAAAACCAAGCTAAGCCAGAGAAAGGAACTAACATTAATCCGCAGCAATGCCTTCCTACTAGCATTTTGAATGTCAGCATTAGCACTCCGAAACAGAAGAACAAGTTCTTGAAAGAGAAGCTCCTGTTACAACAGATTTCATCATTTATTGACAGCTTACATGTAAATTACAAAGGAGAATAAGACTCTACCAACAGAATAACCTGGAAATAAAAACTACTCCCTCCGTCCCATAACAATTTGGACAAAATGGGTTTTGCACGAGAATTAAGGGATGAATAGTATTGGGTAGTTGTTGTTAGCGTGAAAAGTAAAATAGGAGAGAGAAAGTGGGGTAGGGAATAGTAGGTTGATTGGTGTTGAGAGTTTAAAAGTAAAGTATGAGAGAGAATGAGAGGGATGGATAGTAATGATTCTTTACCATTTTAGGGAAGTGTAACTTATCAACGGGACACCAAAATGGCAATTTGTCCACATAGTTATGGGACGGAGGGAGTATATAATAATGAACTAAGATGATAAAAGTTCAGTGGCGGAGCCCCATGTAGTATAAGAGGGCATCTGCTCCCTTTTGGATTTGAGAAATGTTAATTTCCGCCCTTGTAATTTCAGAAAGTGTGATATTTTACTACTAAAGTCATGAATGTATCAATCTTCTTCCGTAAAGACAAAAAATAAAATAAAATTGCACGACGTAATTTTTTGCCCCCATTTGTGTCAAATTCATATTCCACCATGTAATGTGTTATCATATAAATGACATATTGAATTAATACTCCCTCTGTCCCAAAAATGGTCTTCTTATTTGTCATTTTTCATTGTCTCAAAAAGTTCTTCACATTTCCACAATTAGGCTTAAAAGTGCATAAACAAAACATGGCTGGTGAACCAAGTGTTCATATCCTTAAAAAGTTTGAATAGTCAAATGCGAAGATCATTTTGGGACGGAAGGAGTACATGACAGGAACCAGAACAACAGAAACACATTGCCAATAATGAAAGGACCAGTTTAAAAAATCATTTCAACTCTCCAGACAAATCATGCTTGATATGTTGCTTCACGTTCAAATGAGTCTGAAACTCAATTTGCAGTAGAAAGAAAAGAGCCACGTAGCCCTTGCCCAAAAGGCAATCAATTAGAACATACAAGGAGAATAAAGACATGAATCAAGCTAGCAACTACAAAATTAAACCCAAGTATAC
Source organism: Campanula takesimana (assembly GCA_026119855.1). Taxonomy (NCBI): domain Eukaryota; kingdom Viridiplantae; phylum Streptophyta; class Magnoliopsida; order Asterales; family Campanulaceae; genus Campanula; species Campanula takesimana. The sequence continues at coordinate 2,091,034 of JAOWBW010000031.1, read as the reverse complement.
TGTGGCTAATGCAGTAAATAAGTGTTACTCAGTTCATTCTTCAAATTACAGTTAAACAAAAGGGGTTATGCTTCATAAAAAAAAAGGAGAGATCATTGATATACTTTAGGTCTATGAATCAAAGAACATGTAAAATTTTGATCTCTCAGTCTGAAACTAAGAGGGAAAAAATGTCCTGCATGTGAAAACACAAGACTCTAGAACAACAACAGAAATGGAAATAAGATGGCTGACACAAGAGACCTATAATGCAAGCGGATGCCGAAATGAACATATATTGCAAACATTAAAGGAAGCTTCAATCATATATTACCTGTGACTCGGTCTTCAGATTTCCATACAGGGCACCGCTGATATTTCTTAAAACAGTTATACAAGGCTGTAAAATAGCAGCATCTTCGGAATATATATCGTCAACCTGTAAGTATAGGTATTTAAATTGCATTACTATTTGAACCACTGAGACCAAATTGTTGACAACTCCTATAGTTACAAATCACCTGAAGCGCCTTCAATATGTTATCTTCAAGAACATCCACAGTAGCAGAGGAAGTTGACATAGCACAGCACTACAGAGACACAGGAAATAAGATTCTAGTATAACTTAGTGAAAGAGAACACATCAATCCTAAAAGTTTTACTCCCTCCGTCCCGGAATTTTTTCCCTCTTTTCTATTGTTAGTTTGAATGAACTTTGAGCAATTATTTATGTTACTTTTAATCAATCCTAATGATAATCTAAAACTTGTTATTGATAACATTTATAATGGTGTATCAATAACATGTTTCAGATTTTCATTAGAATTATTAAAATACCCTAAATAGTTGCTCAAAGTTCATACAAACTAACAATCAAAAAAGAGGGACCAACTTTCCGGGACGGAGGGAGTATATAAATGAACAGGAACCGACTTTACCTCCAATACAAGGCATAGCACTTCCACTTCAATCTTTGATAATTTAGGAAATGATTTATCGTACCCAAGATGAAACTGTTGGCGTCTTTTGAGAAGTTCATTAAGCAACGTAACGACCTCTTTATTCAGCATAACTCTGTTTCCCACGCCCTTGAGTAAAGATAGTACCTTTAACTGCCAAACAAAAGAAACTGTCACTTTTTCCGCCGGATAAGCACTTATAAGTTGAGATTCATGATGGCAATTAGAAGAAAGAAACTACAAAATGCATTGAGAGCTTGCGAGTAACAAAAGGTTCTTTTTACAATATCAGTCTTCAAGAGTCAATTTAGGAACCCTGAACTCATAGGGATCCCAGGCCTAGATTTAATTTGCCTCATCAGTTAAAAGAGTAAACGAGCAGTTAAAAGAAAAATCTGCAGAACCCACCTTTCCAAATGAAGAGAGTTGTAGCGCAGAGTGCAAAATGAAAGCCAGTATTGCATCTTTTGTACTCTGGTCAAATCTGAATATATTGAACAAGATGTAATTAATAAATAATATGCACAGAGACAGATTACAATTTATTAACGAAAATTATATGGCTGAGCACCCAGAATATATATAAAAAAAGGCACTACGCAAACAACTCTCTACTAAGAACCGTTGCAAGTACTAGACAGCACAACAAATCAGCAGCAAGATGTGGGAAAATACTTCATTAATCTGACACCAAAAATGGCATGTCTACAGGAGTAGTGAGTAGTGACTCATCCAACAAGCACGAAGGGCACAAATGTTTAAAATGATTAAGAGCGACCACTAAGGATTACAAACACCAATTAGGACATGAATGAGAATGTGTGAAGATCCACCAAAATAACAGGTTGAGAGAGAATCGTAGAATAAGATGGAAAACCTCGCTCCAATATTCTGTGGGACCAATAGGCTATGGTGTGAAGTACTGAGCAATGTCGTAAAGAATTCGGGAAGAATGTTTATGTCGGATAAGATGAGCCTCTTTTGTTGAACTAATAGACCAAGAAGTTCACCGAGGAAATGGCCCAGAACTGCATTTTTCCCTGTTACATTTTTCAATTAGCAACGAAATCGTTATCAAAATTAAAATGAGGAATTACTGACTCAAAGAATAGTCAGAGACAGATCAAACCATTTCTTTTTTTAGAAAAAGTAACACGGGGCCATAGACTGAATAGCCCATCAACACAGCTCACTGCAGCTTCCCGTACGACCTGAGAGGAGAAAATATATTTATTTATTTATTTATTTATAAGAAAAGAAGTATATTAGATAAAGAGGAGGAATACACAAGAGACTGCAAGAAGTCCATCAGAACAGAATACTAAAAAAATGAGAAAGCGAATAGAGCAACAACGCCAACAAGAACCGCTTTCAGGATCTTCAAAAGAGAAGATTGAAATTAACATTATCTCAACATAAAGGGAGACCCAAGTCAAGAATCACAAAATGCTGTTATAACCTGATTATCACTGGATAATGGAACAAGAACCGAAGGAAACTCAGTAAGGAGTTGGATATGTAAGCCTTCATCCGACTGAGAACAAAGAAATGCAAAAGAGTGAAGGCTCTCGATTTGGACAGCAGCAGAAAAACCTGAAAGATCAAAATCCCAACACAAGTAAGCGAAGTCGCAGTTGTAAGAGGTGTAAGACTAATAATGACCATACTGGACAAAGAGTCAACAATCTTATCAAAGCAATTGCTGTTTTATCTGCTGGGCATAGACAGGTAACTATCCACGTTAAACTCTAAGGGAGATTCCAGTTCATGCCTTTGCATGTGCTCCTACCAAGAAATATGGAACTGCATGTGAATTAATGTGGCTCCAAGTCAAATACCTCCTAAAATTTCTACATAACCACTACTCCCTATGTCCCAGAAAGATAGTCTCATTTTGACTTTTTATGGTCAACAAAAATAAACTTTGACCAATCATTAGTGTCGATCTAATAATTCTAGTGAAATTCTAAAATTTGTAATTGATAAATTATCAATAACAATTTTTAGAATTTCATTGTGATCATTAAATTAACATCAATGTTTGGTCAAAGTTTATTTTTGTTGACCATAAAAAGTCAAAATGAGACTATCTTTCTGGGACAGAGGGAGTATAACAATAATCATATTTACACACCTGAAGGGTAAACTGTGGGACAAATGTAATGCTAGATGATAATGGCTTAAGTTATTTCATGTTCAGATGTCCGCAAAATGTAAGAGCCATTTTTACATATATTTGAATCAATGTCTAGAAGTCCTCTCTCATAGATCTTATAAGAAAGAAATAATTGTGTTCATCCCCAAGTAAAAACTAGCCAAAGGCCCAAAGTCAATTCAATTAACCAAAAAAATCTGTATGACTACTCTGTCTCGTGGACTTGGTGACCAAATTCCAGTAGAGCTCATGGAACATTCATTTTCTACAGGGCCACTACAGCATTACTAACTTGATCCCTTGGCAGCGAAACAAACAGTATATATAAATACACCCATCTGAACATACCATTCAGTGAAAAAAAAACACACATCTGGTCATACCACTCATTGGGGGAAAAAAAAGTTACGTAAAAGCAATAGAAGCACAAACTTCACCAAGTTTTCAGAAATGATACTGACAGAAAAAAGAAAACACACACACACCCCCACTTAAAACTCAAAGTAAAATGTGTGTATCCAGATCTTTAGGAATAAAAGAATCTTCCATCCATATCCAAACGAAAGCTGAGCTACACGACTTATTGTTTTCACCTCTGTGAAGACCTGCAGCCAGTCAACCTCCACCCATCTCAAGTAGCATTGATTTTTAAAGGTTATTATTTAGCATTAATGCAGTCATACCCCTAGTTGTTGAACCAGACTAGTACGAATAACATCCAAACAAGTAACAGAAACAATTCCTAGCACAATCATACTCGAGTGTTTAGAAATGAGGCAGAAGTGGCAAACCCCCACCACCACAGCCCAAGTTTTAAATATAAAAAAAGGTATCTCAGCCAAAGACGAAACACAAATGTTCATTCACAAATAACCAGGGAAAATATATATATATATATATATATATATACTCCCTCTGTCCCAACTCACTTGAGACCTTTTGACCAAAACTGGTCAACTTAAGGTCGGTTTGACCAACACTTTATAAAATATTTATGATCCGAACAAAAATTAAAAAAATGTAAAATGACCACCATTAAAAATCCTCTCAATAACAATTTTTAAAAAGTTTTTTGGAACATAAATATTTCTATAAAGTGTTGGTCAAACCGACCTTAAGTTGACCAGTTTTCGTAAAAAGGTCTCAAGTGAGCTGGGACGGAGGGAGTATATTTCAGAGAGCACTTTTTTTTCGTTGAGAATTCCTCGTTCCCTTTCAATAGACCAGCGGCTAATTCAAAACCTGTGGGGCCCTATCTATTCTATCTCTCGTGCCCCAAAGAAACCCCCCCCCCCTCCCCTTCGGATTCCATATCTCTTTTGACTCTATATATGTGGGCACCTGATATCTATGAGGGTTCACCCACCCCAGTTACAGCATTTATATATATATATACATATATATATATATATATATAAAAATAAAAAAAAACCAACAAACAAACAAATAGAACTAAATCTCTGACCATAGCAATTTAAGAAATTTAGCCCAAACCTTCTTCCGTGAAAAGCTTGGACAGAAATCGGACAGGTGAAGGCTTGCACCTTGCAACAAGATATTGAAGATGCTTTCTGAAAACAACGTCCGAACGAGATGCGAAGAAGACAAATAGACTCTGAAGATTGCTGAACCATTTCTCTCTGTCATCCTGTAACAAAAGATAGGCTAAGCGATAAGAAAAATTACCAATATACAAGGTCATAATTATCTCAGGAGAAAAATGGAAAAACTGGGGGGGGGGGGGGGTGAATGGGAATAAAAAAAAAAAAACTGTGGGACAAGTTTAAAGTGTCTAACCACTGAAACATCCTCAGGCAATTTCGTCATAAATGCCTCCAGTAACCTCCAAAATAGGCATTTTAATATCTCAACATTCAGATCCTTAAGTTTTCTGTCAGCAACTTGATCAAGAAATGCTTTGCAGTCCCATTCGAGCACTCCTGCATTGGACTGTATATCGCATAGCATGATATCAAGAAGTTGCCATCGACAGCAATGCTGAAATTTAAACTAGAATGGAAGAATCAATCAAGAATTGGAAAAGAAAAAATCAATGTTGTACCTCGGGGAACACTCCTCCCTCCAACTCCAAAACTTCCCACTCCATTTTTAAAATGGGAAAGCATGACTCATACAATGAAGAAACTTTGCTGAAATCTGACACGTACAAGTAAGGTTAAGAACTTATGAGAAACAAGTTAAAGCAATAAGGAATAAGATGACTAGCTAATACCGATAGCATGACTTGGGCAGATTACAGCCAGTTTAGTAACCAGGCAAATGAAACATATTCTAGTACCTAGACAGAAAGAGCACAACTAACTGCAAAAAAGTGGTTAATTCCTAGGATTGTCCTGATGCATTTGTTTCAGTTTCTCATATTTAGTTATTTACTTATAGAGAAAGACTAAAGTGGCACTCCCTCAAACATCCTCATGTCATCAGCACATGAAATAACTATAACTAACAGCAGTGACACCTCCTCATAAGTGAATTTAGGCAATAAATCCCACGCATCTGCACGAAACTAAATTCAAATCAAGAAGTACTTATTTTACGTAGCAGCACCAATGAGTTTGAGATCAGTCGTCAGTGAGATTAAAGGGGATAAAAACTTCAATGTACTATGTGTCTAAACTCAATGTTTAAACAAATTTCGATGGACAAAAGATGAATTTGTAATTAACTTTCTAAGCTAAGCAAATGGTGCAGCAAATCCCTAATGTGTCATGGCTTAGTTTCTTGAAAAATTGCTTCGGAATGGCATTATGGCTTGTCAGTGTGTCAGCGTACATGCTTCTTATATACGAAAGTGGCAAATGATTGTAACTACAAACATTTATGACAATGTGAACTGATGTCCGGGAGCCCTTGTGCGAATTGTATCATCAAGTACACCAGCCATGACTATCTAAACTAAGCATTCTATAAATACTGATGCATTTACAGGAGACCACTGAACAAGTCAAAATGTGAACAGTAAATGGAGTATACCTATCTGTGGCATCATGAGACTCTGAATCAAAACCAGAAAGAATAACGTCTTCGACGACTCCATGCCATGGCAGAATGCAATAAACCACGCCATACATTCGTCAAGGTGTAATAAGAACATTTGCGCCATCCCTCTGATATTATCCATATTAACTGAAGATATATCTTTATATTCCAATTTCTGCATTCGTTTTGAGAAATATATGTAATTAAAATTAAAAAAAAAAAAAAAAAAAAAAGAATGATGAACTAACAATAATAAAGGTAATAGCTACATAGAAAAAGATAAGAAATAGACAAGTGAGAGAACTTTTGATGTAAATCATAAGCAACGGCCTATAGCACTTAATCATTCACTATCATAATGGTTATAGTCATTTCTTAGTTCTCCCCAAGCTCGCAACAATGTTTAGAAGTACGACAAGAAGGAAAAGTTCCCTCTGAATTCAGCCGTTGTCACAACTCACAACTACTTGGGTTAGCTACATGCATCTTACTTTGGCAATTCTGTACGATCATATTTCCTTACATATAAAGGGAAAACATTGATGACACGGGATGTCTAAACTTCTACTCCCTCCATCCCAAAATGGATTTCCAAAAAATATCAAATTTGCCATTGATCAATTGTAAATTTGAAATAAAAAATAAAAAACTGAACATTCATTCTGGGATGGAAGTAGTATTAGAGAAGATCCAACAAACTCCCGTTAATACATAATATACCAAGGGCTCTTCCCCGCACTCAACGACTCTCCATTTAAAATATCTTTGAGCAGTCATCTGTTAGTAGAGCATGAATCATGAACTCCTGAGGCCAACACAGTAGCTTCACATAGTGTTTTTAATATAACATGTACCTTCTCAGAGCTGGAGAAACTGACAAGGTTCTGGAAGAGAGGCCATTTAACTTCCTTCGCTGTATCCAAAGCCTTCAAATTAAGCCTCTTAGTCTGTGGATGTCCATTTAAAAAAAATGATGTATCAAATCAGCAAGTAGTAACAAACAGCTGAACAACAGAACATGTAAGGAAGTAAGCCACTATGGATAAGATTATAAGCAAAAAAGACCCAATTAATCTGAAACCTTTGGTATGATTATAATCAGCGGAAGCATCATTGCAGCAAGTTCTTTTGCATATTCATCTCGGTCACGGAAGTTCGAAATAACATGCTCCAGACATGACACAGCAACATCACCAGCTAGAGAGGGGTTATCTGATGCACCTGCAAGATTATTTCATTAATACGACATTGAAGATAAACAGCAGTACTCGTTGAAAACTAAGATAACAAAATCCAACTACTTTAGAACCAATATTATGATGGAGTAATTATGAACTTTTGACAGTAGTTGCTGCACTTAAAGCCCTTTTAATGTATATTCCAGGGTAACTAGCAAAATCGCCCACAATTAGTACATCCTAGTCTTCTGGGCTAAGCACACGAGAAAGGTGTCCGCTGAGGTAAGTCTTTATGAAAATATACTTCCACGTCTATATATTAGTGATGCTCCAATGCAGATCCTATGTTACCTGCGATCTTTGTTTTCACCAAAGTACCCTTGCCAACACAACACCACACCACATGGGACTAATGGCTGGTCTACACTAAAGATTTAGTGTGATCACTTGTGATTTTGAACGATCAAACACCCGTAAAAATAATCCTCATAGCTTAGTAGTTGAGGTAACAGTAGAAGATGGGAACCAAAAAGCTAACTGTCAGAGCCAAATCAACTAACGTGCAATAGGGAAACTTAAGCCATCAGGTTGTAACGTATTTGGAGTTACGATTACCAGTCTGTCATTGTCAAACCCTAGGTCAAACAGGTAGATAGTCATATGCTAAAAACAACAAAAAGGGGCTAGGATCAGCTCTCAATTTCATAAATATCCTTCTACCTGCAGGCTGGTATCATATTCCAATTAAAGCCTGATTGCATCCCGAATAGGTGGTTCAGCAGAGCCAGCTTCATAATATATGAACCTCTTTTGATGCCACTCATGAAAGCCACTTTAAGTTCATATCGGAGTCAGACTATTAATCAGTTAAGCGACAAGTTGGTGATGATAAAGATGTGAAAATACAGTATTCAGTTTTGGAAAAACCTCATTAGTGGACCAACGACAAGCCACTGTAACTCAACAACCATCTAGAGCCAGTTGCATTACATGTGACATTTATGAAGTAGATACAGCTTACATGAACAAACAGCATAGTAAGGTCACAACTATTTAGAATAAAAGAAGTACTCCCTCCGTCCCACTTGAAGAGGTGTAATTTGACCAACACACAAATTAAAGAAAGTAGTTGACAATTAATTATCTTAACTTCCCATCAAAACATTTGAATTCAAACAAGGAGGCAATATTTGAATTCCCACTAGGGAAGAGGTTAGTATAGTCAATTAATTGAGGAAGAACAACCCAAAAAGGAAAATTACTCTTCTATGTGACGGCCCAAAAAAGAACAGATACCACTTCGAATGCGACAAAGGGATTATATTTATAAGTAATCTGATGTCGTCAGGTAAGAAACACCCAAGAGAACCTAAATAACGTCGATAGCCCCACTTTTAAACAATAAATCGTACTCTCTGTTCCAAACAAAAGGATAGACCCACTTTTCTTTGAGTTTGTATCGAAATAATCCGACTTCTAAAATTAGCAATGTCGGTACAAGCAGGTGAATCATTCTCCATAAAATGTTTGGCTAATCACATACAATAACTTTTTGGGGTGCATAGAACTTCTTATTTCAAATGGTACAATACAACTAGAAAGTTGTATCAAGGGGCAAAATTAAACATAAATATACCTAGACCATTATAGCTTATGGCCCCGGGTCCACAAAGAAAAAGGGCAAAAGTAATATACGTATAATCACACAAGCAGTTGGGAATGGAGTTCAGAGCTCCCAGACTCCAGAGGGTCCTCTCTCTCTCTCTCTCTCTCTCTCTCTCTCTCTCTCTTCGTCTAGCGATCTTCTCTCTCATTCACGTACTCGACATCGACAATCACAGGAATGAAGCCGACAGTTCAAGGCTCATTACAAACTACCCTAATCATTGTTGTCAAGGACTGAAACTGTTTATAAGTTGTGGTTTCAACCCGTGCACACAAATGGCACTTTAAGCAAAGGGATTTTAATTTTTTTTCTCCATAGCCACTTTCTCCTGGGAGTGGAGATGAGACAAAAGTGCTCAGGCGGTCGGCTCTCGTCCCCCTTAATCACTTCAGCCGCCTATAACAACTACGGACACGGATGAGAAAAAATTAAGTAGGTAATGACTGCACATTCAAATTAGTAGTGATGTACAGAGGAATTGTGCCATGGGGAAACAAAGTTGCAAGGAGATCGGTGTGTATGAATGTGCCAGATTGGCACGGTACAAATTGAAAGAAAAAAATGATTTTAAGTATTTAGATCGCATAATCGACCCCCACCAAAACCAAGTATCCGTCAAACAATTTTTTCTTCATTTCAACATTATTAGTAATACATGTAAATTAGCTTTGTCAGAATCAATAACATAAAGATATTTAGAACTTCAAATATTGTTGTTAAAGGTCATAACATACTTTAAAATTGAGATAATTGCAAAATAAACATTGTAAAAGTTTATTCATTGCAATTTGAACCTTGTACAAATTATGATTGCGTAAAAACCTTGTACTCAGAATTATGTTGCAATTTAAACCTTCTTCCGGTTAGTCGTTAAAAAATAAAGTTATAAAAATGCACTTACACCTAAAAATTATCTAATTTGTAGTGTACCTCTCAAAAAAAGCATTAGATTTTTAATCTTTGACTAAATGAAAAATTTATTGAAGTTGTGAATATCGAAGTAAAAAAGTGTGTTACTTTTACAACTCCTAAAAATTATCTAATTTGTAGTGTACCTCTTAAGAAAATCATTAGATTTTTAATCTTTGACTAAATGAAAAATTAATTGAAGACGTGAATATTGAAGTAAAAAGCGTGTTACTTTTAACATCAAACAATAAAATGAGTATAAATTAGAATAACATTATTTGGTTAGCTTGTACATCAAATAATAACTAAGTAAAAAAATTGTAAAATATTAGCATTATACTCACGAATATTAAAATAGAAAGTATTAACGATGCAACGAACAAAATGTCAATTATGAATGATTAAATTCATGTAAATCCTATAATTAAGTGGCAAAACATTAGTCATATTTACAAATTAAAAGCTACAATAGTTTTGTTTAAAAAAAAAAAAAAAAAGAAGAAGAAGAAGAAACAAATAAGTTAAGATGACTTTTCTTTTTTTTATTATTTAATGAACGAGTCAACACTTTTAGAGTTGAATCATTTTCATGTGATTTATCTTTTCATTTCTAAGTATGAATAGTATTTTACAAATATTCTAATATGTATCATTTAATTTCTAACTTTGACAAATATTTATCTTGTAAATTATAAAATTAAGTGCTTGCTGCGATTTGGCACTAGTATCCGACGCAACTCTTCCGGCAAGAAACATTGTGAGTGAGATCCGAAGGAGATAAGGAACCCCCATCGTCTCACTGGTCGCGCTTGACCCTACCAAGTTCAGAAAGAGAAGATTGAGCAAAAACACCAAGATGTAGCTCACGTGACCCGCACTGAGTTGGTGGGATTCAGTTCCGAGAGTACGAAAGGCCCAATAAATTTATAATATTTAGTTTTGGTTAGAATTAAATGATAAATTCTAAAAATAATGAGTCAACATTGTTTAGATGTTTGTGACTTAATTGCTTCTTTTTTAAATAAATTGTCTTTTAATAACCTTTTCAATTCGTCAAAGAATAAAAGAATAATGAAAATAATATTTTTTTTGAGGAACACTACAAATTGGATAAATTTAAGGGATGTAAGTGCATTTTCATAACTTACTTTTTATCGACTAACTGGAAGGTGTAAATTACAAAAGAATTCCTTGTAAAAGGTTTTTTACGCAATTATAATTTGTATAAGGTATAAATTGCAATGACAAAACTTGTATAAGGTTTGTTTTGCACTCATCTCCAAATTCAAAGAAATAAAGATAAATGGAAACATAAGAAACGAGTAATCCAAATTTAATAATTCTTACTGGAGAATAGAACGCCAATGCATCTTTGAAGCACATCCCGGAGAGCATCAAAAAGACAAGAAGAACTAATGACGTCAGACAATCCACGTATACTTAGGGCCGCATGAACGACACTAAGATCATCATCCCGAAGGCGGCGCAGTATCGCACCTTCTATAGTTACACGGTTCTGGACAAGAAAAACGAAGCTGCTTTAGAACCCTGAACCACAGATTAAGTGCACCATAACTAACACGGTAAAAATATTTAGGGCTTGTTAGTTTCCATAACAACGATGAGGTGGCGATGCTGAAGAGAAGAAAGAATGAAAAAGGGGCGAATCTGCTGACTTAAGAATAGTCAAAGCCATTTATCAATCAAGCCAAACTGAAAACATATGTATATTAGTAGATGATATTAAACATCGATTGGTCAATACTGGCATTCAACTAAGATGCTGTCTAACGAGGCAAGTGTTAAACTTCAACTAATCTGAAGGTAACTTTGCCCCTAGAGTAGAGAGCGAGCAAAGAGTTGGTACCAGAGGATATGCTAATATCTGACAGAAATTTGGAAGCCATAAGATTAAATATCGATATGCATCATAACAAAGCAACAGAGTCCCTAATAGTCTATTACACACAGTCATACAACATTGAGAGCGTAATAGCATCAACCAGAAACAAAGAAGTCGGCCAAAGAAGCAAAAATGGTAAATGTCAAAGTACAATAACAATTTACATACGATGTTATAGGGTTGAGACTTATAATTGAGATATTTGACACCTGTGATTACCATATTTCCAAGATAAGGCAATAATATAACCTGTGCATCACAAGCCGCCTTCTCTTTGAGTACACCGCTTGCTTCCAAACTCTTGATTGTATCACGACGAACATCAGCCTATAGCGTTATAACCGATACGAAGATCCAGCCAAATCATTTCGATAAGAATGTCAGTTTAAAGCAAACAGTGAAAGGTGGTTAAAAAATCAATATGAACAAACTATGACAACCATACAAAACACCTCTGGTTTTTCCATACAAGTATTGACAGACTTTTTCAATGACCTTAATCATCATACCTGTGGATGTTCTAATCCGAACCAAATTTTTGAATCAGGAAGTTCAACTGAAGAACCATATATTCCATCTAATGTCCTGCAGAGGATCTCATAAACAGAACTGTCTTTCTTAGGTTGCACTTTCGACTCCTACATGTAAAAAAGGATCAATAACATAAAACAAAAATTTATTTATATTAAGTGGAAACCAATCAAAAGTGTACATGGGATAATGAATCACACACCTTCAAAAAATTGTGAACGGCTCCACGTAATTCAAGTGGGTAGTTTTTCTTAAAGGACGCTAAAATCTGGCTGGCCCCACTTCCTGATATTCATTCCAAAAACACAAAATGAAAAACTTCAATGGATCAGAAAATAAATGAGTGAACATCAATGCCCATATAACTCCTAAAAAATATATGCGGCTAATGGGCCATAAGCAGATTGTAACTGCACCAGTACCAGAACAGAACAAACCTGATTTAGATGACAGCTCTTCATTCTCTTTCTTGGATAGCCTTGTGGAAGTTGAAAGGAACTTCAAGACTAGGTGACTAACTAAGCCTCTCACAGGAACCGAGTCCATTATTGACAACAAAGTTTGACGACACAGATCATCATCAAGACTGTCAATATACATCACTCAGTTGGCAAGTTGGCAATCACAAGAAGGAAAAAGAAAAATATTATTTAACTGCAAAAATAATGTCTCCAACCTGTACTCAAGAAGCGATTCCAGAAATACGGCAAGAAATTTATCAATATTGAACTCCTTGGTTAGTCCAGTAAGAAACCCCCCAAGAGCTCTGATATTAAGTATGAAAATACACAAATATCAAAAGGAAGGAATAAGTAAGAATGAACCCAAATAATATACAACTTTCTGAGACGTGAGCATAAAACAAGTGCCACCAAACAGTACCTGATCTCCTTTAAGATATCAACAGCCTTTTTGGGGAGCACTTCAACAGATTGCAACTAGTAACAATTAGCAGCACAACAAAGTAGAGTAAATTACTATCTGGGTATTATAATTAATTAAGCTGACATATTTAGCAAATTAACATCTCAACATACTTAACAAACAAAAAGCAAGCTAATTTGATTACTGCAAATGCATTATCGTTTTCAATAACGCAGTCAATCATGAATCATGATTAACTGGCCGTGTAGGTCTTCTTTTCTCCAAAGAAAATAACTTTCCTGAAACGACACACATTCAAGCAACAGTGTGTGGACAGTCATACTTACTAAGGATACAAACGAGGATAATTACGCTCAACATCGAGCAGGGAGGCAAAAAACTCACTGTGATCAACCATAAGTTAAAGAGATGAAGGATGAGTATAGTGATGTGCTGTCTACATCACCTTTGTCCATCATGGGTTGAGAAGGGATGCTGATGAAAGTATTTTTTACTACATGCACCAGCAGAAGTGATTGTTCGTACTCAATCCATGGGAAGACATGCATTTTAGAGTGTGCTATTAGTGAGATTCCTCTACCCTATATACTGGTAAATTCAATTTTAAAAGAAAAAAATAGATCCTGCTTGAAATTAGTAGGGGAAAGAGAACAGATAGATAGCTCTTGGACAACCTTACTCAAGGAAATATCAATTGGCAGGAAATCAACCTATAGAAGATGAGGAGCTGCTGAAACACTGACTCATTTGAAGAACGGAAAAAAAAAATCAGAAGAAAAAAGAAAAGACAGTGACCACAAATAATAGTAATGTCATCAACCAGTCCATACCCTACCCATTAATGCCTAATTTTCTTGGGGAGAAAGTGGGACACTTCTTTGTGGAGTGAAAAGAGCTGTGCACATCGAAGCTTATGATTATGGAAAGCGTTAAATTTGTGTATTCAAAACCAATGCTATTTGCAGCAGTTCGTTTTACTGTTATTGTCAATTTATCTTGCAACTCATAAGATTACCTGAACGATGTTGATCAAAGTAATAAATGACAGGCGAAACAGTTGCAAATCAGTTGATTCTTTTGCATCCTCCCGAGCTATATCAGCGAGTGAACGGATGAAGCTTTTGACAAGATTAGGAGAGAGTGTTGTTCTATTAGATAGTAAACCAACAATCATCAGCGCACCAGCCTGTAGAGGAATTGAGTTTATGGTCATTAAGAATATATGAAGGCTATGGAGTTAAATAAAAGAGCTCGAGATTGTGCCAAACTAACTGCTAGGGATAGACATATACAATACAATCAGACAGATCATATCTACTGCATAATCACCCTTCTTTTAATCTTGGAAGATACATAATGACAAGTAAATCCATGAGTGTCCCTAACGCTCACTCTTTCAAAGTAACTGCAAAGAAAATAAAAATAAAAAGTAACTGAGCACTAAATTTTCAAACTTACCATGTGATCCACACCACCTTTTGCATGGGGTTGGAGGCCAGAAACCACATATGGAAGAATTCTCTTTACAACATCGTTATCAAACATTGTAAGAGAACCCAAAACCTCGATGACAACGGCAGTGCAGAAGCTAATCACTGGCCTTGCTGGCTGAAACTTCTTTAAATGTGAACCCTAAGAGGAGTATATTGATGAATCAGGCAAGCAAATAACTTTCTGATCAATGGATGGAACGGAAAGTTAAAAGTAGAGGAGCAACATAAGAACTTACGTAGTTGCATATATCCTCCAAGACCCCGAAATCATGGATACATTGCTGCACAATAACCTTTCTAGGTGGAGGTGCACCCGACACTTTAACACCATCAAGAAACTTCCACTTGCTATTTCTAAAACAGTAAAGTTTGAATGAGAATATAAAGAAGCATTTACTAATACTAACCACCAAGTAGAAAATGTCAATATATACATAAAGAAACACACTCTTACCCTGTATCAATCAACTGTACAACTCGAACGAAAACATGGGTATCATGGTACGGTAAAGCACATAAAATCAGCTCCTCGATGTTGTACACGTGTATCCTACACTCCATCCAAGCAGAACAGCATATCATCACAAACACGTCATTAGAAAATCTTGGATGGGTACATACACATATATGCATCCAAGGCTAAGGAAATGGGGGCAGCTGCCCGTTTGTTTTCTGAAATATACCAAATTATCACCAATTTTGAAAAAAAAAATATTGCTTTTTACTTTTAAAATAAATATTTTGCCCATCTTGCCCTGTTTAAAACTGGCTCCTTGACTGCCTATATGCACTACACAAAGTATGCACTAATATGAACACCAAGCCTACTGCCAACTACATTGCCCAAGTCGCATCATTAAGAAAATAAATGCAAAATTTCTTACTTGTATCGACGGATTAGGTACTCGAGTGTCTTTATTGCTGAAGGTAATTGGAAATATCCGGCCAGTAACCTCAAGTAAGAACTAACTGAAGCACTAATCCTGTTATTTTCTTCAATCCCCATCAACTCTCTATCCAATTCTTTACTTTTGTGACTAAACAAATCGTTTTTATAATTACCAAACCTTCCATCCGTGGTTATAAGTACCTCCAAACCTGAAAATTTTGCAATTAGTCACTTCGCTCTTCAAAAGAGTCCATTTCAAATCAGTAGGATTAAATTCCCGTCAAATGTAATTGAAAAATTCGAAGCTTAAAATCATAATTAGCGTGTGTGGTGAAAAATTGGAGGGTACCTGATAAAGCAATTCCAAGGATGGTGTCGAGGTCGATATCGGCGGCTTCCTTCGGGTCGAATAAGATGGAGGGACGAGTGAAAGGTCTTTTCAACGGGTCAGAGTCAGATTTTATGATTGACTTGATTGCCTGCAACTGAGAGGCAATAGTCGCCATTGTTGAATTTGGAGGTGGAAACCGGAGAAAGGAGAAGTTGCAGAAGTTAAACCCTAGGAAGGGGTTTCGGATTTTATGATTTCTGCAAGTGAGAGGCAATAGTTGGTTGAATTTGGAAGTGGAGACCGGAGAATGGAGGATTATGGAGGAGTTGCAGAGGTTAAACCCTAGGAAGGGGTTTTTATGGTATAAACCCTAAATTGAAACTTCTGCCCCTCGTGTTTTTAATAAGTTCGCTTACAGCCCCTGTACTACTAAAGTCTCAAAATATTCAACTTTGTCACTCCATTTTGCAACATTATTTACATAAGCCACCAAACTCTCAGAATATTCAACATTGTCACTCAACGAACTAAATCATGCAAATGAACTCAATAAATGGATGATTTGTTGACTGTTAACTTTTTTCGTTAGTTGGTTCCAAAATCCCCTTTGTACCATCTATAAATTTTAAAAAATGAGAAATTTTTAACTGAATTATTAAGTTTTAACTGTCTACTGATTTTATTCTATAAAATGTGCAAGTAGCCCTCTTCAATAAGTAGTCAACATTTTTAAACTACTCAATTCAAATTCTAAAATTGTAATTTTTTTAGTTAATTTTATATTAACGTGGTTATGTTTATATAACTTTGAAATTATAATTCATGAGTCGAAAACTTTAAACAGTAACAAGCAACTTTTAAAAAAATGTAATTTTAGATTTTGAATTTAAAAATATAATGGTTTTAAAATTGTAATTCAAAACTCTAAAATGCATATTGGTGTTTAAGTTTTTTTGTCGTGTATAAAAATCTTAAAAAATCAATAGGAGTATTTTATATATTATGATTTTTATATTTTATATATTATGATTGTTATAGTAACAAAATATTTAAAACAAATATGTATTTTTGAATTTGGTATAAAAAATATGTTGACTACCTATTAAAAATGAAAATTTGTATATTTTGTCGAAACAAAATCACTAGACAGTCAAAACCTAGATAAGTTGTCAAAAAAATTATCTTTCATAATTGTGTTGACATTATATTATTTTTTTATTTAATTTCCATGAAAATATTTATATGCACATAATCTTAGAGTTGCTCTTCGTACTTACTATTTATAAATTATAATTGCAACCAGCAATTTACAACTTAAAAATGTAATCCAATGCGTATTTTATTGAGGGCATAAAGGACATTTGGAACTAGTTAACGGAAATAGCTAACGGTCATTCATTTAATTTGTTAGGTACATTTGCATAATTTTAGTTAGTTGACTAGCAAGGTCGGATATTTTGAGAGTTTGGTGGCATATGTGATTATTATAGCAAAGTAAAATGATAAGTCTGGATATTTTGAGACTCTGGTGGCTTTATGTGAATAATGTGTAAATTTGAATGGCCCAAATTAGGGATGGAAATGGGTCGGGTGATAAATGACTATTTTATAGTCATTTAGGGTCTAAAAATTAGTATATTTTATGCCTTAGTTTAGTTGATTCTAGACTAATTTTGTTTATTTTATATTTGTTTCGCGGATTTCACGCTTGGTATGTATTGTTAGTGTTTTACAGAATTTAGGCACATTTTGGAGCAAAATGGACATGAGAAATGACTTGGGATGGAGATGAAGTACTTGGGAGCTTGGAAAGACATTTAGCACAAGAAGAAAACAAGCAGCAAAGCAACCAAAATCAATGGTCCGGTCGGACCCCTTCCAACACCCGGCCGGACCTAATCAAGAAAAGATTAAGTTTTCCAAAGACATGGTCCAGTCAGACCCCCCCCCCTCTATACCCCGTCGGACCTCCTCAAGAAAAAGAGAGTTTCAGTTTTTAAGCCTTAGTCCGGTCGGACCATTATCCAACACCCGGCCGAACCACACCTGTGCCTGTTCTGAACCACTACCTTCCAAAATGCACCTTTTGGGCTGAATTCCGGGAATGGGCACATCTTTAGGCCTCAAAACCTATTTAAGAAGACATTTTCAGCATTGTAAAGCATCTAGAAATATCCAGACATTCTGTAAACATACTCTAGCATAAAATTGCACTCTATAAACATCAATATTTCCAGATTTTCCAGAGAATAATCAAGGTGTTCTTAAGCATTTTCTTGAGTTTGGAATAATAAAGTAATTGAAGATTATTTTTCAGCCATTGTCTCTTTCTCATTTATATGAATAAGTATTTTATCCCCTTCTCTATTATCTTTATTCCTTATTTATACTAGCGTGTAACCCGTGCTCTGCACGGGAAACCAATACTATATCTTAAAAATAATATTTTAACTATAGTTAACTAATATAGTAATTATCATTTTAACTAAAAATATTAATAATAATAATTAATCTATATAATTACTATTATTATAATTAAATAATATTATTGATAGTAATAGCAATGATTAATTTATATAATAATTATTATAATTATTATAATAAACTAATACTATTAATAGTAATAGTTAATAGATATATTAACTATTATGATTAATTAATAATTTAACTTATGTAATAACTATTATAATTAACTAATACTAATAATAGTAATAGTTAATGTATATAGCCTATTTATAGTTAACTAATACTATTAATAGTAAAAACTAACTAATAAAGTAACAATTATAGTTAACTAATACTATTAATAGTAATAGTTAACTAATATATTAACTATTATAGTTAACTAATACTATTAATAGTAATATTTAACTTGTATAGTAACTACTATTGTTAACTATTACTATTAATGGTAATACTTAACTTATACTATTAATAGTAATATATCAACATACATATTAACTATAATAGTTAAGTAATACTATTAATAGTAATAGTTAACTTGTATAGTAACTATTATAGTTAACTAATACTATTAATAGTAATAGTAATACTTAACTTATACTATTAATAGTAATATATCAACATACATATTAACTATAATAGTTAAGTAATACTATTAATAGTAATAGTTAACTTGTATAGTAACTATTATAGTTAACTAATACTATTAATAGTAATAGTTAACTTACTATTAATAGTAATAGTTAACTTGTATAGTAACTATTATAGTTAAGTAATACTATTAATAGTAATAGTTAACTTGTATAGTAACTATTATAGTTAACTAATACTATTAATAGTAATAGTTAACTTGTATAGTAACTATTATAGTTAACTATTACTATTAATAGTAATAGTTAACTCATATCATAACTATTATTATGAGCTAATAGTATTAGCTAATAATGAGAATATCAAAAGTCACACGCTTTTAGGATAGTGATGATGTGGCATCACGAAATGCAAGATTCTTTCATGATTTGTCCACGTGGCATCACCACATCTCTCTTCACCAACTTTAATATATATATATATAGATTTCATCATTGCAATAATCATCATGGCTAGTGAGTAATCCCCCAAGTTCTTGGGGTTGGAAACTCGGCATTATGCGTTCATCTTTATATTTCATGCATCTTTTCTTACTTCTTGCTTAAATCAATTCTCTTCACATTTTTCTTAACGCCTACGAATGGGAGACATCCATATTCGTATGATTATAGTTAATCAAGAGAAGGACTTAGCGGTGAATC
Organism: Campanula takesimana; assembly: GCA_026119855.1. Taxonomy (NCBI): domain Eukaryota; kingdom Viridiplantae; phylum Streptophyta; class Magnoliopsida; order Asterales; family Campanulaceae; genus Campanula; species Campanula takesimana. The sequence goes on along the minus strand of JAOWBW010000031.1, from coordinate 2,071,401 downwards.
TTGATTAACGGAACCATGTGAATTGAACTAGGTTTCTATTAATTACGATAGTAGATTAATGACCTGGGTATGATCCTTTAGTGGAAAATACGTGGATTTTATAAACTTAATGGATTTTTACTAATGACGGAACCATCGAGAGAAAGACCGTGTTAGTATTAAAATACGTTTGTTTTAAGCCTTGGTCATAAGAAGTTGGCACAACCTAGCGTATCATCCATGATTTAAGATTTGAACTTTTTATAAAAGCATGATTTATTTTGATGAATATATTTGTTTGAGTCCCAACCACGGGAATTATTTTCATCATATAGAATACATCTAAGTTAGAGTAGTTGTATTATTTCTAGATAAAGTGACAAACAATTATACCTCCAATCAACTTTTATTTATCATTTTCTTAAAAAGCAAATATTTTCCTAAAGTAACTTTGTCTCCGTGGGATCGACCCGTACTTGCACACATCTATATTACAATAACATCGTGCACTTGCGGTTTTATAAACTAAGCCCTCGTTTTAGGCTCAACATCAGGGTCGGGTTTTTCTAAAAATGAACCCGACCTAAATATCAAAGGGAGTTATCTGAACCCGAACCAGCTCGACATTACTCGAGTTGTATCAGAATCTAATTTACTTAGCTCATATTTGTTTGGGCTCAATCTATTTTAAGACAAAATTTAAATGAGTTATACAAATTAGTCTTAGATCATCAAACCTCACCCACAAACAACGATAAAAATAAATTTAACAACAATTATATATGATTAACTAACATAATATGTTGAATGTGTACACGATAGTGGGGGTCGGGTCGGATTACGACGTGTCAACATCAAAACTCGAACCCAACCATAACATGCTCGGGTCATAAAAATTGTAACCCGAACTCTACTTTTTCAGAACGGATCGTCTTTGGGTGCACACAAATTGTCATCCATAGCTCAAATGATAGTTTAAGTTTAAAATCTATTTGACTATCCATTTTTACAGCGTGCCACGTGAATTTTTGACGTAAAATTTCACGTGGCGTATTGTTTGAACATGTTGGTACTTATCAATTAATATGGCCAGTACGCTATAAAATGATGCTTCTGTTAAATTTACATGATCTAGTGCATATTCTTATTCGAAGTATTTGAATGACTCCTTTGTCCAAAAAATTGTCTTCCATAGGTTTTTTTATTAACTTAAATGAATTTTTATCACAAATTTATGGAAATTTAATTTTCTTTTCATAAATTCTAAATTTACAAGCATTTGTATTTATCATTTCTTAATTTAAAATTAAAATTTAATATTATCTTATTCAAGATTTAATTGAGTTAATCAAGTATATCAAAATAACACAATCATATTAGTTGTTTAGTAAAGTACAAATATATATTTACTTTTAAGACCAAATAGTTAACACTAATCAACCATCGATTTTGCATAATGCTCTCATCAAATGGTGGCCTTCACAGTTTACAAAGCATAAACAATATATTAATGGGACATCAAAAGAAAACCCTAGTATGTCACGCACTGGTGGTATCATAAGATATCAATAAGGAGATAGTGTTTGTGGGTTTCAAAATCCATTGGCAATTCCACAAACATGAAGGGCGAGTTGTGGGCTACAATAGAGGGACTTCAACTAGCGCTGAACCATTCCATACAATTGTTGCATGTAGAAAGTGATTCAAAGATTTTATTTGATTTTATGTGCAAGAAGCAGTCTCCTCCGCCTCATCTTCAGTCCCTAATAGCTGATTGTTGGTACTTGATGCAACAATTCAAAAGGGTATGGTTTACCTTTGTTTACCGCAAAGGAAATTCAGTGGCAGATTTACTAGCAAAGACTGCAGCAACAGTGACAGATTTGGATAACCAATTCAGTGGCGGATTTACTAGGAAATTCAGTGGCAGATTTACTAGGAAATTCAGTGGCGGATTTATAGGCGGACCGCCAAGTCACGAAATCGTCACTGGAAAAACCAATGGTGTTGGATCTCCTCCGCCTCATCTTCAGTCCCTAATAGCTGATTGTTGGTACTTGATGCAGAAATTCAAAAGGGTATGGTTTACCTTTGTTTACTGCAAAGGAAATTCAGTGGCGGATTTACTAGCAAAGACTGCAGCAACAGTGACAGATTTGGATGACCAATTCAGTTGCGGATTTACATGGAAATTCAGTGGCGGATTTACTAGGAAATTCAGTGGTGGATTTATAGGCGGACCGCCAAGTCACGAAATCATCACTGGAAAAACCAACGGTGTTGGAACTCAATTCACTGTGGAAAACTGATCGTCGCTAGAAACCCTACTCACGGAAAACGAGCAAGGCGTGCGGTTGGCGATCGTGGCCAAAGATAAATCTGTCAGGGTAGCAGCAAAGACGAGCATGATAGATACGCCCTCGGAAGCTCGTTACAAGCTTAATGGAGTTTTGACGCCATAAGGCCTTGTGCTGCCTCAACATGATATGTCTCGGTCATTAAGTTACATCGCATGACATAGGAAAATCCGAAACAAATAAAATATAATAAAAAATAAAATAATGTTATAAAATATTATTGTGTGGATGTCCTTTGGACCAGAAGTTTACAAGATAAGCTTTGCAAGATAAGCTTTCACGAAGCTTACTAGGGAAGCTTTGTAAATATCTTCAGGCAAGCTTACAAAGGAAGCTTTGTAAACATCTTAGTGAAGCTTACAGGGAAGCCTTACTAAAGGATAATGTTTATCCTTATGAAAGTTTACAGAGGAAGCCAATTTCCACCTAAATAATAGGCCTTAGTTTTCATTTCAATAGACTTCAGAAGTTCCTAACTTCTATCTTTCTCTCTATTGTATACTCTCTCTTTAATAGTCTGGATATAAAATATTCTCTATTGAGATTCTGCTCTTGGTTCTCTAGTTTTATAGCATGTTATAAGCACGACTTCATTCTAGTTCCAGATCCTGAGCTATAGTCACCGAAGTAGGTACGGTATCGGTAAGATCTACCTAGTCTATTTTCAAGTTATTTCAAAATTACATCACAGTTAAAACTATGTGGAGAAAGAATAACTGATAATGATATGCTAGAGAAAACTTTCTCCACATTTTATCTTCTATATGATCATGTAGAAGCAATATTGAAAAAAATGTTTTAAAAGATATTCTGAATTGATCTCATGTGGCTGAGCAAAATAATGAGATCTTATTGAAAGACCACGAAGCCCGCCCCACTGGCTCTACTCCATTCCCTGAATTGAATGCGAGTATATATGATAATACTGGGTGAGGCCGAGAACGTGGTCGTGGACGTGTCCATGGACGTAATTGCGACCATGGTCGGGGGAGATTTCATAATCGGTATCATAATGACAATCATTCCAATAATGATGTAAATATTTCTCGCCACCATAAGTGGAATAGAGAAGGTAATAATGAAATATCATCGACTAGACAAATTGAGCAACCGATAAAAATTGAGAATTAATGTTATCAATGCAGAATGAAAGGCCATTGAGCCCGTACATGTCGCACGTGTTGGGTATGCCCACATATATCTCAGTTTTAATGTATTAGGATTTATTAGATTTGATTGATCCATCACCTAAGTTTTATTTCATGGACTTTAGACCCACATGTAAGAAGTATTTATACTTCATTTTTTAGGTTGTCCATTGTTATAGAATAGGCTTAGAAATAGGGCAAGAAGATCAAGTTTCAAGAAAAATCACTCAGTGAGTTTGAGCCGCGCTTATGCGCCTCCTGCGCCACGCGCCATGCGCCTCTTCACTCGCGCCTTGCGCCATTTAGAGCGCGCGCATAAGGATTTCTTCATAAGCTTACGCGCCTCTGCGCCCCTTGTTTTAAGCGCACGCTTACTGTGCGCCTATTGGCTAAATGCGCCTCTTGGCTCAAACGCGCCTCAAAGTGTTTATTCAAACACTCAGTGATTTATTGAAGACTCGAAGACTTGAAAAGAATTCAAAATTACGCCAATGATCCAACGGTGGATAAAAGATGCATATGCGCCTAATCTGTTGACACGTGTCCATAACGGTCACATTTATGTTGAGTGTCAAAATGGCCATAAAATATGCATGCTCCAATCAACGAACGACAGCTCATCTTATCCACAAGGATTTCCAAACGGCTAGTTTTTTGAAGTTCACTATAAATACCCCATAACTTCAACATTTTGAAGTTGCTGAGTTTTGCTAAGAATTTCAAGAATTTCTCTCTCAAAGCATTTGTTGAAGATTTGAAGATTGCCTTCGTTTTTCCAGATTTCTCAAGAACATCTTCTTACCTTCATCCTTAGCCCAGATCTTCAAAGCCTTAACACTTTAGTTTCTTGTGCTCTCCATCTCAAAGATCTAAAGAGCCTTGATTCTAAGAACACACACGCACCTCTTTAAGATTAATCATTTAGATTCATCTTTTAGAGATACACCGGTTATTGTTTTGGATTTGTTCTTTCATAGTAATAGATCTTGAGTTAGTGTATAAGCTCAAACATTGTAATTTGTAACACTCACTCATTATATAAGATCTCGATTAGAAATCCAAGACTAACCATCTTGGTAGAGGACGTAGATCTTTCATTGATCGAACCTCTCCAAATAGCTTGTGTTATTATCTTGTCATTTCTTTCAAGTTATTATTTTCACTCACTATTTGCTTGTTTACTCATTGTAGATTGATTGAACTGAATTGTGTTGTGTTTGTTTTATCATTTGCCTTAGTTCCTTATTTCACTCACTTTGAGCCAAAATACTTAGTGTGTGTGTTGCGCTCCCTTTATCACTTTGCGCCTACTTTCATTACTAAATTCCGCTGTGCATTTCACTCACTCACTTAGGCGCATTTCATAACGCTTACTTGATAAAGTGCGCATTCGCAATTGAGTTTTTCAAGGGTACGAAAAGAATTTTAAAACAGCTATTCACCCCCCCCCTCTAGCTATTTTTCATACCCTTGTTGCCCTTTGGGACCAACAAGTGGTATCAGAGCAAACACCTTTATAAAACATTTTTCGTTTTTCAAGCTTAACAGCTTGGGTGCCGATTCTAAATGGCAAACTCAAAACCTATGGCAACTGCAAACTACACTCACGTTCCGGTCTTTGATGAAGATCATTTTGACGTATGGAAATTCAGCATATTGACTCATCTCAACTCAATCGATGAAAGGCTCCATGACACCGTCGTTTATGGACCTTATATTCCGATGAAGGCGAATCCAAATCCACGCACCAACGCTGCTCAACCTACTGTCCTAAAACCAAGGGAAGAATGGACCGAGGAAGAAATTAGAAGAGTCGCAAATGATGGCAAAGCAAGAAACATTCTTCTAAGCACTCTAAGCACGGCGATGAAACAACAAGTCATGCATTGTGCTACTGCAAATGAGCTATGGGATGCTATTGAAGAGCATATTGAAGGAGACACCGTTTGCAAGGAGAACAAGAAATACGAAGTTCAAAAGAGATTCAACAATTTCTCTCAACTCCCCGGTGAAAACTTAAGGCAAACTTATGAACGCTACTGTGAAATTATCAATCTATGTATTTCACTTGGCATGAAGTTTACCAACAAAGATTTGAATGTAAATTTTCTACAAGCTTTTGGATCAAGATACCTTCATAAATCTAGCGCTCTTGAAGACGCTGGAACTTTAGATGTTTGGACTTTAAGGAACCTATATGCAAATCTCAAAGTTTACGAACTCAAACTCCAACGAATCAGTGAAACTGAAGGAAAGTCAAAATCTATGGCTATGATGGCGCACAGAGAAGCCGCGCCTACTCCTGCGCCTACACCTGCGCCTGTACAAGATGAGAAAAGCTCCGATCCCAAAATTTCTACTTCTGAGCTATTAGACATGGATGATGAAGACTTCGCTTTATTTGTGAAGAAATTTCAAAAGTTCAGAAAATTCTCAAGACCCGGCTCAACCAACAAATTTCAAGGATCTACCAGCAAAGCTCCTCAAAAGTTTTCAAGGAGCAGTGATTCAAAAAGAAAAGAAGATCTTGTTTGTTTTAATTGCAGGAAACCCGGACATTTTGCATCAAGCTGCCCGATCCCCAAATTTGAATATATGCAGAAGAAGAGCAGCCATACTCCTAAATTCACTCCCAAGTTCACTCGACACAAGGGAATGGTTGCTGAAGAAGAAGCACCAGCAAATGAGCACAATACTTGGATTGAAACAGACTCCGATGAGAGCGATGAAGATTCCGATGATGGACTTGTTTGTTTGATGGCAAATGATGATGAAGTTGATGCTTATGATTCTGATGATGACTTCTCCAAGGATGTTCCCGATATGAATGCCTTGAATAAACCTATCAAGAAATCTGCAGGTTTTCAAGAAGCGAAAAAGAAGAAAGGACCAACCATCAGCGAGCTCGTTGAACAAGGATTTCTCACTCCGGCTCAAAACGATGGTGGATTGTTATTCTCACGATGTGATCTTGGAGCAAGGAACAAATTGAGAAAAGGAGCATACATTAGACCACAGGTTGAACCAACTGCTCCAATCTCCAAAATCAATGATGAAGTGATTGCTGAACAAGAAAAATTGTTCAAAAAGGCTGAAAAGGTAATTACTAGATTTGATAGTATGAAGGAAGCTTTAGCACTATCATGTGATGAAATTTCCCAGCTTAAGACCGAGAAATCTCTACTTAAATCTGAACTCACCCTCCTTAAGGAGCAGATAAAGAGCATGACTCCTCTTACCGTTAAAAACACTTTTCTAACAGAACAGAACTCACTTCTTAAAGTTCAAAACGATGAATTGGTTGCTCAAATCACTGATCTTAAAAAGATTACAAATGAGTGGTCCAATTCTCGTGTCACTATGGAGAATATATTTGAGTCCCAAAAAGTCAGTGGTGATAAAAGTGGCTTGGGATTCTCATCAACTAGTGACAACTTTAAATGTGATGTCTGTGCTGAAAGAGATAGTGAATTTACCAACCAACAAACTCTTGAAATTCCCAAGGAAAAACATTCTAATTCAATGGGTAAAGGACATGAAAAAGTCAAGAGACAAACATTCCATTATGTCTACCCAACGAAGCAATTTGGGAAAGCTAATGGGAAAGATATAGCTACAGATGAACCATCTCCTAGCAAAATCATTCTTGAAAATAGGCGCGCTCCTTCTCCGAGTGCTCATTATGCGCCTAAGAGCCACGCGCCTCATCGCCGTGCGCCTCCTAGCCCTATGCGCCCTTCGAGAAAAAGCGCTCCAAAATTTCAAAAGAAAGATTTTGTTAAGTCTAGTTCATCTGACCCAAAGAAGAATGCCATCCCCAAGAAAAGTAAAGAGTTTGTGAAAACTCACGTGATTGGTGGCTTTCATCATTGTTCCATTTGTGATTGTTCAGGACACAAGGCCGTGGAATGCCTTTTGCGATTCACTCCCAATGCCAAAGGACGTAAAAATCCTAAGGTCAAGCAAGAGTGGGTTGTCAAAAGTTGCTAACCCTAGGACCCAAAAGGAATAAAGGGGACCTGCTTAAATGTCTATATTTCAGGTTCTTTGTTTCATGGCTGGATCTTCAAAAGCTAGAAATTATGAATGGATTCTCGATAGTGGGTGTTCAAGACACATGACTGGAGATGAATCCTTATTAGAAGATGTCCATGAAGAAAGAGGTCCCTCCGTAACATTTGGCGATAATAACAAAGGTCAAGTTGTAGCATATGGAAAGCTCAAGAAAGACAAAGTGTGCATTGAAAGAGTCTCACTCGTGGAAGGGCTCAAGCACAACTTATTATCCATATCTCAATTCTGCGACAAAGGATTAGAATGCCATTTTACTTCAACGCAATGTCTTATCAAGAATGGCAAAACTGGAGCTATCTTACTCACGGGATATCGTAAGACAAATATTTATATTATTGATTTTCATAGTATGAACTCTAGTACTAATCTTTGTTTTGTAGCAAAAAGTGTGAACGAAAATAGTTGGCTGTGGCACAAGCGCTTAAGTCACTTGAACTTCAAGTATCTATCTAAACTCAGCAGGAATAATCTTGTCAAAGGACTTCCCAAAGTTGCTGATCATCATGACAAAAAGTGCGCCGCATGTCAACTTGGCAAACAACCGAAGCAGTCATTTTCAAGCAAGTCAAATCCTTCAACTACAAGATGTTTGCAACTGCTTCACATTGATCTATTTGGACCAGTTTCCACCGCAAGCATTCGTAGAAACAAGTATACTCTAGTTGTGGTGGATGATTATTCAAGATATACATGGGTAGAGATGATGATTACAAAAGATGATTGTTATGATATTCTCACTACCTTATTTCGACTGCTCCAAACCCAAAAAGAAGATGACATCGTTAGTGTTCGATCCGACAATGGAACAGAATTCAAAAATAACGGTGTTGCTCGATATTGTGAAGATCATGGGATAGATCACAACTTTTCAACCGCCGGAGTTCCTCAACAAAATGGCGTCGTTGAACGAAAGAATAGAACGTTGATTGAAGCGGGAAAGACGATGATAGCTGAAGCTAAATTGCCTAAGTACTTTTGGGAATAAGCTATCAACACTGCATGTTTTACTCAAAATCGTTCCCTCATCAACAAACTTCACAACAAGACGCCGTATGAACTTTGGCGTGGTAGAACTCCCAACATTGCATTCTTCAAGATCTTTGGTTGCAAATGCTATATCCTCTACAACGGAAACGAACATAGAGGTAAATTCGATGCCAAAGCCGACGAAGGTATTTTTGTTGGGTATGCCAAACACTCTAAAGCTTTTCGTGTTTTCAATAGAACTACATTAGTGATAGTTGAATCTGTACATGTTACTTTTGATGAACATTCTCTCCTTGAGCCACATTTGGCTCCAAATGTTGCTGATGATTCTATTGAGTTAAATGATACAGGTGCTCCTATTTACGTTGCGCCCACTCAAGGTCAGAATCTATCAACACAAGGAAATCCATCTACATCAAATGCGCCTAATTCAATGTATTATGCGCCTGGTGAATCCTCTATTGCGCCTCACTCAAATGATGCGCCTCATGATTCCTCTTACGCGCCTATTTCTACTGCTGCATCTGGTGTAAACCCAAATTTCAATTCTGAGCCAGTTCAACCCCCAAATTTCAATGACTTTGAATCTGGTGAAGAGGTACCAATTGAAGATCTTCAAGTTTCTACGACTCAACCTAACTTACCTCCTGAAATTCGTGAAGTTAGAGGTCACCCAATTGCTAATATCATCGGTGATTTACAAGTTGGTGTTCGTACAAGGAGAGCTACAAACTTTGATGCTTACACTGCTTTTATCTCTCAAATTGAACCGAAGAAGGCTGATGAAGCACTCCAAGATCCTAATTGGGTTATTGCAATGCAAGAAGAACTCAATCAATTTGAACGATGTAAGGTTTGGACTCTTGTTCCAAGACCAAATGATCAAGGAGTGATTGGTACGAAATGGGTGTTCAGGAACAAGATGGATGAGAATGGAACCATCACGAGAAACAAAGCAAGATTGGTTGCACAAGGCTATAGGCAAGAAGAAGGAATTGATTACGATGAAACTTTTGCGCCCGTAGCAAGACTTGAAGCTATCAGATTATTTCTAGCTTACGCCGCTCACAAGAACTTCAAGTTATATCAAATGGATGTGAAGAGCGCGTTTCTAAATGGTGAACTCCAAGAACAAGTCTATGTTGCTCAACCACCTGGGTTTGAAGATTCACAATTTCCAAATCATGTGTACAAACTCCAGAAAGCTTTGTATGGACTCAAACAAGCACCAAGAGCATGGTATGATACACTATCCAAGTTTCTCATCGAAAAAGGCTTCACTCGCGGTAAAATCGATACAACTCTTTTCATTGCCAAACATAATGGTCATAAATTACTTGTTCAAATTTATGTTGATGATATTATATTTGGTTCTACTAATGAATTGTTGTGCAAGCGTTTTGAGAAACTAATGAAGAGCAAGTTTGAAATGAGCATGATGGGAGAACTCACATTCTTCCTCGGGCTTCAAATCAAGCAAATGAGTGAAGGCATTTTTATCAACCAATCCAAATACACAAAGGACTTAATCAAGAAGTTTGGACTTGAGAACGCTAAATCATACGATACTCCAATGGCCACCGGCAACAAACTCGACAAAGATCTAAAAGGTAAACGTGTTGATCAAACGCTCTATCGAGGTATGATTGGCTCACTCCTTTATCTTACTGCTAGCAGGCCCGATATTATGTTTAGTGTTTGTGTTTGTGCTCGTTATCAATCCGACCCTAGAGAAGCACACTTAATTGCTGTGAAACGTATTATAAGATATCTCTCTGGCACTGTTAACCTTGGACTTTGGTACACCAAAGATTCGAACTTTAAACTTGTAGGTTACTCAGATGCGGATTATGCAGCGTGCACAATTGATAGGAAAAGCACAAGTGGCACTTGTCATTTCCTCGGATATAGACTTGTGTCATGGGCGAGTAAGAAACAAGCTTCAGTATCTGTCTCAACAACCGAAGCCGAATATATCGCTGCGGGAAGTTGTTGTTGTCAAATACTCTGGATGAAGCAGCAATTGGTGGACTATGATATCATCGAAGAAAATTGTCCCATCTACTGCGACAATACATCAACAATTGCGGTTTCTGAAAATCCTGTCATGCACTCAAAGACCAAGCACATCGACATCAAATATCACTTCCTCAAAGACCACGTGGAAAAAGGCAATATTCATTTGGAACACGTGGGAACCGACTATCAAATCGCCGACATTCTAACTAAAGCACTTGACGCGAAACGGTTCATGTTTTTGAGAGGTGAAATGGGTATGCTTGAACTCAACTAAATTCAATATAGTTTTGTCAATACTAATGATTTTATGTTGTGTTGAGTTATGAGTATATTAGGTACAAATGATTAAATCAATTTTTCAAAAGTTTCAAGGAAATTATGCGCCATCTATGCGCCTTACTAACTGCGCGCCCATCTCTCGTTTTCTGCCCGCACAATATCTGCGCGCCTATCAATTCATGCGCGCGCTCAACCATCTTTGCGCGCCTTGATGTGTAATGCGCCTTGATGAATAATGCGCCTAGATGAGTATGCGCCTTGCTGAAGTAATGCGCCTCTTCATGCGCGCATTAACTATTGCGGCTCAATCATTTCTCAAAATTCAATTTCAATGATTGAACGCAATAAATACACAAGTACCAGGTATGTTCATTCTGTTCATTTATTATAGGAATCTATGTCTTTTGACATTCCTTTAATTGTTCAAGGGTACTTGTGCAATTAAAATTTTTCCCTCGTTTTACGCTTTTCGAAAAATTTTATTTTCTGGGATATATTTCTTGCACCCCAAACTTACACCAAAATAGATGTTTTTGGTGTTTGTGCAAAAATTAGTCAAAATTGCTCATACACTTAAAGGGAAAGTGGAGCAGTTTTTCAAAAACCTAAATGTCACATCATGACACTTTGTGTCATTCAGCATTTAATGCACCTATCATGATGAGCCGCCATTTCAAATCCCTCATAAATGCCATCCCTTCAACTTCTCATCTTTTTAAATTTTTGACTGTGTTTTTGCTTTATCAGTGCAAATTTTAAACCTAAACCTATAAAAACACATCATCACCTTCCTCTCTTCTCACCTACTCTATTTCTCTCTCTCTCCCCGTCTCACTCCCTCTCTCCCAGACTCGCCTCCTTCTCTTCATCTTCATTTTTATTCTTCATTTTACATTCATATATATAAGTTTATGGGTCCTAAGAAAGCATCAACATCTACACAAGACGATATGGTATGAATTCTCAACCTTTAATCTCCTTATATTTCTTTTTTTTTAAACCCGGATTCATTTTCTTTGATTTCTCTTGATTCGATGATCCGTTTTCTATATCGTTTGTTGGGTTGTGTTCTATTCTTGATTTCGAATCTTTTAAAACCAACATTTTAACGATAAATGCTCTGTTTGTTACAAATCTGAGTTTTTGTTTTCAAAATTTTTCAAAATTTTCGGGCATTCTTTTGATCATTGTGCTTTCATTATTGATTTGTTCTTATTTTTGTTTGCATATTTAGATTCCTTGTCGTCATGCGGTCATTTTGATATATTATTTGTCTAGTTTGGTGAAGTTTCATGATTTTCGTGTTCTTGGTGTTCTTCGAGCATTCAAGGGTCGTTCTTCGTGTTCTTCGTCATTTATGCATGTTTTGGTCTCTAAAAATTTTCTAACTTGTTTTCGAAAATTTGAACTTTTTGATTTTCATTTCTTTCATTTGAATGCTTGTTGTTTGTTTTTCTTTCTAAGTAAAAATTTTCACGTCATGCGCCTATGTACTTCTTTATGCGCCTATTTTTTATGCGCCTGAATGATTTATGCGCCTCTACTTGTATATGCGCTTAAATCATTCTGCGCCTAAAAACCTTATGCGCCTAACTTCGTACTTAGTCAAATTTCGTTGTTTTAATTTTTCCTTAGTATTCACATAGAACCATATTATGCGCCTTGTAACTCTATGCGCCTTCAATATTTTATGCGCCTAATTCAATCATGCGCCTTGATTCTCTATAATTTTGTGCGCCTGTTTCAATTATGCGCCTATATATTTCATACGCCTATGTTACTTTGATCATTTTATGTTTCTATGCGCCTATATCACTTCTAACATCAATCATTTTTTTCAGGACCTTGCAAATTTCAAACTTGAAGAAACTCTTGATCTATTGGAGTTATCTGGTGAAGTGATGGGAAGAGAAATAATAGAGACTCTGCGCGTCGCTGGTCTGCTCCCTTTATTCACCATGGACCAAGATTTCTTCTCTGCGCTCCTCGTGGATGAGTTCTTCTCCACTGCTGTTCTAGTGGAAATTGACGTAAATGGGCGCACTCACTACCGGATTGAGGCGCGCGTTCAAAATGTTGACGTCCATATTTCATCATCTGTGATTCGACACTTGCTCGGTTTTCCATCTACCGGTGAAGATCGCATTATTGGGCGCCCGATGACTTACTCAATTGATGATCAGAACAAGATGGCTGCCTCACTTCTAAATATTCCCACGCTTCAAAACAATATCAAAAACACCGAAATTCGAGATGGTGGAGAACTCTTGACTCACATCGCTCACTTGGTGGGAACTTCAATAGTGTTCAAAACTGGGAACGTAAACCGATTCACGGTTGAACAATGGGAATACACAGCTGCTATCATGGCCAAGGAGAAGCTTCACTGGCCTCATATTCTGTTCAAGACTCTGCGTGAGCAAATTGATAAATTTGTGAAGAACAAAAGTGATGGAAAGACCCGATTCCGCTCACACTGCCTTATTCTCACAAAACTTTTTCTAACTTACCCTGAGTTAGTTAAGTTTTTGAATGAGAATCCGGAGTACAAGATCAACGATGTTCCAATGTTTGGTAAAGCTAGTTTGGACCTCAAGAAGCGCAGGAAGAAGCCCACAAAGCGCGCAAAAGGAATCCAAATCAAGACTGTTGAAGGCTTAGTAGATGAAGACACAGAGTCCGATGATGCGCCAGTCCTTAAAAGCGCACCATTATTAAAGAGCGCAGTAAAAGCAAGCGCTAGACAAAGCGCAGATCCAGTGCCAGGCGCAGATAAAAGCAAAGGCAAACGGGTAGTTGATGACCCTACTCCTGCGCCTGTCAAACGCACTAGATTTGAAACTGATGATGAGCGAGATCTGAGGCTAGCGCAAGAAGCCAGCAGGCTTGAGGCTCAACGAAAAAGAGATGAAGACTTTCTAGCCAAACAAGCTGCTGAGTCAGAAAAGTTAGAGCGCATGAAAGGCGCCGAATCAAGCGCAGATATTGAGAAAGGGCCTTCTGTTTCCGCGCCTTCCCAGCGCGCTCCTTCTCAACGCGCCCCCACTCCTCGTGCGCCCTCATTCAAATTTCAACCTTCCAATATGTCAAGGGTACAACTCCTCTCTGATTTCTTCGGCGATGACATTTCAGACATTGAGGAACCCGTTCAGGGGGAGCAAGAGACCATCCCTCAGCGCACTCCTTCTCCAGTTGCGCCTCCACCTGGACCAGATCCGATCTCAACAGAAACTTTTGATGTTGAAACAGTTGTTGTTGAAACTGTTGAAATTGAAACTGAAGATGAATTTGAGTCTCCTACTCATTCACCTCCTCCTGCGCCTCCATCTCCTTCTGCGCCCCTTCAAGATTCTGCGCCCCTTCAAGATGATGCACCACTCTCTACCCCTGCGCCTCCTCCGTCTGCTCCTGATTTGAGCGAGGTACTTTCCATTCTTCATTCTTTACAGCAGGGGCAAGCCAATTTAGAGCAAGGACAGGCGCATATAAAGTCTCAATTTGAGCTTCTTACTTCCTTACTCACTGATCAATCTGAAGAGATTGCTGCCATTAAGGGGGAGATGAACTCTCTCAAGGCCAAACTTTCTGCTCCTTCTCCTCCTCCGGCGCAGACTCAGGTTCAAGCTCATACTGACCAGGCGCAAACCACCGCTTCTGCGCCTACGTTCATACCTCAATCTGCTGCGTCTCAATCAAATATGAATGTGCTTGTATCTAAGTTGGATGTCCTGAAAGAGTTGGTCGTCACTCATTTCACTGCTGCTCACTCAAGCTCTGACAGACGCGCTGAACATATTTCTTCAGATATTATCACGGCTCAAAATGCCATTGAAGCTCACATTCAAATCTTGGAAGAAAACATTTCACAGCAGCAGCAGATCACTCAGCGTTCCATTGATGAATACCAAAACATCAATGTGAATCACTTGAGTTATATTAGAGACGGTATTACTGCTACTCACTCCAGTGTCACGGACACTCAAGGGTTAGCGAACCGTAGTCATCAGCTCGCAAAGCAAATTCAGCGTTCTGTTTCAGAGATCGTTGAAGGATTGAAGGAAGATGATGCGCCTCCCAACCCTTAGCTTCTATTATTTTTTTTGTAAATTTTTAGAATCTTTTGTAATAGAACAATCTCTTTTGTGATAGTGATTTTGTGCTTACTTGTTTTAGCACCTTTTGTTTTTGTTCTATTCAAAACTTGTAACTTGTAACTCTTACACCCCAAGTTTTAATGAGAACAATGCATCACTTATTATCAAACCTTGTTCACTCAAACTCCTTGTTTGTAGAACAATGAATATTGTTTAAATTCATAATGCATCATATTGAATTGTTTCATACTTTCATGCATTAAGTTTAAACTTGGTTTAAACACATTTCAAAACTAAAAATCATATATCATCTTGAATGTGTTAAACTGTTGTTTCTATCTTTCCATATGTAACTCTTTATTCTTATTGGAATAGATTAGGAATCTATATTTTGGACTAGTGTGTACATTAAC
Organism: Campanula takesimana; assembly: GCA_026119855.1. Lineage (NCBI taxonomy): Eukaryota > Viridiplantae > Streptophyta > Magnoliopsida > Asterales > Campanulaceae > Campanula > Campanula takesimana. Next base: position 2,056,051 of record JAOWBW010000031.1, on the reverse strand, counting down.
TTGAGACATGAATTACCAATTTCATTCATTTGGACATGTTTTTATCAAGTATAATGTTTGTCCTTGATATAGTAGGTAATGGCATCAATCAAATAGGGGGAGATTGTTGGGTATGCCCACATATATCTCAGTTTTAATGTATTAGGATTTATTAGATTTGATTGATCCATCACCTAAGTTTTATTTCATGGACTTTAGACCCACATGTAAGAAGTATTTATACTTCATTTTTTAGGTTGTCCATTGTTATAGAATAGGCTTAGAAATAGGGCAAGAAGATCAAGTTTCAAGAAAAATCACTCAGTGAGTTTGAGCCGCGCTTATGCGCCTCCTGCGCCACGCGCCATGCGCCTCTTCACTCGCGCCTTGCGCCATTTAGAGCGCGCGCATAAGGATTTCTTCATAAGCTTACGCGCCTCTGCGCCCCTTGTTTTAAGCGCACGCTTACTGTGCGCCTATTGGCTAAATGCGCCTCTTGGCTCAAACGCGCCTCAAAGTGTTTATTCAAACACTCAGTGATTTATTGAAGACTCGAAGACTTGAAAAGAATTCAAAATTACGCCAATGATCCAACGGTGGATAAAAGATGCATATGCGCCTAATCTGTTGACACGTGTCCATAACGGTCACATTTATGTTGAGTGTCAAAATGGCCATAAAATATGCATGCTCCAATCAACGAACGACAGCTCATCTTATCCACAAGGATTTCCAAACGGCTAGTTTTTTGAAGTTCACTATAAATACCCCATAACTTCAACATTTTGAAGTTGCTGAGTTTTGCTAAGAATTTCAAGAATTTCTCTCTCAAAGCATTTGTTGAAGATTTGAAGATTGCCTTCGTTTTTCCAGATTTCTCAAGAACATCTTCTTACCTTCATCCTTAGCCCAGATCTTCAAAGCCTTAACACTTTAGTTTCTTGTGCTCTCCATCTCAAAGATCTAAAGAGCCTTGATTCTAAGAACACACACGCACCTCTTTAAGATTAATCATTTAGATTCATCTTTTAGAGATACACCGGTTATTGTTTTGGATTTGTTCTTTCATAGTAATAGATCTTGAGTTAGTGTATAAGCTCAAACATTGTAATTTGTAACACTCACTCATTATATAAGATCTCGATTAGAAATCCAAGACTAACCATCTTGGTAGAGGACGTAGATCTTTCATTGATCGAACCTCTCCAAATAGCTTGTGTTATTATCTTGTCATTTCTTTCAAGTTATTATTTTCACTCACTATTTGCTTGTTTACTCATTGTAGATTGATTGAACTGAATTGTGTTGTGTTTGTTTTATCATTTGCCTTAGTTCCTTATTTCACTCACTTTGAGCCAAAATACTTAGTGTGTGTGTTGCGCTCCCTTTATCACTTTGCGCCTACTTTCATTACTAAATTCCGCTGTGCATTTCACTCACTCACTTAGGCGCATTTCATAACGCTTACTTGATAAAGTGCGCATTCGCAATTGAGTTTTTCAAGGGTACGAAAAGAATTTTAAAACAGCTATTCACCCCCCCCTCTAGCTATTTTTCATACCCTTGTTGCCCTTTGGGACCAACAGCACGCCTAAACTGTTGGTGTTGGTGCCCTAGGCACGTTTGTTAAACGTTGTATGTGTTATCATTATATTCATATTAATGAAGAGATATTTAGGTTATTATTAATGCTCATGTTTGCTTATAATAATCTCCGTCCCTAGAGCTTGTTAAGCACTAGTATAAAGGCTAAATGATCATGGGATGATCATGTTAAATTTATGGGTACTTGTTTGGAACAAGGTACTGAACATGACCAGCTATATGAGATTTATGTCATGGTCGATGTCGTATATATATATCATATTAGTTATGTCATTTGAATCCTTAGATATGAAGTTATTATAGTCTTCCACTTGATGAAGATTATGTTTGACATATTCAAATGCTACCTTTAACCAGGTAGTTATAAAGGGTATGATTGGCATAATCGGATTCACGTAGGGAAGAATAATAAGCTAAATGGATTTGTCCCTCTTCGGAGAGATGTCAAGATTGGGCCTCTCGAAGGAATGATGTTGATGAAATGTTTGGGCAAACTCAAATGGATTGATTGGATCAATGTCATTTAGATTATCAACATATTCGGGATCGAGAAAAGTATTGAACAATACAAGTTCACTTGTTGACCATGACTTGTGTTCAATGACATCGAGGACAAAGAGATTATGACATGTTCTAAAGGAATGCGAACTTGTATCTAGTTACACTATTTGGGTAGGTATGACGGTTTTCTAGAACCTAATCATATCTTATGGATTCGTGTTTGGGTCCATTGCCAACTTAGTGTAATCCTAGAGGGTCACACACAATAGAACGAATCTTAAAAGGACTTAATTGGAATTTGGGTCGAATGACCTTTTGAGTATTTTAGGAATTTAGAGGAGAAAACCGGAAAAGGGGTGGTCCGGGCGGACCTCCTAAAGAACCCGGGCGGATCTTTGGAGGGTCCGGGTGGACCTCTAGGGTTTCTGCCCAGAACTTTCCTGTTCCGTTTTCTTGCGAGTTTGGCCACTTGTTTCCTATTTGGAATAGGTGTAACAAGTATAAAACCTATCTCTAGTTGCCCTAATCAGTCCTATGCATTATGTTTGTTTGTGAGTGCCTCCAAGGGTTTGAGAGGGTTTATTTCTTGTTCTAAGATATCCTTAGATTGAAGAACAAGAATATCATATACATAATAATTCCATATAGTTCTATACATCATGAAAACGTGTTTCATGATTTGGTCTAGCAACCAAGATCAAGTGTTCTTGATATTCGTTCGCGGTGTGGAAACCGCTAGAGGGTGAAACTTATCATCTTTATAGTTCGTGATTCTTGCTTTGTTCGTGATCAAGATTTCAAGCCTCCATCGAATTCAAGGTTGCAAAATCAAAGGCATCAAGGGTTAGTATTCTAGTATTCATTATGTTGTATTTGACTATATAAATTGTTTGTTTATGTGCCTAGCATGATATGAATATTGGGATTATGATGTTTATGTGTTATATGGATTTTATGTGGTTTAATGTTTTATAAACTTTAATCGCACTATTCAATCGCAATAAAAATTATGGTGGATTTAAAATTGTTTGGATTATTAATTTTGATTGGATCAAAGATTTGATATTCTAGGGATTCATGAATAAATGGTTTATTCAAGGTTTTGATGATCATGGTGATTGGATCACCAAGAACACCAAATCCTAATTGAATCGGGAAAAACAATTTTGAGCAAATTTTCTGGAACTTTAAAATCTGGGATTTTCGGGGGTCCGACCGGACCAGTGTAGAGACCCGGCCAGACCTTCTGGTCTGGTTAGGGGCTCAGGCATGTGGTCTTGGTGTGGATCTTTCGGGGTTAATTTTCCTATTTGTTTTAGTCTTGTGATAATGAGATTGGATCAAGGTTTGGATGGCTAGCCTACGTTCATCGAGACTGTGTTTCCCAAACTTGATCGCAATCAAAGATTCAAAGATAAAACAAAGTTAGAATTATGAATGGTTCATAATTGCTAAAATTGAGAAACGAAGTTCTTGATTCAAGTTTGGAGATCCATGTGGAATTGTGAATGCAATTGACCTACGTTCATCGAGACCATCTATTGCTTAGTTTCGGCCACATGGACTACTTTCTTGGTTTCTTGAATTAGTGCGGAATTGTGGTTGCCTTATGGCTTAGTTCGGCCGCACTTCTTGTTGTCTTGATTTGGAGATGATAACCAAAGTTCAAATAGTCTCATCCTCATAATTATAGAGAAACTAATGACACATAAATATTATGCTTAAATTAATGATGATTAATTTAATGGCTAAACTTGATGCGTAACATGTTTATTTTATGTGCTCATAAATATGTTGTATGCTATATGATTATAAACCTTCAAGAAAGTTTTAAGTCTTTTCGCCACGCCATGATTAAAACACTTGTTAGTGCATGGATGATTTTAATGTGGGTTCGCCCTAGCGAGGTGCATTAACTTTATTCATGTATGAGCAAGATGGATAATCTGGGCACGCCCTAGCGAGGCACATCAACCATGCGTTTAAAATGGTTAGACTTAATTGGGCGTCAAAACAGTTTCGGGCCTAAGGCAAAGATGAGATTAAACATGCTTTAGAAATTGGATCCCTAAGTATCATATGGGATATGATTGACAAGAAATTGTCTACCTAATTAATTTGACTTTGAGCGGTGCGCCAAAGCGTACGTGAAATTAAATTAAAGTTGGATCTTAGCCCAATTTCAAAAGAATCTCATAAAAATGATCTAAGAGTCATATGGGATATGATTGACAGAGTTGTCTGCCTAATTAATTTGATTTTGTGTAATCCGTCTTAGCGGACTTGAAATTAAATTAAAGTTGGATCTTAGCCCATTTAAATTATATTATACATTGGATGTATAAGAAGGTTATATAATTTAGTGGGAGTATTTTTGAAAAATACATTATTTATCTCTTTAATGAGATTTGTACTTGTAAAATTTTGGAAATTTTGCATGATTTGTAGATTATGACAACTAACTTCATTGCGATCAATCCTTAATAAGGATAAGCTTCAAGAGAATGGTACAAACTTCATGGATTGGATCCTGAGCCTAAGAATCGTTCTAAGGCAAAAGAAGGGTTGTACATTCTTGATAGGCCTATTCCTAAAGGAACCCAAAGCCAATGCCCCTAGGGCGGAGGAGACAATCACAAGAAACATGAGTATGATTCTAGGGATGTGAGTTGTCTCATGCTCGTGATTATGTGCTCAAAACTCCAACAAAGTTTGGAACTTGTGGAAGCTTATTAGATAAGCGTGGAGTTAAGAGACATGTTTTAAGAGCAATCTAAGCAAGAAAGGTATAAAACCATTATTGCATTCACTTATTGCAAAATAAGTGAAGGGAAACAAGTGGAACCTCACATGCTTAAAAGAAAGGCTACGTAGAGCATCTTGGGAAACTAGACTGTCCAATTGGATTGGAGCAAGCCACGGATCTCATTCTTAAATTCATTGCCTAAGAGTTATAATCACTTTGTGATGAAATATTGTTGGGTTTCGATCAAACATGCGCAGCGGAATTTAGCATTTAAAATTTTGAAACCCAAAGCCCATAGATCCGTTCATATGATTAAATCAAATACAATAACATGAATATGGGATAAAACTAACCCTTGATGGCTATCAAATTCTCTTGGTCTTTGGTGGAGGTTTGAAGACTTGATCGCGATCACAAAGCTTGAACACGAACTTTGAAGATGATGATTTTCACCCTCTAGCGGTATCCACACTTCGAACGAATATCAAAGGAGCTTCTTTGATCTTGGTTGCTAGACCAAATTGTGAAACACTTTTTCAACATCAAAAGAACTATATGGAATATATTTTGTGTATTATTTTGTTCTTCAACCAAGAATGTCTTGGAACAAAATAAACCCTCTCTCAAACTCTTTGAGACTCACAAAATCAATCGTGTTGAGTGCTGGCCGAATTTGGTCTTTTATACACAAGTATGACCTATTCCAAATAGGAAACTTGTGTCAAAATCCGTCCAAAATTCGTTTCCTAATCAAATTAGGAATCTGCCACCCGACAGTACTGTGCGGCCGCCCAAAAACCTCTGTGCGGTCGCACAACATTCTGAAACAAAACTGGTACATTTCTGAGCTAAGTGTGCGGCCGCCCAGTCCATAATGTGCGGTCGCCCACTTCCCAGAAAGTCCAGAATTTCCAAAATTCCAATGTAGTCCTTTTTAAAGATTCGTTCTATTGTGTGTGACCCTCTAGGATTATACTAAGTTGGCAATGAGCTCAAACATGATCCCATAAGATATGATTAGGTTCTAGCAAACCGTCATACCTACCCAAATAGTATAACTAGATACAAGTTCGCATTCCTTTAGAATATGTCACAATCCCTTTGTCCACGATGTCATTGAACACAAGTCATGGTCAAACAGTCAACTTGTTTTGTTCAATACTTTCTCGATTCCGAATATGTTGATAATTCAAATGCTATTGATCCAATCAATCCATTTGAGTCCGGCCGGACATTTCATCAACATCATTCCTACGAGAGGCCCAAGCCTGACATCTCTCTGAGGAGGGACAAATTCATTTAGCTTATTATTCTTCCCTACGTGAATCCGATTATGCCAATCATACCCTTTATAACTTCCCGGTTAAAGGTAGCGTTTGAATATGTCAAACATAATGTTCATCAAGTGGAAGACTATAATAACTTCATGTCTAAGGATTCAAATGACACAACTAATATGAGATATATGTTTGACATGGACCATGACATAAATCTCATACAGCGGGTCATGTCCAGTACCTTGTTCCAAACAAGTACCCATAAATCTAACATGATCATCGCATGATCATTTAGCCTTTATACTAGTGCTTAACAAGTACTAGGGACGGAGATTATTATAAGTAAACATGAACAACAATAATAATCAAAACATCTCTTTATTGATATGAAATAAATGATAACAATTACAACGTTTATTAAAAGTGCCTAGGGCACCACTACCAACAAATATAACATGCGCTGAATGGATAAAGAATCTCTCCAAATTTCATGACATGCTTAAAACTGCGGAGATGAAGATGATGGAGAAAGGTTCTCCAGTGCTCATGGTTCATGAAGGGAAAGGGCAAATGCCAAAGGAAAGACAAGACAGACATTGTCTAAAGGAAATAATTGTGGCTAAAATTATAACTCGAATTGATGCAATTTGTAACATGGCAATTGGATTGACCATTTAAAATTGTAATCAAAATTCTGGATGATCAATAAATTAAAATGGTAGTGGGACTACCACTTGGAATATTTATGTTATAAAATAATCTTTCTAAATTTAATTATTGGGTATTGGATATCGGATGTGGATCCCACATTTGTAAAAATGTGCAATAATTAGTGGATTGAAAGACTACTTATAGTAAAGTTAGACATACGAATGGTAATGATGCAATGGTTGCAGAATTGTTCGTAGAACACTGCTAAAGTGACTTTACTCATGAGTAGAAGATATTACTTTGTTATAAGATAATGAAGGATATTTATTTCTTATTTGGAATAAGAAAGGTGCTTTATTTATTATGATTTACTTCATTGTGTTATCATATAAATAAATTTTATATCCTAAATCTTGAAGAACAAAACAATAAATGAGACTATAACATAAGTAATTAAACTCCTTATGCATTATTGTTTTGATCAAATAAATAAGAAATGCATATCTAAAATTCCATGGGACGGAGTTTTAAAGTCATATGATTTGGAATCATATGATTTATGCAAGACTTATTTTTTGGACCAAGACATTTTTTACTATGATTGGTGAAAGGCTAACATCTTACTTGACCTAATACATTTCGATGTATATGGTGCATTAAGTAGCAATGCTAAAAAGAGAATTTTGGTAATACTTGGTAAAACTATTCAAAGATTCTGATTGAATCATGATGATGAATAGTTAAACCAAGAATTTGACAGTCATCGTTAAGGTTGTGAAATAGTTTCACAATTAACTCCACCAAGAACACCATTTGGAATGATGTGTTTGCGTGGAGGTAAAGAACCTTATTGGATAAGTGTTCATTAGATGATAACGTCAGATTGATCTTCCCTTGTTTGTTTTGGGATTATGTATTTGAAACCGCTATAATTACACTAATTTGAGTTCCATCAAAAGAGGTTAAAAGGTGAAAGAAAACTCAGTTTGTCTTTCGTAAAGATTTAAGACGGTGAGACTTTTTGGAAAATGAGTTGTCTTGGACACACTCACATTTAGATCTAATAAATATATTGTCATGGGATATCCTAAGGAAACTTGAAGATATAATTTTACTCATAAAAAACAAATGGTTTGTGACTTATGATGGTACTTTTCTAGATAAGTTGTTTATCTCTAAAAGAACCAGTGGGAGTAAAATATACCTCGAATGGTTCGAGACCCAGAAAATAGCATTTAACCTAAGATGGAAGTTGAACAAACTTTCACAAGGGATTGTGAAAATCCGTTCAAGATATACAAGTACTTGCATACATGATAGGATACAATCTATTACAAGAAATATTGGATATTTCGAAATAGAAAATATTGAGGTAAAGCTCATTGACAATGACAAGTTTACCACCTATCAAAATGCAGTGTCCGCTCCACATTTAGATTAATGACTTGGGGTCATGAAATCTAAAAGGAAATCCATGTATAATAATCAAGTTTGGAACTTGATCATTCTATCCTAAGGTGTAAAAACCAAAGGATGAGATTGAGTTTTCTTCGAGAAAACTTACATGGGTAGCAAGGAACATACTAGAATTCTCATGGTCATGTCTTCTTATTTGGAATATGAAACTTGACTAATGGATGTCAAAATAAGCGTTCTTTAACGGGAACTTACTTAAGGATGTATTGGATATAACCTAAAGGTTTTGATAGTCAAGAAAAATTCTGAGAAAGTATGTAAGTCGCGGAAATCCATGGGATGGAATGAAGCAAGCTTCTGGGAGTTGGAATCTGCGTGTTGATGAATCAAAGAGTTTGGTTTCATCAAAAACGAAGATGAATCTTGTATATACAAGAAGATTAGTGGGAGTATAGTGCTATTTATTATCTTATATGTGGATGACATATTACTCATTGGAAATGACATTCCTATACGTGAGTCTGTAAAGATTTGGTTAAGAAAGTGTTTCGCAATGAAAGATATGAATGAAGCCACATATGTCCTTGGCATTAAGATCTACAGAGATAGATCAAGGAAGCTAAATTGGTGTAAGCCAAAGTACATACATTGACAAGGTCATTAGAAGATTCCGCATGGAAAATTCTAAGAGAGGACAGTTGCCAATGATACATGGAGTTTATCTAAGCAAGACTCAATGTCCTAAGACAAAACATGACCATGAGAAAATGTGTGAGATGCCATTTGCTTCGGCAATTGGATCCACCATGCCATGATAAGTACTAAACCGGATATATCTAAATGCTTGGAGCATGACGAGTAGATATAAATCTGACCCCGGTGAGAATCATTGGATGGGCTATGAAAGCGATTCTTAAGTACTTGAGAAGGACTAAAGATTCGTTTTTTGATCTATGGAGGTATGGAAGATGATCTCGGATGCATGCTTCTAAACCGACAAAGATGATAAAAGATCGCAATCAGGTTTTTGTGCATATGTCGAATAGATGAGTTGTAAGTTGGAATAGTTCCAAGCAGAGTACAGTCGCTAATTCTACAACTAAAACTAAGTACATTGCTGCATTGGATGCTGCAAAGGAAACTATTTTGATTAAGAAGTTCATTGGTGAACTTGAGATGGTTCCTAGTATTGCTAATCCAATAAACCTTTATTGTGATAATAATGGTTCTATTGCTCAAGCAAAGGAATCAAGGGCACATCCTATATCCAAACACATACTTAGGCATTTTTCATATCGTTCGAGAAATCGTTGATAAAAGAAACGTAAATATATATGCAGAGTACCAAGTAATGATAACGTTGCGGACACGCTAACAAATGGACTTCCACAAGATAAACATGATGGTTATGTTAGGTCCATGGGTATTGGATACCTAGGAAATTGGGCCTAGGGCAAGTGGGAGATTATTGGTGTTGGTGCCCTAGGCACGTTTGTTAAACGTTGTATGTGTTATCATTATATTCATATTAATGAAGAGATATTTAGGTTATTATTAATGCTCATGTTTGCTTATAATAATCTCCATCCTTAGAGCTTGTTAAGCACTAGTATAAAGGCTAAATAATCATGGGATGATCATGTTAGATTTATGGGTACTTGTTTTGAACAAGGTACTGGACATGACCCGCTGTATGAGATTTATGTCATGGTCCATGTCGTACATATATCTCATATTAGTTATGGTATTTGAATCCTTAGACATGAAGTTATTATAGTCTTCCACTTGATGAAGATTATGTTTGACATATTCAAATGCTACCTTTAACCAGGTAGTTATAAAGGGTATGATTGGCATAATCGGATTCACGTAAGGAAGAATAATAAGCTAAATGGATTTGTCCCTCTTCGGTGAGATGTCAAGCTTGGGCCCCTTGAATGAATGATGTTGATGAAATGTTTGGCCAAACTCAAATGGATTTATTGGATCAATGTCATTTAGATTGTCAACATATTCGGGATCGAGAAAAGTATTGAACAATACAAGTTGACTTGTTGACCATGACTTGTGTTCAATGACATCGAGGACAAAGGGATTATGACATGTTCTAAAGGAATGCGAACTTGTATCTAGTTACACTATTTGGGTAGGTATGACAGTTTGCTAGAACCTAATCATATCTTATGGATTCATGTTTTGGTCCATTGCCAACTTAGTGTAATCCTAGAGGGTCACACACAATAGAACGAATCTTAAAAGGACTTAATTAGAATTTGGGGCGAAGGACCTTTTGAGGATTTTACGAATTTAGAGGAGAAAACCGGAAAAGGGGTGGTCCGGGCGGACCTCCTAAAGGACCCGGGCGGACCTCCTATAAGACCCGAGCGGACCTCTAGGGTTTCTGCCCAGAACTTTCCTGTTTCGTTTTCTTGCGGGTTTGGCCACTTGTTTCCTATTTGGAATAGGTGTAACAAGTATAAAACCTATCTCTAGTTGCCCTAATCAGTCCTATGCATTATGTTACGTTTGTGAGTGTCTCCAAGGGTTTGAGATGGTTTATTTCTTGTTCTAAGATATCCCTAGATTGAAGAACAAGAATATCATATACATAATAATTCCATATAGTTCTATACATCATGAAAACGTGTTTCATGATTTGGTCTAGCCACCAAGATCAAGTGTTCTTGATATTCGTTCGTGGTGTGGATACCGCTAGAGGGTGAAACTTATCATCTTCATAGTTCGTGATTCTTGCTTTGTTTGTGATCAAGATTTCAAGCCTCCATCGAATTTGTTAGGATTCATTGTTAGTACACCCACCTGATTTGATTGACCCATTTCACGTGTCTTTTTATGGACTTTAGGTTTACATGTAATGAAGTTTTACTTCAATTTTTAGACAAGTCCATTTCTAGATGTTTAGTAGTTAGGCTGAGTTATGATCGGTTTATCCATAGCGGTTTTAAGTATCCCTCAAGCCGCCATCTTTAACCGCCATCATGGTGCCTTAAGTCCTTCATCAAACCGCAGTTTGTGTCTTTGATGAAACCGCATTTCAAGTTCATTCATGAAACCGCACTTGAATCTGGTGGAACCGCCGACCAAGATATTGAAGAAGTTATTGCTGTCATTTACTCCTTGAAGACAAACATGCGCTTTTTAACCGTAAATGAATGACTGGTGACTTGTCCTTAAACTTCAAGTCATGGTTCGGTTATTCTTGGAATGTCGGTTTGTCTAGCTTTTTGAAAAGGTACCGTTGTACTTTTCCAACAACTAAAAGGACAATGTCAGGTAGTGGTCCAACAACTTCCTGCCACAAATCAAAAGCAAAGGACGACAGTGACAGGTCAACCAATGGGATTGTGACAACGCATAAAACCGCCATACAATGACTCACCTCATTGTCCAACGGTCATTAATGCCTTCACTATAAATAGCCTTCATTTCTCAACAATGAAGGTTGCTGAGCTTCAAAGAGAATATCCCAAGTATTCAAGTTTGCTTTGAAGATTGAAAACCCAGATACTCATATCTTCATCATCTCCTTAGCAAACCCAGAGTTCTTCATCAAAGCTTCAAGCCTTCAAATCATCACAACTCAGCCTTGCACAGAAAGTAATCATTTGCTCACCATCACTTAGATATTTTGAGCTCTTGATTTCTTTCCACACTACACACCCGGAGTATATTTTCTTATAGATTATATACCTTGAAAACACAGGTTGTTATAATAGCATTGTTAGGTTAGATTGTTTATTTAGAGTTTGGATTCTTTTGTAATCTTGTAAAAACTCCTCTAAATCAATACAAGTCTAGTAGCTATTAGAAAATCCTAGGCTAACCACCTAGGTAGAGGACGTAGTTCTTTCAAGAACGAACCTCTTCAAATTGTGTGTCCTTGATCTCTATTTTCTGTCTTGTCATTTACATTTATGTTTATGAGCTTTATTTACTTTTATGTGAAATGACTTGATAAATGATTTACATACTCTTGTGATACATCAGTTGTGCCTTGTCAGTTGCATCATTCCTTTTTCAACCACTTAAACCGCCCTACTCTTCATAATTCAGTTTGACCAAAACCGCAAAACCTCCGCTGTGCATTTTATCTGAGCGGTTCTAGTGCTTTAAACCGCAATAGACCAAACTGATAAGTACTTGGTTGATTTTCAAGGGTATTTCAAAAAGATTTTAAACCGCTATTCACCCCCCCTCTAGCGGTTCTATACCCTTGTTGCCCTTTGGGACCAACAAGTGGTATCAGAGCATATTGTGAATACGTGTGTTTGAATTTGAGAATATTCATAGCAACATTAAAATTATGAGAGTCGCCACGCCGTTTTAGTTATAGCCAAAACATTGAGAAAAAGCATGTTAATGGGTTCGGGGGTCAAATTACAACAAGAGAAGAATATTGGACGTTATCACTCCTATTGCCCGAATGATCGGTCTTTCTATCATGATGAATGTGTTAGTAGTGTGTTAGTGTTTGAGACCGGATCCGAAGATTGCCTACGTTCCTCTCAATGTGAGAAGCTCAGGTCAGCGTAGTTCGAGAAGAATTTAGAATAGGCAGAAGAATCGGGATCATGCATGATGAGGGGGAATTACCTAAAGTTTAGGGTTTAGAAGTAGTTCCTAGATCATCCTCGGGTTGATGAACCCTAGATCATCATCGGCTATGAAATAACATGTAATTATGAAGATCGCCACCCTAAATATGGCATAAATAAGGTTTTAATCTAGAATATGATGAATATATGAAGAACATATATGAACATATGAATGAACATGCGAAGCATATGAAGAAACTATGAATAAACATGCAAGAACATGAATATTAAAGATTTACATTAGAAATAATGCAAGAACGTGAAGAAATAAGTTAGAAAACTTACCTATGTTGGCAAGAAATAAACCTTGATCTTCTTGGAGGTTTGAATGCTAATTAGAGAGCAAAATAGTGTTTAAGAACTCTCAAATTCTGATCCCCCAAACCAATGGAATGGAATTGTTTATATAGTAGGTTGATGGGAAGATCTGATGGTCAGGATCATCCAGAGCAAGGTTGGCCGCCTGGCCATGGTTGAAGCCGGTGATAAGAGTGGCCGCGTGGCCAAGATCAACTCGCAGCAAGGTTGGCCGCGTGGCCAAGGATGCCGGCTGACTTGATTCTTAAGCTAGGGTTTTTGTATGGTTTTAAGGAAACCATTTGTTACCTATTTTGATAGATTTTTCCATAAATGAGATATTTTGGGAATCCGGGACAAGTCTTTGCAAGGTTTCTAATTCCTATAAAGTCCTTGTATTTTTGGGAAAGTCCTAATAAACTCATTTTCAGGTCGGGTACTAACAGTAGCCCCTCGGCGACGCTTCTTGCAAGGCAATGGAGGGTCGACGATAAAAGAAGGATCCGTCTGAAACATGAGTTTCAAAACAGATGAAAGGTAAGGGGACGGCTGAACCTTGGCAGGCGGCCTATGTATCCGCGGGGGAATCAAGCCAAACGTAGTTCAAAGCTGATGGGGAAATTGGGAAGGACTGTCCTCTGATGGGGAGCAACGTCTTTTGCTGGGGAAAATGCACCTGCTGGGGATGATAGATGACCGCGTCGGTCGGGTGGCTGAACCTTTTCAGGTTTCCTACGTATCCTCAGAGGAATCAATCCAAACGTAGTTCAGAGTTATTGGGAAAGACGAGACATCGAACTTCTGCTGTGGATAATAAACCTACGGATACTATCTTGTATGAAGAACGAATATTCGTAAGCAATGAAGTTATTTGAGAAAAATGAAGACTACGTTGTCTAAATAATCCCAATATGGAATGGTAAACGCAATCAGGATCGCCAGGGTTCCTGCCGATTGCGCTAAAGTAATAGATGTTGGATCTCTCGCGAATAGAAACGCCGAGGCTTCTGCCAATCGCGATCAATCTAGGATGCGTATGTCATAGAGGCGCCGAAGTCTCTACAACCATACGAATCCTAACAATAGAGATGGATCTCTCGCAAACAGAAACGCCGAGGCTTCTGCCAACCACGATCGATCAAGGATACGTATGTCATAGAGGCGCCGAAGTCTCTACAACCATACGAATCCTAATAATAGATGCTGGATCTCTCGCAAACAGAAACGCCGAGGCTTCTGCCAACCACGATCGATCAAGGATACGTATGTCATAGAGGCGCCGAAGTCTCTACAATCATGCAAATCCTAATAATAGATGCTGGATCTCTCGCAAACAGAAACGCCGAGGCTTCTGCCAACCACGATCGATCAAGGATACGTATGTCATAGAGGCGCCGAAGTCTCTACAATCATACGAACCTTAATAATAGATGCTGGATCTCTCGCAAACAGAAACGCCGAGGCTTCTGCCAATCTCGATCGATCTAGGATGCGTATGTCATAGAGGCGCCGAGGTCTCTGCAACCATACGAATCCTAAGCAAATATTAGGAAATGCTAAAATAATAGATGCTGGATCTCTCGCAAACAGAAACGCCGAGGCTTCTGCCAATCGCGATCGATCTAGGATGCGTATGTCATAAAGGCGCCGAAGTCTCTACAACCATACGAATCCTAAGCAAATATTAGGAAATGCTAAAATAATAGATGCTGGATCTCTCGCAAACAGAAACGCCGAGGCTTCTGCCAATCGCGATCGATCTAGGATGCGTATGTCATAGAGGCGCCGAAGTCTCTACAACCATACGAATCCTAAGCAAATATTAGGAAATGCTAAAATAATAGATGCTGGACCTCTCGCAAACAGAAACGCCGAGGCTTCTGCCAATCGCGATCGATCTAGGATGCGTATGTCATAGAGGCGCCGAAGTCTCTACAACCATACGAATCCTAAGCAAATATTCGGTGAAGAATGGAAATTTTAAGAGGCTTCCCGTACCCAAAGATAACGAACATCGGTCAAAATAGCGCTAAGGGCACCTAAAATGAATCAAAGGGGAATGTACTAGGGGTAAAACTGAAATTTTGCATGTGGAGGTAAAGATGATGGATTGTTATGAAGTCGCAAACGGGATGAACTCTCGGGGAGTCACAAAGGTGATAGACCATCGGGGAGTCACAAGGGTGACGGACTCTCGGGGAGTCACAAAGGTGATAGACTCTCGGGGAGTCACAAGGGTGACGGACTCTCGGGGAGTCACAAAGGTGATAGACTCTTGGGGAGTCACAAGGGTGACGGACTCTCGAGGAGTCACAAAGGTGATAGACTCTCGGGGAGTCACAAGGGACTCTTTGGTGAGTCACAAGGGTGATAGACTCTCGGGGAGTCACAAAGGTGATAGACTCTCGGGGAGTCACAAGGGACTCTTTGGTGAGTCACAAGGGTGATAGACTCTCGGGGAGTCACAAAGGTGACGGGCTCTCGGGGAGTTGCTAATATGGGAAACATGATCTGAGTTCCGCTTATCCTAATTTAGGAGGGAATGAGGCTACGAGCCATTGAGACCAAGGTGTTAGGTAAGGGACATTTTTCTTGGTTGCCTAGAGGTAGGACCTAAGGCTTTTTAAGGAAAGGAAATAAGGAAGATGGTGATCTCCTAATTTTGAGATAGGGATGCCAAAGATGTCACGGCTTCTTGGGCTTTAGATTATGTCTTAGAGATAATGTGGGTTTCCTAGGCTTACAGGCTAGGTATTGGAGTTCATTTAAGCATGAGGAGAGTATTCTATCCTAGGCTTAGTGCTAGGGCTTAGAAAGGTTGAGGTTTGGGAACTTCCTAGATGTTAGGGTTTCGAACAAGGGTTTGGAAACTGGTGTTTAAGGACCATGACTCTCCTAGGTTTGGGACTAGGGTTTAGGAATTTCCTAGGTCTAGGAGGCTAGGGCTTGGAGTTGTGGTAGGCTCAGAGGTTGCAAAGGCATCGGCTTTTAGACATAAGGCTGGGAGTTGGAAAGGTTGTGACTTCCTAAGCTCGAGACCATGGACCGTTGGGAAGAGGGATTGCTTTCGTGGAAGGTCCACTAAGCTTGATGTTCGGGTTCACCATTTTCCGGGATTGGTGACTATGGCTTGGAAATGTTCGTGGTAACCTAGGCTTTAGGCTAGGTTTTAAGGCTAAGGACTGTAAACTTCCTATATTTTGAGACTAAGGTGAAGGAATTTCCTAGGTCTAGGACTAGGGTTTGAAGGGAATGTTGAATCCTAGGCTCGATGATAGAGTTTAGTGAGGATATAGTCTCCTAGGCCCTGCGGCTAGGGTTTAGAAAGAGTGCGACTACCTAGGCTTGAGGCTAGGGTCTGGAGCGAATGCGAGTACCTAGGCTCGAGGCTAGGGTTTAGAGCGAATGCGACTACCTAGGCTCGAGGCTAGGGTTTATAGCGAATGCGGCTTGCTAGGGTTGATTAAGTTTTGGACAGGGCATTGTATCCTAGGTTTTGGGTTAGGGTTCAATAAGACGGGGGATTAAGAATGTAAATTTCCTAGGTTTCGAGACTAGGGTTTCGGGAATTTGGAAATGATGTTGCATGCGGGGCTTTGGAAATTCCCTAGAACTTGGGCTAGGGTTAAAGAGGATGTTGCGGTTTCATAGGCTTAAGGATATGTGACTACCTAGGCTTGAGGCTAGGGTTTGGGGACCGAAAGCATTTGAAGGTTTGTCTTGGTTTAGACCGGGCAAGTTTGAGGTCTAAGAGTGTTGTGGTTTGGGGCAGGTGAGCTTGATACCTCATGGCTGGATAGGCTCGATAGGTTAGACCTAGGCTAGAGTGCTAGGGTTTAGCTAGGGTAAGACTCAGACATGTGTTAAGGAGACCGGGGCCTAATGGAATGGTAGGCGTGAGATCTAGGAGATCGAAGGCTAGGCAGGGTAGCGTTGGGACATAAGGCTTTCAAGCGGGTAAGTCTTTTGTCCTAGAGAAACCGCGTTATGGGTTAGGACCAAGCAGGCTTGAGGTCAGCCAAGGAGCAACGGATTGGGATTGGATGATCCTAGTACCTAATACGCATGTCGGGCTTGGATCCTAGAGTGTTTGAAAGTTTAGGCTAGGTGCGAACCATAGGTACGGGAAATGGTTTTGGATATATGACCATGTTGGCGCTTTAGGTAAAGGGATTGAGTGTCCAAGACTTTGCTCGAGTACAATAGGTGCCTAAGTTGGATTGGGTATGCTTAGGACCTAAGTTTGTCTTAGAGGTCATTGCGCGTGACCAAGCTCGTTCGGTGATTGTGAAGGTAGGCTAAGGATGGGACCCAAAGTGTTAAGCGCACGAGTTTTAACCGTACGGGTTTTGATATCTTTATGGCATGTCACGGTATGCGGAAGATCCTATGCGTTCGAGCATGTTTGAGGTTTGGACTCGTGGGGAAGAAAGGTTTGAGATCCATGGAGTTCAGGGGTGGACCTCGTAGGTGGCGAGGTTTGGACTCGGCTCGGATTAAGTAGGTTAGAGACCTAAGGGGTTGAAGGTCGGACTAGGAAGTCTTTTGAAGCTAAGGAGTGACACTAGGTTGGTACTTGGTAGGTTTAAGAGTGGTAGGGCCATGGCTTGGATATGACGGGAGTCGGGAGATGTAGATGTGTCGCTTTTAATTGGACCAAGTAGGCTTGGGAATTAAAGAGTTCCAAGGGTGGAGATGTAAGGTGAGAGACCTAGAGGGTATAAAGTCTTGTGACCTAAAGGTTTAGGGGTTGAGGCCTAAGGTATGGACCAGACATATCATGGACTTCAAGGATAAGTTTGGTAGACTCGAATGGTCTTGGGATCTAAGGGATCGCTCAACAGGTTAGACTGAGTAGACCTAAAAGGTTGGAAAGAGGAGGGTAAGAGAGCTATTGTTTAGACAAGGTAAGGATGAGTATGTGTTGGTAGGTTTGAGATCTAGGAGATCGGGTAGGCTCGGGACCGGTAGGTTCGGGACCTAATGGGTCACCCTAAGGATTTGGCTTTGGTTAACTGGTTTAAGGTCTGAAGTTTTGGGTAGAACCGGTTTGAGGCCGAAGGGGTCATTCTACGAACTTGCGGAAGGTCGAGCTAAGAGGTTATGATGTAACGTAGGTAAGACTCACCGGGTAGGTTTGGGACCTAGGTAAGACTAATCGGGTAGGCTCGGGACCTAGAGAGTTTATGGTATAATTTAGGCAAGACTGACCGGGTAGGCTTGGGACCTAAGGTTTTGAACCAGGTAGGTTGGGACCTAAGGGTATCCTATTGTGTAGGAAATAGGGTGAAGGACCGAGTCAACTCAAGAATCACGGAGATGGGTCTCAGATGGATCGAGGATGTTTTTTACAATTTTGTGGAGACCGAGCGTGCGGGTTTATAAACAAAGTGTCGGGGAGGAGAAAACTTTATGAAAGTGTTATGATCTTATACAGATGCCTTATAATTAATTATGATTCTAATCAATCCAAATAGGTCGTCGCGTGCCGAGTTTGACGATGAGGGGTGCCCTTCTTCTAAGTGTATCCTTGTTGACGCCTCGGTATTCTCTGGGAAACCACATAGTCGACCCATTCCGTTGGGGATTATCTAATTTGGTGAGCGGGTACCCTCCCTCCTTTGAGAAACTCTACGTCAAGCTTGATGATGAGGGATGCCCTTCTTCTTGATGAAGCCCCGGCATTTTTGAGAAACCTTATGGTCGGTCCTTTATTGTTAGGGAAGCCCCAGTTGCGTAGAGCGGGGTATCCTCCCTCCTTTGAGAAATCCTACGTCGAGCTTGATGATGAGGAGTCCTCTTCTTCTAAGTATGTGCTTGATGAAGCCCTGACATTCTTTGAGAAACCTTATGGTCGGTCCCTTATTGTTAGGGAAGCCCCAGTTGCGTAGAGCGGGGTATCCTACCTCTTTTAAGACGCACCCTTTTTTCTGCTTAGACCGCCCTTGCGGGTTTTCAATCTAGCGGGCATCTCTTTTGCGTCAATTTTTTTTTTTGAAATCATTTTGTCGACTCAAAAAAGGAAAAAAGAATTGTTTGAACACATGCGGGGGCATTTTGGGGAGAGTAAGAGAGAGAGAGAGATAGTACTCACATTTTGACTCTTTGGGAAACTGAGTGTATATATGTACAAAAGGGAGGAAGCCCCTGCTTGATAGAAAGTAAGTGTTTAGCTCTTTCCTAGATTGTAGAACGGAAGACTTGTCGAGACATTTGAAAATTGTTTTATTCAAGATTCTTATTTGATTGCTCGAGAATGGACCTCGTTGATTAGTTATGCATCTTATGATTATGTTTTAGACAAGTAGTCTCGAAATAATAAATGTTTTGATCAGTTGTGAGTGAAGAAGTCAGGAGTAGAAATATGGGGCAAGAGAGAAGAGAAGGAAAATTGGCTACGAGGTGGGTTGTGTATATTTTGGACATAACCGGGAGGTTGCCTACGTTCTCCTCAAGGTGAGGAGCTCAGGTCCGCGTAGTTCGGGGATGACCCGCTTGACGATGGTGTCGGGTTTCAGTGGGTATGTGTGGGAGGTAAGAAAAGAAAGAAAGTTGGCCCAAGGTAGGTTATGTTTGGCTTTGAGTGGTTGCCCGGTTGACGATGAAGTTGGGTTTTGAGTTTAGGGGTGTGAGGTTCGTTTGAGGTGAGTTGTTCTTTGTAGCTCATTGCGGTGAATTACTCCTTTGTAGTTGTTGCAGTGAATTGCTCCATCGTAGTTGTCATGGGTTGCTGCCGTTTATCTACTTTGTAAGGAAAGAAAGGAAAATAGAACATTTGAGGTTGAAAAGAAAATGGGACTTTTACTTTTCCATGGTGATAGCCCCTTCTATTTTTTTTTTTTTTTTTTTTTTTTTTATCTCTTTGTGCACACCCTTTTTTTTTTCCTAGGCCGCCCTTTCGGGTTTTCAACCTAGCGGGCTTCTTTTTGTGCAATGCTCTAACTTTTGCCTAGGTCGCCCTTTTGGGTTTCAACCTAGCGAGCCATATATTTTTTTTTATTTTTTTTATATTTGTACATGAAACATTGGGCAAGACAAGCCCCTAGTTTGCTTTCGCCTCTCTCGATTGCGAGGTAGCTTCCTTATAGTTCAAGCGGCCTTTTGCTGGCGGCGGGCATCCTGGCCCCTTGATTTTCACCGGTAGAGCTCCATTGGATTATCACGTGCACCAATGAATGACTTCGTGCACTTGTCTTATATTTGCGATGGAATACGGACATCCCCAGTGTAACGGCATGTAGTACTCATGATGGGAACAAACCAACCTTTTAAATTGTGGCAGCGTGGATGTCTATTTGATGATGAGCAACCGCAGTCCATTTCTTTGTCACGACCTTATAAAAAGGGGTCTAATGGTGGGATGAGAGGCGTATGAGGATAGTGTATGGGAGAAGGTATATATAGAGAGTGTACATGAAGTGTGTACAAGGGGTGAGTGTATAGAGAGAGTGTATGGGGGTAGAATGTAGAGAGAAGATAAAGTGATTCGTTCATCCCAATTGATCGAAGCATTTGTTATTTTGAGATTAATCGTTTACTTAGTTATGTGAATGGTTTGTGGGTCCATTTACCTTTTAATGAGTCGTCATTAATGAGTAAGATTAAGATTAATTCATCATATAAAGATATAGCAATCAAGCGAAAATGGTGAATAAGACAATTTTCATGAAATTGATATATGCAAGCTTATGTCTCAAGTCTAGAGAGAAAAGAAATAAAGACCCTTTTATTGGAATTAAAAGATTTAAACTGACTAGTCTGGGGTGGACTTTTACTTAAAGAAACAAAAATCGTCCAAGGTGGACTTTTGACTAAGGACACTCTAGGTCACAAGTAATCCAATACTGACCTGAACATGAGATTCATGCAATCTCTTGGTAGCAAATGGCTGATCAAAACTACCAACATTGAAGACAACAAAGATCTGGAAGCTCTTGATCTTCGTCATCTTTATGCCATGCTAAGGGTATTTGAATTCAAGCTTGAGGAAGCTCATGAAACCGAAAACAGATTCAAGTCTCTTTCTCTTGCCGCCTTCAACAATGCCACATCTCCAGTTTACAATCCTGATCACCATCAAAACGCACCTAATATCCATTTACAAACCGCTTCTTTTGATCCAAATATTCCAAGATATATTTCTCAAACCGCACCTCCAAAGTATTACCAACCACCTCATCAACCTTACCCTCAACATCATCAACCCTACTCTCAACCTCAGCAATCTCATCAATCCTACACTCCATCTCAAAATTCCCAAAGTGTAGCATCTAGTTCTACTCAAGTTGACTTTGATGACATGGATGATGATGAGTTTGCTCTCTATGTGAAAAACTACACCAAGTTCATAAAGAACAGAGCTCAATCTCAGTCAGGCGGCCCTGCAAAGTTTGTCCCTCTAACCAGATTCAACAAAGCAACTGATACTAAGAAAAGGGATGATCTTGTTTGTTACAACTGCAGACAACCAGGTCATTTTGCCTCCAGTTGTCCCAAACCGCACTATGAAGCCACTCCTGCCAAGAAACCGTTCAACAAGAAGTTTTTCAAGAGAAGAGGAATGGTTGCTGAACAAGGAGAACAACCATTAACATGGATGGGTTCTGATACAGATGATAGTGATGAAGATGAAGGAGTTGCAAATCTTTGCCTAATGGGATTTAAAGAAAAGGTTGAAATTGACGAAAGCCTTCCACTGCCACTCCATCAAATGAAGTCAGTTTCACCAAAAACTCCTGAAGCTAAACAAGACAAAACTCCTACTTCACCAAACTACTCTCCTGAGGATCAAACCAAACAAAGCCATGATGACCAGGTACTTGAACGTGCAAATGTCATTTATCAACAACACACTGTGCTTAAAAAGGCATATAAATTAATGGCTGCGGAACTTGAATATTCCCAAAGAGAGTGCAAGTCCCATAAGGAGGAGATTGAAAAACTCGAGCTCCAAATTGTTGGGATAGCTTCTGTTGTGGAAGAAAACCGCTACCTTAAGGACAGAACCGAGGTACTTAACACCCGAATCCATGATCTTACTGCACAAAGGGATGAACTTCAAAAAGTGACCGATGTGTGGACTAAGTCTGGTGTCACCATGGAACAAATCGTCAATTCACAAATTCTCTCTAAAGAGAAAAGTGGATTGGGATTTAAACTGATGATGGGTGTAAGTGTCCTTGTCTATGTGCTGAAGGTGGTGTGAAACCAACTGAACAAACCAAAGAAATTCCTAAGGTGAATCATGCTGGTAAAAAGGGCTCAACACAAGAAATTAAAAAGCAAAATTATTTCTATGAGTATCCTAAAAACCAGACTGGGAGAGATCCAAAGTGGAAAGAGAAATCCACAGCGGCTGAGGCAACTAAAGAAGTATTGAGTGATGAAACCGCTCCTAGTCGGTTTAAGGAATATCTTGTTATATTTCCTAAAGCCGCACCTAAGAGAAAGGTGGAACTCAAGAAGGTTAACTTTGTTAAAGCCAAAACCGGTGACCCAGTAAAACATGAGAAACCGAAGGTCAGTAATGGGTTTGTAAAACCGCCACCACAACCTGGCTTAATTCATTGTTCTATCTGTGCTGACTTTGGTCATAGTGCTGGTCATTGTATTTTAAGATTCACACCCAATGCCAAGGGACGTAAAAATCCTAAGGTTAAACAGGTGTGGGTCCCAAAAAGCTGCTAACCCTAGGACCCAAGGAATAAGGGGGACCAAAACCTTTCATGTTTATTTTTCAGATTTCATGTTTTATGGCTGGAACCGCTAAGAAGAAGAAGGA
Organism: Campanula takesimana; assembly: GCA_026119855.1. Classification (NCBI taxonomy): domain Eukaryota; kingdom Viridiplantae; phylum Streptophyta; class Magnoliopsida; order Asterales; family Campanulaceae; genus Campanula; species Campanula takesimana. The sequence goes on along the minus strand of JAOWBW010000031.1, from coordinate 2,033,182 downwards.
TCTCTGGTATTTGGATAGTGGATGCTTACGACACATGACTGGAGATTCAGAACTACTATGCAGTTTCATCCAAATGAAAGGTCCCCCAGTAGTGTTTGGTAACAACAAGAAAGGAGAAACAGTAGGATATGGAGCAATTAAACGAGGAAAGGTGACTATTGAAAATGTGTCACTAGTAGAAGGACTCAAGCACAACCTTCTCTCCATATCTCAGTTTTGTGACAAAGGAATGAACCGCATCTTCACATCAACTAGCTGTTATATCAAAGAAGCTTCCTCTGGAGTCACTCTACTGACTGGCAACAGAACATGTGATGTTTATATAATTGATTTAAGCAATATTGTTTCTATTGCTGACCTCTGTTTTGTAGCCAAAAATATAAGTGAAAGCAGCTGGTTATGGCATAAGCGGCTCAGCCACTTGAACTTCAAGTATCTAGCAAAACTGCACAGGGATGGTCTAGTAAAAAGACTACCCAAAGTGGCTGACCATCATGATGAAAAGTGTAAAGCATGCCAGCTTGGAAAGCAGCCCAAACAGTCATTTCCTAGTAAAACCGCTCCTTCAACGAACCGCTGTTTGCAACTGCTGCACATGGATTTATTTGGACCTGTCCCAACCGCCAGTATTGGAGGAAACCGCTATACACTTGTGGTGGTTAATGACTATTCAAGATATACATGGGTGGAAATGATGACCTCTAAAGATGATACTTATGGCATCGTAACCGCTCTCTTTAGACAGCTCCAAACTCAGAAATTGGATGACATTGTTGCCGTGCGTTCAGATAATGGAGCCGAATTTACAAACAATGGTGTTGCCCAATATTGTGATGATCATGGAATTGATCATAATTTCTCTGCCGCTGGAGTTCCACAACAGAATGGAGTAGTGGAAAGAAAGAACAGGACTTTGATTGAAGCAGGAAAGACTATGATTGCAGAAGCCAAGCTTCTCAAGTACTTCTGGGCCGAAGCTGTCAATACCGCATGCTTCACCCAGAACCGCTCCCTCATCATCAAAGTTCACAACAAGACTCCTTATGAATTGTGGAGAGGCAGATCACCCAACATTGCCTTCTTCAAGATATTTGGATGCAAGTGTTACATCTTGTACAATGGCAAAGAGCATCAAGGTAAATTTGATGCTAAGGCTGATGAAGGTATTTTTGTTGGTTATTCTAAACACTCCAAAGCTTTTCGTTGTTTCAATAAGACATCTTTAAAAATTGTAGAGTCAGTCCATGTTACATTTGATGAACATGCTCTCCTTGAGCCACATATGGCTCCAAATGTTGCTAATGATTTTAGTGATTTTGAGACAGGCACTAGACATAGAGCAACTGACAACCATCCTACTCAAACCGCTACATCCAGTTCTTCAGCCGCACCAACTCAAACCGCTGATGGTGTAACTGTTGAACCGCTGTCTTCTGACCCCATTCAAACTGTTGAACCAGTTCCAAATCTAACCTTCAATGAAGATTTCAATGATTATCAGGATGATCCTCCTCTGGAAAATCTTCAAGAAATAGTGGTTCAAGACAACCTCCCTCTTAAAATTAATGAGCATAGAGACCATCCAACTGCCAACGTTATTGGTCCTATCAGTACTGGTGTCCAAACCAGAGGGAGTTTGACTCACAGAGATAATCACAGTTTGTTCTCGACTGCTCTGTTATCTCAGATGGAACCGAAGAAGGTAGATGAAGCTCTAAGTGATCCAAGTTGGGTAATTGCAATGCAAGAAGAGATTAATCAGTTTGAAAGATGCAAAGTTTGGACTCTAGTTCCAAGGCCCAGAGATCACACTGTAATTGGAACAAAATGGATATATAGAAACAAGATGGATGAAAGTGGTGCTATAACTAGAAACAAACCTAGGTTGGTTGCTCAAGGCTATAGGCAAGAAGAAGGCATAGACTATGATGAGACCTTTGCCCCTGTAGCCAGACTTGAAGCCATAAGATTGTTCCTGGCCTATGCCTCCTTCAAGAAATTCAAGTTATATCAAATGGATGTGAAGAGTGCATTTCTGAAAGGTGAACTACAAGAAGAAGTTTATGTAGCCCAGCCGCCAGGATTTGAAGACAACAAACTTCCAAATCATGTCTTCAAACTCAAGAAAGCATTGTATGGACTCAAACAAGCTCCAAGAGCATGGTATGACACTCTATCTAAATTTCTTATTGAACAAGGCTTCTCTCGAGGTAAAATTGATACAACTCTATTTATAGCTAAACACAAAAGTCATTCATTATTAGTTCAAATATATGTTGATGATATTATTTTCGGTTCTACTAATGAAACTATGTGTGTTAAGTTTGAGAAGCTTATGAAGAGTAAATTTGAAATGAGTATGATGGGAGAGTTGACATTCTTTCTTGGACTCCAAGTCAAGCAATGCCATGATGGGATTTTTATCAACCAATCCAAATACACTAAAGATTTGATAAAGAAGTTCGGGCTTGAAACCGCTAAACCAGTTGATACCCCAATGCCTAAGGCCTGCAGTTTGGATCGAGATGAACATGGTAAGAAAGTTGATCAAACTCTCTACCGAGGTATGATTGGCTCTCTACTTTACTTAAGTGCTAGTAGACCAGATATCATGTTTAGTGTTTGTGTTTGTGCTAGATTTCAAGCTGACCCTAGAGAATCTCATTTTATTGCTGTTAAACGTTTTATTAGATATTTATGTGGATCTGTTAACCTTGGACTTTGGTACTCCAAAGAATCTTCATTTGACCTATTAGGTTATTCAGATGCTGACTTTGCAGCATGTAAGATAAGCAAAAAGAGCACAAGTGGTACTTGTCAGTTCCTTGGAACGCGGCTTGTATCATGGTCCAGCAAGAAACAAGCGTCGGTTTCAGTCTCAACCGCTGAAGCTGAATATATAGCGGCTGGAAGCTGTTGCTCTCAAATTCTCTGGATGAAACAACAGTTGGAGGACTACGGGATATTTGAACAAAACTGCCCTATCTACTGTGATAGCACTGCTGCAATATCCATCTCCAACAGTCCAGTTCAGCACTCAAAAACCAAGCATATCGACATAAGATATCATTTCCTCAAAGACCATGTTGAAAAGAAAAACATTTTTCTAGCAAAGGTGGGAACAGATGATCAAATTGCTGACATCCTCACCAAACCGCTTGAAAATTCTAGGTTCTATCATTTACGAGGAGAAATGGGTATGTTAGAACTAACTTAAGATATCATATCTATATATTGTTTTTAATATCTTTTGTTTAAGTGTTCTGGCTATGCTTAGAAAAGTCATCTAGTGTGCGGTTCTGTCATCATTGAAACCGCATCAATAAATGGTTCGGTACAAGATTCTCCATCAAACTGACGAGTCAAATGAATGTAATCGGTTCTTTCAAAACCGACAAGAAAGCAAAGTCATTCGGTTTAAACATATAAACCGCCATCAGATTAGAGAGACATCAGTTTCATGAAAAACCGCTGAAGATACTTTATGTCATATCAATTATAAGGACCCTTTTGCAATTTTCTCTGCCGCATTAAATTCTATGTGAAGTGGGATGCCAACTGTAGACAATCGTGCGTCGTTCTCGTCGTTCCATTACCCGAGGAACAGTTAATTGAGTATAAAAGACAAAGTTTATTTCTTTTTACCTTTTTACCTTCTTCCTCATTTGCGTATACTCTCTCTCTCTCTCTCTCTCTCTCTTCTGCACTCTGCTCTCAACTTACAATATTTCCCATATTTTTTTAATATAAAATGGCACCTAAGAAATCTTCCGATCCTTCTGCTCCATCTTCATCTAAAACTTCCAAAGGCGATATGGTATGATTTCTTGAACCCTTCACTCTAGCATTTCATATTTTTCCGCCATTGTTGTTCGAAAAAGCTTGTTCGTCTTCTCATATTTTTACTTGTTTTTTCTTTCAATTTTCTGGTTGATTATGATTATATATGTTCATATATACTGGGTTTGATGTTTCTTTCATATCTTTTGTTCAATTCTTGAACAATTTTGATTTTTGGGTTTTCGGGTGTTCCTTCGTATTTATTTTGATACTATGTTCTGGGTTTATATTATTTGAACTTGTTATTTTAGAACTTTGTTAGTATCTGCGTTTTTCGAGTCTTTTGGTATACTTCTTTCTTAATTTGGTTAAGTTTTTTTTTTGCATGTTTATCCCCTGTTCACCATGTTCTTCATGCATTCAAATGCTTTTTCAAATTCTTTCCATGTCTAGTTTTGGGTGTTTACCATTTTACCCATGTTTTGCTTCAACCGCTTATTTCATTGTTAGAATTCCTTGTAGCAGTTTGAATGCTTGGTTTGTTCAAACTGCTTGCACCAAACTCTTACTAACTTTGATTATTTTTTAGGATGAATCCAACTTTGTACCTGGATCTCAGATCATCAAAGCCGAATTTGAAGCCGATGCAGTTGGAAGAAAACTGCTTACCCTTCTGGAATCGTCAAAACTGCTGCCCTTATTCCAACTGGATGAACCGAAGTTTGACAAGAGGCTTTGTGCAGAATTCTTTGACAATGGGATTGTCTGTGAGGTACCCCTTTTGAATGGTAAAGGAGAAGAGATCAGAGACTTAGAGTCTGGGGAAGTGAAGACTGAAAATGCCATCAAGTCCACTGTCAGGACAAAGGATGTAGTTTTATCTGCTTCAAAGGTTGCTATTCTGGCTGGGTTAGAAAATTCTGGAATTCTTTCCATCAAACCAGAGTTAGTCAGCAGAACTACTGAGGAGCTCTTGGGGGTCTCTGTATTCAACACTAAGCCCACTCCTAAGAAGGAGTTTGGAGAAGTAATGGTGATGTTGTGTGATTTAGTAGACACTGGAGTGATGTGCAAGAATGGCAATCACAACAATTTCACTTCTGAGCAGTACAACTACTGCGTGGCTATCTACAAAGGGAAGAAGCTGCACTGGCCAAGGATCATCATGCAAGAAATGATCAATGCCCTCAGCCGCCATACTTCTGCCAAAGCCGCTGGAAAAACAAAGATCAGAACTCACTGCAGACTCTTAACAAAATTCCTTCATCAGGATTCTATGATCTTTAAGGCTTCAGTGACAAATGAAGCTGAGTGGGTGCAACCGAATGAGAAGACCTTATTTGGTGCTTCAAAGCTTGATGCTTTCAGAACCGCTTTTGGATGGCGGTTTGCACAAGCGGTATGGAATGCTGATCCTCTGCCTGAAGAACAGAAAGGACCCTTTCCTGAGGCTCGGCTCAATAAGTCAGGGAAACCTTATGCCGGTGCCATAGCAGATCAAGCCGCAGCTACAAGAGCTAGAGAAGCTGCTCAATCTGCCACCTTGAATAGGCTAGGAGTTAGCCTGGATGGAACTGAGGCTCCGGTTGAGAGGGAGTCTGCGGTTGAGGGGGAGCCTGCAATCCCTGCGGCTCAACCCAGGGAAACCGCGGCTCCAATAAAGAAGAAAGCCAAACTTACTGAAACTTCAAAACCCTCATCCATTCTTCCTCCAAAACCGACCTTACCAAAATCCTTCCTCATTATATCCAATCCCTCTTCTGAACTGCTTCCACCTTACTCTAAACCAATTCCCTTCACAAAATCAACTCCTCCTATCCCTTCTAAACCTCATATAAAACCCCTTTCCCCAATCAAGCCAAATGTTGAAAAATCCTTGAACTTTGCACAAGATGTGAATCTGTTGAGAAAACTGAAAGCCTCCACCTCTGAACCCAAACCTATCTCACCTCCAAAATCCCCTCTCAAACTGCCAACTGTTCAATTCACTGAAGAACAGTTGCAGCTAATATTTTCTACTCTTCCCAATCTTAAACCGCCTACTCATACCGAGCCTGAGCAGACCGAAGTGTCTGAGGCTGCGGTTCCAGTTGAACAAACCGAGGTATCTACAAGTGCGGTTCAGCCTGAGCAAACTGATGAGCTTGAGGCTGCAGTATTGCCTGAGCAGACTGATGTGTCTGAGGTAGTCCAAGATAAACCTGAGCAAGATGATGATAATCTTGAGGTTCAACCATTGAAGAAGAAGAGAAGGTTAGTGAAGAAATATGATTTTGTGGAGCACTGGAAATCAAGGCCACCTGGTGCAGTGGACTTCACTGAAGCTTCTGACAAGAAGGATCATTCACCCAGTGAAGGCCCATTTACAAAAGAGTTGAGAAAAAGGGCTGAAATGAGAAAAGCTGGAATAGACCCCATGTTGGTTGAAATCGCTACTCTTTCATTGAAGCGAAAGCTAGAGTTTGACTCACCAGAGCACACTCCTTCACCTTCTGAATCCCCTACACTGCCTTTTGCTTCAGCAGTTCAACCGTCGGCTCAACCGCAACTGATCAATATCTCTGCCCCTTCGGTTCTGCCTGAGTTCACAGTTGCAGTTAGGTCTCCCAAACCGCGTGGTTTGAAAAGGAAGTGTGCACAGGACATTGCGGGTTACCTGAAGAGGTTTAGAGCTACTACTTCCAAAGCCAACCGCCATGGAGCCATCATTAGAACCGCCAACAAACATGAAGAGCAACGACTCAAGTCTGGTCGTCCAAATCCTTTTGCAACCTTTCCAGCCGATGAGTCTCAAGCTGCTTCAGATCAACTGATTACTTCAACTCTTGATCAAATTATTGAAGATCTGGCAGTTGAGTTCATCTTCTCTCTCTGCTCTCAATTTTTCTTTAGGATAAACTGCATTGTCTTTCCTTATCTTTATAGATGGCAGTTCTCTCCTTATTCTTCCTTTCCTCTCTCTAATACCCAACTTCTTTCCATTTCCCCTTCTTTTCCCTACACTTCATTTTCTATAATTCCTTTCCCTTCCTCCCGTTTTGAAACTGATCCTGTGAAGATTCAGTTTGTGCTGGATTCTTTTTCTACCCAATCTGCATTTCTTTCCTCTCTGCCCTTCCTTGTTGATGCCATTAAGAGGGAGAATGCTATTGACCCTCGGATTGGGAGAATGGAATTCAAAATTGAAACCCTTCTGGAAAACCAGTTCAAGTTAGAACAGAAGCTTGAAACTTTGAATGAGCTGACTTCTCTCAGACTTGAAGCGGCCCAAGAAATGAATGAGGCTCTGGAGAAGAAGTTAGACCAACTAGCTGATCTAACGGTTTCATCAACTGACTACTTAGTTCAGTATGCCAACGACCTGAAAAAGCTTTCTGAGAAAATCTTAGAGAAGGTAAATGAACCGACCCATCTTCGTCTCAAGTAAGCTGAATATGTGTTTGAAACCGCCAGCATAGTTGAGCCTTCTGATGCTCAAACCGTTGTCCAAGCCTTTCATGATGAACCGACCCATCTAGGGTTCCTGATAGAACTGATTAGAATTCTTTCTATCTTTTGTAATCAGTTTTTGCCTTTCATTATTTTCCTTGTAATTTGTAGCTTCTAAAACCTTTGAAGGATTATAATGAAAATGAATGCATTGCATCCAATATTCCAAAACTTTGTTTATTCAAACTACTTGTTTGTGGAACAATGCATTTCTAAAAACTCATGCACTATTCATCATGAAAAAAAAATTCTAAGTATATGTGTTTTAAACATTCAGTTTAGATTGTCAACATATTCGGGATCGAGAAAAGTATTGAACAATACAAGTTGACTTGTTGACCATGACTTGTGTTCAATGACATCGAGGACAAAGGGATTATGACATGTTCTAAAGGAATGCGAACTTGTATCTAGTTACACTATTTGGGTAGGTATGACAGTTTGCTAGAACCTAATCATATCTTATGGATTCATGTTTTGATCCATTGCCAACTTAGTGTAATCCTAGAGGGTCACACACAATAGAACGAATCTTAAAAGGACTTAATTAGAATTTGGGGCGAAGGACCTTTTGAGGATTTTACGAATTTAGAGGAGAAAACCGGAAAAGGGGTGGTCCGGGCGGACCTCCTAAAGGACCCGGGCGGACCTCCTATAAGACCCGAGCGGACCTCTAGGGTTTCTGCCCAGAACTTTCCTGTTTCGTTTTCTTGCGGGTTTGGCCACTTGTTTCCTATTTGGAATAGGTGTAACAAGTATAAAACCTATCTCTAGTTGCCCTAATCAGTCCTATGCATTATGTTACGTTTGTGAGTGTCTCCAAGGGTTTGAGATGGTTTATTTCTTGTTCTAAGATATCCCTAGATTGAAGAACAAGAATATCATATACATAATAATTCCATATAGTTCTATACATCATGAAAACGTGTTTCATGATTTGGTCTAGCCACCAAGATCAAGTGTTCTTGATATTCGTTCGTGGTGTGGATACCGCTAGAGGGTGAAACTTATCATCTTCATAGTTCGTGATTCTTGCTTTGTTCGTGATCAAGATTTCAAGCCTCCATCGAATTTGTTAGGATTCATTGTTAGTACACCCACCTGATTTGATTGACCCATTTCACGTGTCTTTTTATGGACTTTAGGTTTACATGTAATGAAGTTTTACTTCAATTTTTAGACAAGTCCATTTCTAGATGTTTAGTAGTTAGGCTGAGTTATGATCGGTTTATCCATAGCGGTTTTAAGTATCCCTCAAGCCGCCATCTTTAACCGCCAGCATGGTGCCTTAAGTCCTTCATCAAACCGCAGTTTGTGTCTTTGATGAAACCGCATTTCAAGTTCATTCATGAAAACGCACTTGAATCTGGTGGAACCGCCGACCAAGATATTGAAGAAGTTATTGCTGTCATTTACTCCTTGAAGACAAACATGCACTTTTTAACCGTAAATGAATGACTGGTGACTTGTCCTTAAACTTCAAGTCATGGTTCAGTTATTCTTGGAATGTCGGTTTCTCTAGCTTTTTGAAAAGTTACCGTTGTACTTTTCTAACAACTAAAAGGACAATGTCAGGTAGTGGTCCAACAACTTCCTGCCACAAAGCAAAAGCAAAGGACGACAGTGACAGGTCAACCAATGGGATTGTGACAACGCATAAAACCGCCATACAATGACTCACCTCATTGTCCAACGGTCATTAATGCCTTCACTATAAATAGCCTTCATTTCACAACAATGAAGGTTGCTGAGCTTCAAAGAGAATATCCCAAGTATTCAAGTTTGCTTTGAAGATTGAAAACCCAGATACTCATATCTTCATCATCTCCTTAGCAAACCCAGAGTTCTTCATCAAAGCTTCAAGCCTTCAAATCATCACAACTCAGCCTTGCACAGAAAGTAATCATTTGCTCACCATCACTTAGATATTTTGAGCTCTTGATTTCTTTCCACACTACACACCCGGAGTATATTTTCTTATAGATTATATACCTCGAAAACATAGGTTGTTATAATAGCATTGTTAGGTTAGATTGTTTATTTAGAGTTTGGATTCTTTTGTAATCTTGTAAAAACTCCTCTAAATCAATACAAGTCTAGTAGCTATTAGAAAATCCTAGGCTAACCACCTAGGTAGAGGACGTAGTTCTTTCAAGAACGAACCTCTTCAAATTGTGTGTCCTTGATCTCTATTTTCTGTCTTGTCATTTACATTTATGTTTATGAGCTTTATTTACTTTTATGTGAAATGACTTGATAAATGATTTACATACTCTTGTGATACTTCAGTTGTGCCTTGTCAGTTACATCATTCCTTTTTCAACCACTTAAACCGCCCTACTCTTCATAATTCAGTTTGACCAAAACCGTAAAACCTCCTCTGTGCATTTTATCTGAGCGGTTATAGTGCTTTAAACCGCAATAGACCAAACTGATAAGTACTTGGTTGATTTTCAAGGGTATTTCAAAAAGATTTTAAACCGCTATTCACCCCCCCCCCCCTCTAGCGGTTCTATACCCTTGTTTCCCTTTGGGACCAACAGAATTCAAGGTTGCAAAATCAAAGGCATCAAGGGTTAGTATTCTAGTATTCATTATGTTGTATTTGACTTAATCATTTGAATGGATCTATAGGATTTGGGTTTCATTAAATTTTAAATGCTTAATTCCGCTGCGCATGTTACTCTGAAACCCAACATAAACATCTTGTTAAGTTGTATCAAGCATCAATGATGAATAAAGGGAAAGATGTTGAAACAAATTTTGTCTATGAAAACAATGATGTGAATCAAGATCCATCTACAAGTACACATATGGATATATCAAATTTTATCAATCTAGATAAAAATGATTACATACTTAATGGAGGAGAAACCCAAACTAACAAAAGTATCTCACTCGTTATCATTTACTTTAGTGTGTTTTATTTCAGTGTGTGTGTGTGTTCTAACATATTTAACTTTTACTTAGAAATATATTTGATTGTAATGATGTTAATATTAGTACAATATATGGTAGTACAAAGATAATTGATGGCTCCAGAAGACCTAACATAGTACTACTAAGAGGAACAAAAATCAGTATAAAATGCATTACTCTTATCTATATCTCAAAGAAATTTATTATGCTTTAAAGATATTCGTGAAAATTGATATCATATTGAGACAAGTAATGAAGGAGAGATGGAATATTTATGCATTACAAAGACTGAATCAGATAACAAATATGTGATAGAAAAGTTACCAGTATTTTTCTCTAGAGCATGATATACAAAGATTAGCATAATTGAAGTACATATGACAGTAAACCAGAAGTTTACTGATATAAATTGTCTTATCAGAAATTTTCTAATGGTTTTACCAGTAAACCAGAAGTTTACTAATATAAAATAAATGGTCTTACCAGTAAATCGAAGTTTACTAATGGTTTTACCAGTAAATCAGAAGTTTACTGATTATTATATCAAAACATATAACAACAATTAATAATCTAAAATATCTCTTTATATAATGAAGAATGATAACAAAACATTGTTCAAAGAACGTGCGAATAACATGCATAGGGCATATACACCAACAGTATACATAGTTGTTAACCTCATTACCGATATTGAAAGAACATATGGCATAAAGTTTTAAGCACAACAAACGTGTGAAGCTAGGTTCGCGGTTACAAACGAAGGTATGGACATACGAAATTAAGGAAGTGGACTAAGAAGTCTTCTACAATATGTACATCCTCACAATAAGTTGAACTCTCCGCTCACCCAATTCCCGAACTGTCTCACCCTCAAACTTGAACTTTTATAAAATTACATGGGGTGAGAGATGTTTCCCTATTTCTGTGGCTCTTTTCCTTCCAATCATCACTTTAATAGATTAAGGGAACAAGCTTTTTCTGATTTATGTGGCTCTTTTCCTTCCAATCATCACTATAACCAATTTGTCCCTTCTTTCTCATTACATAACTCCCTTTATAACTTTGGCTACATCCGATGTTTCCCCAAATCATTGGACGTAGAATTGTCCTTTCTAATTTGATTCTCTTGTACGTCACGCCTTATTCTTTTGTTTGCTTTTGATAGACTGCCAAATCACTGCTAACCCTATATGAAAATACCTCCAGCTTCAAGTTTCTCATACCTTGCGTGTCGTCCCATTCCACTTTCTAATCTTTGATTTGGCCGTTTCTATTTAATTGTTTTCAATATTTTGGTTACATTATAGTAACTATTATCAAACAACAATAAGTGTTGTGAGTATTAATGAGAAAGAAAGTGGGTAGAGAATATTAAATGAAAATTTAATATGAGTATGATAAATGAGTCTCATTAATTAAAAAATAAAAAAAAAATTAAAATATCCTAATTCGAGTGAGACACTTAATATAGAAGTTTGTCCTATTTCTAGCGGGACAGATGAGTATATGATTTATTAAAGGTTATCATTGAATATGATTTTTATATAGCTTAAACTATAAATTTAACTTCAATGAAATGAGTATTAATATAAGAATTAGGAAAAATTGCAAAAAAAAAAATCACTCAACTATTTACTTTATATGGATTTAATCACTCAACTCATTTTTTTTCATCTAACACATTGAACTCGTTTATTTTTGTGCCCGTGGTCACTTTCACTAACTCCTTAAAAAAACTGTTATCTCATCATGTGTCATCCATGTGATTAAATTTTAAGGGTATTTTCGGTAATTACCTATGCACGTGTCTTCACCTTTCAAAATTACCTAATATACCCTCACCCTTTTATCCATCTTCCTCTTCCCCGACGACAACACCACCACAAAATGAATCAATGACAAATCAATTTTACAAATATCACTTTCTCGGTCGAGAAAACTTCTCAAAATTTCCCACACACAAATCAACTTTTCCAGAATTTGAGAGAATCCAGGTGGTGTCTAAAGACATTGAGAGTATCCCAAAAGGTGTCTGAAGTGGGTTTTCAGGTGGTGAGAAGGGTCTAAAGGAATTTATTGATCGAAACCCACCTTCTCCGACGACTATCATCACTGCCAGCAACAACAAATCCAACAACACTCCCTCTCTCGACAATCGCCCAGCGCTCATTTACCCGACTATTTATCCCAAATTAATCACAAACGTAAAGAAATCAAATGTTTCATTCAATCCCAGACACTAATTTGACAAAAATTTCCGCGGTTAAATTGTTTTTAATCTCATGGATTTTCGAATTTTACTTAATGTGGTGTGTGCATTCTGGATTTGAATTGAATTTCATCATGCGGGCTAGGGTATACCGGTTAGTGAGGCAACGGGCGATGTAATAAACCACGAGCACTGGCGGTGAGTATGGATAATGGGTTTACCTATTCGAATGGGGTTAGGAGGAGTGAAGAATGGGGTTTACAGATTCGATGGGGTCGATGTGGCGGGACAAATTAGAGAATTTTAATGTGAGGGATTGAGAGAGTGTTAGAGTGGTGAAGAAAGAGAAAGAGAGACCAGGGAGAGAGAGAGAGAGAGAGAAGTAGACTTTGCAGAGGATGGTTCAAAGCGTGGGGTGGGGATCGGTTGGGGCGGCACTGGAGTTGAGGGTGAAGGTCGGTGATGGAGGTGCAAGAAGAAGAAGAACCTGGGTGGGTTGTGTGTGTTTCTTTGCAGATATGGTTGTTTTTTTTCTTTTCTTTTTTCCTTCCCTTTTATTAATAAACCCCACTTTTTGTTTCTTTATTATTAGGCTGGATTACCAAAATTACCCCTAAAGTTTTGGTCATGTGTTCTACACATGACTATTTAACGGAGAAAATATAATGAAGTTAATGAAAATGACTACAAATGCAGAAATATATGAGTTGGATGAAAAAAAAATGAGTTGGGTGTTCAAATCCACATAAAGTAAATAGTTGAGTGATTTTTTTTGCAATTTTTTCTAAGAATTAAATTAATTTTTAACTTGAGAGCAATAATTATTTTGAATAAAATAGTCTTTTAAAACAATATGGTAATTACTTTGAAACATGAGGGAGAATAGTGTTAAAGATTTAAAACGAATGAAACACAAACTGGCCTAGTGGTGGGGCCAAATCACCCTTCCCACTCGCCCCGCAAGCAACAACTTTTTACTCCTCTACAAAGCACAAAGTACTCTTGTACTTTCTAACTTCATGGTCGTGACTCATGAATCTTTCATCCATTCTAAAAGATAGTTAATGATAAATTTTATTTTCTTAATTTTAAAAATATGTTTTATTTATCTAAGATACACTCTCTCATTTTCAGAGTACATGTCCACTTTTCCTTTTTAGTAATGTCCACTTCTTTGGCAAACAATCTTTACTATTCCTCCCACTCATTCTCTCTCATACCTTACTTTTATACTAACAACACCAATCAACTTACCATTCCCTCCCACTCATTCTCTCCCATACTTTACTTTTGTACTCACAACATTTACATCACTTCCACAATTTCTAATCTTTGTGTAAATGAGAGGATAGATATATACTTTGGGACGGAGGGAGTATATTAGTAAAGCATAAAATCCTAAAACTAGTTTCTCTATAAGCTTATAGAGAAACCAATTTTAACAACATCTTCTCATTTCCTGTCATCCGCTCGTTCCATCGTATTGCAGCATTGCAGTTGTAAGAAACATTATCCCACATCTTCTAAAAAGAGAAACATGGACCGGTATATAGACTTGAGGAGTTACTCCCCTTATCGCCAATTGATTTTAAGGTGGAACCTCCAACATAGTCCATTGTCGGCGCAGTCGGTCCAGCCCATGCTAACACTCGGCCTTTCGCTTCTTCTTACCCCATCTCTAATTCTAAGATGGTATCAGAGCCACCGATCTATGGTGGCCTGACTTCCGCTGCTTCTACATGGGACACGTGATTCTACTCCACGCCACCCGATTAACAAGTCCACGTTGTAGGCCTTGGCAAAGCCCGGCTACACGTGAGGGGGCGTGTAAGAAACATTATCCCACATCTTTTAAAAAGAGAAACATGCACCGGTATATAGACTTGAGGAGTTACTCCCCTTATTACCAATTGGTTTTAAGGTGGAACCTCCAACATAGTCTATTGTCGGCCTAGTCCAGCCCATGCTAACACTCGGGCCTCTCGCTTCTTCTTACCCCATCTCTAATTCTAAGAGCAGTTTTATACCTTTCGCCTGAAAGTTGTCTTTCATATTTTTTTCAACTCACTGTGAGCTCCCCCTTCTCCCTCCCTGTACATGTTATATGTGTCGCGCCCCGTACCCGTGGTCCTACTTGGCCCCACACTCGGGACACGCACGGAAGACGTCATAAAACATTTTAGGAAAAATTTTCGAAATGTACTTTCATAAAAGTTTCATATAACCAAGACACATTTACTTAAAACTTGACTTCATTCCACACAAACAAACTTTCACAATCAAAAGTACTTAGCCATAAGGCTTACACACTTTACTTACAAATTTACAACTCACCAACATGTTCCAAAAATAGGTGATACAAAGATGAAGTCACGGGTACACTACCCAAAATGTTATACATTTATATAATGTAGCCTTTACAAACCAACTTACTTTCCCAAAATGTCTTACCCAAATCACCTCCTCGACGTCCTCCCTTGAAGTGACCTATCCCCTGGGCTCTATTTTATCTAAAACAATAAATAAATAAGGGTGAGAATGAATCTCAGTAAGCTACTAAAATGCAACTACGTTACATGCTGAAATGATACTCGAAATTGAACAATGTCAATAACATCCACATAGCACATAACATGAGAGGCTCCCTATCGCCAACCGTCCCATACCAGTTGGAAATAACGACCAACTCATCATACCACACATAAGGCGAAAATAAACACTCATACGTGGATACTGAACCAAGGTTCTAGAAACAACCGTATAACCATCTGAGAGGTATCAACTGAGCAGCACCAAAGGGCTGAAACCGGTTCATGAACCAAACAACAACAACAACAACAAGAGAGGGAAAATGACACATAGTCATAACCCAAACGGTGAATAAACTCACTCAAGGGAGAGCTAGCCCAGACCCAATCCGTGGCCCAAGGAAGGGGGTTAAAAATGGGAAACCAATGATAGAAGCCTTACAATGAACTTGGCTCGTGTGCCATTGTAATCCCTACCACTGCCCGATATCATAAACAATGGGAAACCAATGATAGAAGCCTTACAATGATGTAATCCCTACCACTGTCCCGACACCAACAACAAGTACCAGCTGGACTTCCAAACGAGCATAGTAATGAATACTTGCTTAAACAACAACCAGGGGAAATGATTCCAAAGTAGGGAATCAAGCCAAACACATCACAAAGATGAACCAATCCAACACACATCAAAAGATGTTCAACAATACCCCATGTAACACTTATTCACATTCCATAACACATTTGTTCACAAAAGAACCAATTTCAAACACTAGGGTGTTCCACAACAACCCTCTAGGTACTCTAGGATATCACCTAAGACCTAGACCAAACTTGAACTTTAAATCACTTGAAATGGAACACTTAACTTTTCCAGCAACCCTGGGCGGTCACCCACACCAGCCTGTGCGGCCGCCCAAAACACTCTGTTCCAAGACAAAATTCTTCCAGATAAATGTGCGGCCGCACGCCCTATTTGGGCGACCGCCCAACACACCCGCCAGACATAAAACTTGCTAATTTTACTCCTTTCGTTTCACCGTCCCAAAAGTACGAACCAACATGTATCTTACCAAACATAATTCAACCAAACTGAGTTATACAACACAAATATGACTTATTTACACAACCAACATCAACTTTCCAAATACTCCCTTTATCCCGAAATTACAAGTATCGCAAATATTATTCAAATCACAAAATTAACAAGTACAAGTAGCAAGTATAACATATATAACCATTTTAATATTTAAAGGGGAATTAGTAACTTACCTATTCCCGGAAAAAGTATCGCTGAAATAAGTTTTGTTCGGATAGAAATGACCTACTCGACGTTCTGATCATTTTTATATAATTAGTTTTTAAAACGGGTAAGTAAATAAAAAGAATTAAATCGAAATGAGTTGAACTTACCTTTTCTTTCTTTAACCCTAGGAACGTACGGGAAGTTTGCAGAGAATGAAACACAGAGAAAGAAAAAAGAAAAAGCATGTTATATTAAAGTTTTTACCCAAAATTACATTTTGGTCACCCAACTTTTAATTTGAACACATAAACCCCTAAAGTTACATTTCCACAAAGGACCCTAAAGTTTCAACTTAATCATTTAACTCCCTTAATCATTATTATTACTAGCTAAGTAAATAACACAAATAATTAAATAAGATATGCAAATCATAAAATATGATGCAACACATAAAATGCACAGATAATGTCAAATAAAAATTCCCAATAATATAAAATAATTAGGAACGGGTTTTTGGGATCGTTACAATATGTATGCTCTAGAACCAATTTCTTGTTCTTGAGTGAAGCTGAGTTGGAAGCAGAGCGGGAAAACTTGATCGCACAATTTTAATTCACATTCTGACTTTTTAGACAATAATTTTTTAACGTATGATAAATACACGAACACTCCGTAAGTTTTTTTTTTTGCTGTCAGTTGTCATTATAACAAATGCCATTTTTTTATTTATTTTTTTTAAACAAATTCCAGTTGCCTTTTTAACAAATTCTAGTTAATGTTTTTTAATACCAGTGGATATTTTATAAATACCAGTTGATTGGTCATAAATTGCCAGTGTATTTGTTAAAAAAAGCCAGTTGGGTTTTCTTAACACATGTCCTGGCATTTGCTAATACACATACTAGCATTTTCAAAAAATAGTTTCTCCATAAACTTATGCAAAGACTGATTTCTCGCAAAAATGACTCTTAAAAAAGTTATATTTAAGTCCATAAGGAGTGGATCAGTGGTAGAGCCAAACTTCACATTGTGTGAGGTCTCATGTTCGATCCATTCCCATGCCTCCTAGGACATCATTATTATAACGGGGTAAGTGGGGAACCACTATCGATCCTCTTTTTAAAGAGAAGAAGATTTCAAAAAAAAAAGAAGAAGTTATATTTAAATCACTTATCTATTCAGAATAGAAGAATTTTTCATTTATATTACTTATATCTTTAGCCATAAATCCGGTATCATCAACTAATTAAAGGGTCAGACACATTAATAATTTTAAAAATATCACCATAATATATAAAATGGCTTTGTATTATTATTTTTGCGATAGTGATATTTTTAATTGTTCTCTGCTTCAGTATCATCAACCAATCAAAATGTCAGACACGTTAACAATTAAAAATATCACCACAACATATTGTTACAATAGCTTTTTCTTTAAAGTTAAAAAGTTCTTTAATTTTGCTTTTCAATCTTGCCTACCTTATTCAAGCTCTAGCACAGATCGTTTCCCCATTTCTACTCTCTCATCTTAAGATGCAGTCTTGCACAATTAATTGACCTTTTGAATTCATCAAACGCCTTATGGTCATTTTGTTGGGTTTTAAGGCACTTTGCTCAGTGGAAACGGCAACAGAAAACCAATAAAACCCAAGAGCCCATGAATCCATTCATGATGATTAAATTAATAGGAGGATGAATTTAGAATACTAACCGTTGTTGTGCGTTTAAAATTTGAGTTTATTGCAAAACTGGCATGCGTACTTTCATTTATTTTCAATTTGACTAGCAAATTTTGGAAACATCAAATGTGGATTGCGTACTTTAATTTTTCAAAATTTTGAGACAGCTTTTTTAACACCCGGTTAAAAACATAACGGGACACTCTGTATAGGGTGTAAAGTGTAAGAAATAAATTTCGAAGTCCTAAGATTATATTTTCAGCACTCCATTGACTCTCTTCTTCCCCAAATCTACACCACGAAACCCTAAATTGGTCCACCCAAATTTCTTAAAAGTTTTTCAGATTAAACCCAAATCTTAAATCCAAATCCTTTCATCAAAGATTCCTCCAAGTAATTCAAGAACCATGTATGGGTTCGTTCTATTGTGTGTGACCCTCTAGGATTATACTAAGTTGGCAATGGGTTCAAACATGAAACCATAAGATATGATTAGGTTCTAGCAAACCGCCATACCTACCCAAATAGTGTAACTAGATACAAGTTCGCATTCCTTTAGAACATGTCATAATCCCTTTGTCCATGGTGTCATTGAACACAAGTCATGGTCAATAAGTCAACTTGTTTTGTTCAATACTTTCTCGATTCCGAATATGTTGATAATCCAAATGACATTGATCCAATCAATCCATTTGAGTTTGGCCAAACATTTCACCAACATCATTCCTTCGAGGGGCCCAAGCTTGACATCTCTCCGAAGAAGGACAAATCCAATTAGCTTATTATTCTT
Source organism: Campanula takesimana (assembly GCA_026119855.1). Taxonomy (NCBI): domain Eukaryota; kingdom Viridiplantae; phylum Streptophyta; class Magnoliopsida; order Asterales; family Campanulaceae; genus Campanula; species Campanula takesimana. The sequence goes on along the minus strand of JAOWBW010000031.1, from coordinate 2,014,542 downwards.
CCCTACGTGAATCCAATTTTGCCAACCATACCCTTTATAACTACCGTGTTAAGGCAACGTTTGAATATGTCAAACATAATCTTCATCAAGTGGAAGACTATAATAACTTCATGTCTAAGTATTCAAATGACATAACTAATATGAGATTTATATATGACATAGACCATGACATAAATCTCATACAACGGGTCATGTCCAGTACCTTGTTCCAAACAAGTACCTATAAATCTAACATGATCATCTCATGATCATTTAGCCTTTATACTAGTGCTTAACAAGCTCTAGGGACAAAGATTATTATAAGCAAACATGAGCAACAATAATAATCTTATTATCTCTTTATCATCATGAATAAAATGATAACTTATACAACATTTAACAAACATGCCTAGGGCACCAACACCAACAATCTCTCACTTGCCGTAGGCCCAATCTCTAGGTATCCAATACCCATGGACCCAACATGACCATCATGTTTAGCTTGTGGAAGTTCCTTCCTTAGCGTGTCCGCAACGTTATCATTACTTGGTACTTTGCATATATTTATGTCTCCCTTATCAACGATTTCTCGAACGATAAGAAAACGCCTAAGTATGTGTTTGGATTTGGGATGTGCTCTTGGTTCCTTTGCTTGATTCAATAGCACCACTATTGTTACTAATAAGGTCTATTGGATTAGCAATACTAGGAACCATCTCAAGTTCTCCAACGAACTTCTTAATCCAAACAGTTTCCATCGCAGCATCCTATGCAACAATATACTTAGTTTTAGTCGTAGAATTAGTGACTGTACTCCGCTTGGAACCATTCCAACTTACAGTTCCACTATTTGACATATGCATAAAACCTGATTGCGATCTCTTATCATCTTTGTTGGTTTGGAAGCATGCATCCAAGATCATCTTCCATACCTTCATAGATCATAAACGAATATTTAGTTCTTCTAAAGTACTTTAAGAATCGCTCTCATAGCCATCCAGTGAATCTCACCGGTGTCGGATTGATATCTACTCGTCATGCTCCAAGCATTAGATATATCCGGCTTAGTACTTATCATGGCATCATTCATTTTCTCATGCTCATCTTTTGTCTTTAGGACATTGAGTCTTGCTTAGAGAAACTCCATGTAACACTGACAAATGTCCTCTCTTAGAATTTTCCTTGCGGAATATTCTTATGACTTTGTCAATGTATGTACATTGGCTTTAAACCATTTGGCTTCCTTGATCTATCTCTATAGATCTTAATGCCAATGACTTATGTGGCTTCATCCATATTCTTCATTGCGAAACACTTTCTTAACCAAATCTTTACAGATTAAAGTGTAGGAATGTCGTTTCCAATGAGCAATATGTCATCCACATATTAGATAAGGAATAACACCATGCTCCCACTAATCTTATTGTATATACAAGATTCATCTTCGTTCTTGATCAAGCCAAACTCTATGACTTATCAAAACGGAGATTCCAACTCCTAAAAGCTTGCTTCAATCCATCCAATGAATCTTCGCAACTTTCATACCTTTTAGAATTTTCTTGACTATCAAAACCTTTAGGTTGTATCCAATACATCCTTAAGTGAGTTCCCGTTGAGGAACGCTTGTTTTGACGTCATTTTGTCAAATTTCATATTCCAAATATGAACATGTGATTATGAAGATTCTAATAAGTTTCTTGCTACCCATGTAAGTTTTTCTTCAAGAAAAGTCATTCATCTCCTTTGGTTTTTACACCTTAGGTTAGAATGATCAAGTTCCAAACTTGATCATTATACATGAATTGCCTTTTAGATTTTATGACTCCAAGCCATTAATCTAAATGTGGAGTTGATATTGCATCTTTGATAGGTGGTAAATACTTCATTCTAAATGAATCTTTACCTCAATACTTTCTATTTCAAAATATCCAATATTTCTTCTAATAGATTGTATTTTATCATGTGTGCAAGTACTTGTATATCTTGAACGGATTTTCACAACCCTTTGTGAAAACTTGTTCAACTTCCATCATAGGTTAAATACTATTTTCTAGGTCTCGAACCATTCGAGATATGTTTTACTCCCACTGATTCTTTTAGAGATAAACCTTTTATCTAGAAAAGTATCATCATAAACAACAAGCCATTTGTTTCTTATCATTTGTTTCTTATGAGTAAAATTTTATCCTCAAGTTTCCTTAGGATATCCCATTAAATATATTTATAAGATTTAAATGTGAGTGTGTCCCAGACAACTCCTTTCCAAAAGGTATCACCATCTTTAATCTTTATGAAAGACAAACCCAGTTTTTTCTTTCACCTTTTAACCTCTTTTGATGGAACTCAAATTAGTGTAATCATAGCGGTCTCAAATACATAACCCCAAAACAAATAATGGAAGATCATTCTGACATTGTCGTCTAATGAACCCTATCCAATAAGATTCTTGTACTTTCACGTAGACACATCATTTAGAATGGTGTTCTTAGTGAAGTTAATTGTGAAACTATTTCACAATTTTGACGATGACTATCAAATTCTCGGTTTAATTGTTCATCATATTGATCGAATCAGAATCTTTGAATAATTTTATCAAGTCCAACCAAAATTCTCTTTCAGCATTGCTACTTAATGCACCATATACATTGACATGTATTAGGTCAGATAAGATATTAGCCTTTTACTATTCATAGTAAAAGATGTTTTGGTCCAAGTAAATAATATTTGCATAAATCATGTGATTCCAAATCATATGAGTTAAAACTCCGTCCCATGGAATTTTAGATATGCATTTCTCATTTATTTGATCAAAACAATAATGCATAAAGAATTTTAATTATTTATGTTATAGCTTTTATTACTTTGTTCTTCAAGATTTAGGATATAAAATTTATTTATATGATAACACAATGAAGTAAATCATAATAAATAAAGCACATTTCTTATTCCAAATAAGAAATAAATATCCTTCATTATCTTATAACAAAAAAATATTTTTCTACTTCATGAGTAAAATCACTTTACAAGTGTTCTACGAACAATTCTGCAACCATTGCATCATTACCATTCGTATATCAAACTTTACTATAACTAGTCTTTCAATTTATTAATTATTGCACATTTATACAAATGTGAGATTCATATCCGGTATCCAATACCCAATAATTAAAGTTAGAAAGATTAATTTATAACATAAATATCCTGAGTGGTAGTCCTACTACCATTACTTTTGTTGATCATCCAGAATTTTGACTACAATTCTAAATGGTCAATCCAATTGCCATTTCACCAAATTGCATCAATTAGAGTTATTATTTTATTTAGCCATAATTATTTCCTTTAGGTTTGACAACGCTTGTCTTATCTTTCTTTGGCACTTGGCCCTTTTCCTATCATGAACCATGAGCACTGGAGAACCTTTCTCCATCATCTTCATCTCCGCAGTTTTCAGTATATCATGCAACTCGGAGAGATTCTTTATTCATTCCATATATGTTATAGTTCATCACAAAGTGATTATAACTCTTAGGCAATGAATTAAGAATAAGATCCATGGCTAGCTCCAATCCAATTGCACTGCCAAGTTTCTCAATATACTCTACGTAGCCGTTTGTCTTAAGCATGTGAGGTTCCACTTATTGCCCTTCACTTCTTTTGCAAGAATTGAATGCAATAATGGTTCTATACCTTTCTTGCCTAGATTTTGAAACATGTAACTCAACTCCACGCCTATCTAATAGGCTTCCAAAATTCCAAATTTTGTTGAAGTTTTGAGAACATAATCGCGAGCATGAGACAACTCACATTCCTAGAATCATACTCATGATTCTTGTGATTGTCTATTCCGGCATTGGGTTCTTTAGGAATAGGCCCATCAAAATTGTACAACACATCTTCTTGCCTTAGAACAATTCTTAGGCTCAGGATTCAATCCATGAAGTTTGTACCATTCTCTTTGAAGCTTTATCCTTATCAAGGATTGATCGCAACGAAGTTAGTTGTCATTATCTACAACTCATGCAAAATTTCCAAAATTTTACAAGTACCAATCTCATTAAAGAGATAAATAATGTATTTTCCAAAAATACTCCCACTAAATTATATAACCTTCTTATACATCCAATGTATAATATAATTTAAATGGGCTAAGATCCAACTTTAATTTAACTTTTGAGTCCACGTAGGCGGACCGCTCAAAACTAAATTAATTAGGTAGACAACCCTGTCAATCATATCCCATATGACTCTTAGATCATTTTCTGAGATTCTTTGAAATTGCGCTAAGATCCAACTTTAATTTAATCTTGAGTCCGCTTTGGCGGACCGCTCAAAATCAAATTAATTAGGTAGACAATTTCTTGTCAATCATATCCAATATGATTCTTAGTGATTCAATTTCAAAAGCATGTTTAATCCCATCTTTGCCTAGGCTCAAAACTGTTTTGACGCCTAATTAAGTCCAACCATTTTAAACGTATAGGAACCATTCAATTTAATACACCTTGCGGAGGCAAGCCCACATTGAATTAATGAACCTCATCTTACTCATTCATGAATAAAATTAATGCACCTCGCATCTTAAAATAAGGATTATATCGGAATATTGAGTCGAAGGACTTTGGAGGAATTTGGAAATTAGGGAAATCTGGGGCAGGTGTGCGACCGCACAAAAGGGTTTGGGCGGCCGCACAACTTGGCTCAAAAAGTACCAGAACCTTCCAGATAGATGTGCGGCCGCACAGGTTGTTTTGGGCGACCGCACACCATGTCGGGATTGGTTTTCTGATTTGATTTGGAAAATAATTTTGGACGGGTTTAAACACAAGTTTCCTATTTGGAATAGGTCTAACTTGTATATAAACAGCAAAATTCGGTCAGAATCAAGGCTAATGCTTTTGTGCAAATCTCAAAGAGTTTGAGAGAGGTTTATTTTGTTCTAAGACATCCTAGATTGAAGAACAAAATAATACACAAATAAAATTCTATATAGTTCATATTAATTGTGAAAACGTGTTTCACAATTTTGGTCTAGCAACCAAGATCAAGTATTCTTGATATTCGTTCGTGGTGTGGATACCGCTAGAGGGTGAAACTTATCATCTTCAAAGTTCGTGATTCTTACTATGTTCGTGATCAAGGTTTCAAGCCTCCATCGAATTCAAGGTTGCAAAATCAAAGGCATCAAGGGTTAGTATTCTAGTGTTCATCACATTGTATTTGACTTAATCATATGAATGGATCTATGGGTTTTGGGTTTCATTAAATTTTAAATGCTTAATTCCGCTGCGCATGTTACTCCGAAACCCAACATCATCCCAATTGGTCTTCAAAACTTTCCACCAATACTCAGTAGCTCCACTCAGTTTATAAGTAGCAAACCTGATTCGATCTTCATCAACACATCTCAGAACATCAAAGATCTTTTCCATCTATTCAATCCACCTTTCCACTTTAGCTACATCGGGTTATCCATCATAGCCTATTGGTTTCATCTTTAAGAACTGTTCTAGCCCATATCTCGGAGGTACTTGATCTTCTCCTTGTCTTTAATAATTTAAGGTTTTCATGGCTGCTTCAAACATTCCCTTGCCTTGAAGGCCCTGACTGATCTCTTTCTGTCCCAACCATTTTCAATATGTACCTGCATAAGACTCTCAACGTTACTCACCCTATACACAACTACCCTCCTAGGTCACTTAGTCATTCTAGACCATCTACAACCTAGCTCTGATACCAACTGTCGTGCCCCAACCCGTGGTCCTACTTGGCCTCACGTTCAGGACATGCACGGAAGGCGTCATAAAACACTTTTAGAAAAAATTTCGAAATGTTCTTTCATAAAAGTTTCATATCACAAACTCATTAAGTTGAAAAATTTCATTTCAGCACACCATTTTTCACAAACGAACGTATTTAGCCCCAAGGGCTTACACACTTTACTTACAATTTACAAATCGCCAACACTTTATCAAATATAGGTGATACAAAGATGAAGACTCGGGTACCCTACCCCAAAGGTTATACATTTACATAATGTAGCCTTTACAAATACTTGTCCCAAAAACTCTTACTAAAACCACCACGACGTCCTCCCTTGTGTAAGTGACCTATCCCCTTGACTCTCCTTTATATAAGGAAAACAAATTTAAAAGGAACGGGGTGAGAATAAATCTCAGTAAGCTACTAAAATGCAACTACGTTACATGTTGAAATGATACTCATAATTGAACAATGTCAATAAACATTCACATATCACATAACATGAGAGGCAAAGCCAACTCATCATACCACACATAAGGCGAAAATAAACACTCATACGTAGATACTGAGCCAAGGTTCTCGAATCAAACATATAACCATCTGAGAGGTATCAACTGAGCAGCACCAAAGGGCTGAAACTGGTTCCGGAACCAAACAATAACAACAACAACAATAACGGGGGGGGGGGGGGGGAAATGACACAAAGTCATAACCCAAACGGTGACTAAACTCACACAAAGGAGAGCTAGCCTAAACCCAATCCGTGGCCCAAGGAAGGGGGTTAAAAATGGGAAACTAATGGTAGAAGCCTTACAATGAACTTGGCTCGTGTACCATTATAATCCCTACCACTGCCCGACACCACAACAAGTACCAGCTGGACTTTAAACACGAGCATAGTAATAAATACTTGCTTAAACAACAACCGGGGAATGATTCCAAAGTAAGGAACCACACAAAACTCATCATAAAGATGCACACGAAAAGGTTACTCATAAAGAGTTCAACAACAATGACATGTAAGTCATAAACACAACCTTGCATACATCCGAACTCAATTCATCATTACTATTTTAAAGTCCCAAAACACCTATCTAGTTGTCCTAGACAATAACTCAAAGGCTAGACGAAGATTGACTCTTAATTCAACAAGATTTGAAATACTTCAAAAATTCAGGAAGGTGTGCGGCCGCCCGCAACACCCTGTGCTACCGCCCACAACACCCTGCTCCCAAGAACAAATTCATTCAGAAGATTGTGCGGCCGCATTCCCCCTTTGGGCGGCCGCCCACTTCACTCGGTAGGCCAAACTGCACTAAATTATACTCCATTCGTTCCACCGTCCCAAAAGTACTAACACCCTTATACCTGAAGCATACACTCTACTCATATAAGTGCAAAGCACACCCAGGAACACACTTGAACTAAACCAAAACACTTCTTGCTACAAATCTCATACTACTCCCTTTGTCCCAAAATTACAAGTATCACAAAACTCATTCAAAACATAAATTCACAACACATATAGCACATATAACATATATATGACCATTTTAACATTTAAAGGGGAATTAGTAACTTAACTATTCCGGAGAAAGTATAAATGAAATATATTTTGATCGGGTAGAAATGGCCTACTCAACGCCCTGATCATTTTTATATAATTAGATTTTAAAACGGATAAGTAATTAAAAAGAAAGAAATTAAAGTGAAATGAACTTACCTTTTTCTCTTAAACCCTAGGAAGAAACGTAGAAATGTTGCTGAGAAATGAGAACACAGAGGGAGAGGGAGAAGTGATAAGCATAAGTTAAAAAAAAAAGATCTTTACCCATTTTTACACTTAGGTCACTCAACTTTCATTTTCTAACAATTAACCCCCTAAACTTATAATTCCATTAAGGACCCTATAGTTTCAACTACTCCATTTAACTCCTTTAACCATTATTACTACTAACTAAGTAAATAACAAAATTAATAAAACAATATGTGCAAGTCATAAAATATGATGCAACACATAAAATGCACACATAAGTTCAAATTAAAATCCTCAAAAATATAAAATAAATAGGGACGGGTTTTGGGGTCGTTACACATATCCCGGCTTGAAGTTGGGCGAGCCCCTAGTCACATTTTTTTGATGTCTGTCCTTTGTTTGCCATAACTGATTGGGAGACTCGGAGTAGACCTTGATCAAAAGGACGCTAGGAACGGACTCTGAATACTATGCTAGAGAACGAATGTGATTCTCCCTCTAAAAGATTGATTGAAAGGAAAAGAATGTTTTAGTTTTTATGGGGACGGAATTTTTTATGTACGAAAGAATGATTATTTGAAGAATGAAAAAATGATTTTATTTGAAAGATTGAAAAGCAAGCAATGCACAAAACCCTAGGAAGCCGGATAAGCACAATGCTTAATTTTGACACCTTGTCTTGTTTAATCCTGGAATAGTGGATTCCTTCTCCCGAGTATGAGACCAATGTATTTCACCTGTACCTATGGCCGTCATAGACCTCTAGCAAAGGGCCCATACACTTTCGAGAATCCACCTCTCTCGTTACGGTCTATGTGAGAGTCTTTAGAAATTTTGAATCAATCCCACTCATTTAATTTTGAATATCCACATTTGAGATTGCTTTATGATCTCGGGAAATGAATAGGATTGATTAAAAATTTCTTTAGACAAGAACCGGCTAAAAAGTTAAGGATGTGTATTTTTTGAAAAAATAGTCACAAACGCGGCTTTTGATACGGCTAGTTGGATGGGGGCCTAACCTCTCAACCACGGCAGTGAGACGCGGCATCGAGTCGGGAAAGGCAACCGCGGATATCAATTCTGGGGAACAAGAGGTCCCCATCATCCTCGGGCTCCAAGTCCCCAAGGGTTTGTACGGTAATAGGAGACGATATAAGTTCGCAATGTGATTGTGTGTGAGGTATCTATTTTTGAGGAAAAAAGAGATTTTGAAGGAGAAAGAAAAAGCACATTTTTTATGTTTTATTTGTTTTTGATTTTATTCACACAAAGAATAAAGAGAATGTACCTACAAAACGAGCAAACGTTAAGGCAATATATACATATAAGGCAAAATCAAGTAATGGCGGAAGCACACATTTTGAGTTAAGCCCACTTAGAAATGTCCCCAGCAGAGTCGCCACTGTGAGAGCCCGCGCGCGAACCTTTTCGAAAGTTGGTCCGTGCGAATTCGGTTTGAATCCGCTCGGTTTCTCATAGCGGTTTCTCTACCTTGGTTTTGAAAAAAGCAGAGAGTCGCCACCTCATTTTATTAAAGGAAAATAGAGATAAAACCGTTTTTGGATTTGAAGTGGGTTCGGGGGCTAAGTTACGAGTAGAGAATGTGATAAGCAGCACTCCACTCGCCCTTTCGGTCTCTAGCATGCTTCCGCCTACGCTTTATTTTAATGCCTTATTTTAAAGATTGATTTTATGCCTTAACTTGAAAGAATGTGAGTATTTATGTACAAGGAGTCTTCCTAATCTAGGTCGATTTATTTGATCGCAACCGGGGATCGGTTTGGGTGGATTCCCGATTGGTTTTCGAAAAAGGATTTGAATCATTTATACAAGTAAGACAATTAAAGGGGAAAGGGGGAAATATTGTACAAATAATACAAGTATGAAAAAAGAATGGGATGAATCCCATGAAAGAATGTCCAAGTGCCAAGGTTGTCCTCCGAGTTCATGGCTGCTGTGAATCACCATGGATTGTACCTATGAAATACCTATCAAAAAATAGATCTAAAACTTGGGATTAACTCCCAAGGTGTTAGAGCACATGTATGAGTTTTTATTGTATTTATGGATTGATATTTCATGCTCAAATCATATTAAGAACATTAATGTAAAATCAGCCCAGCACAGGAAAGGATAGCATATTAGATTTTGATGGACAATTTACGCTATCATAGCTTAAGAATATAGAAAAGAATAAAACACGAAAGTTGAAGATCACGTATCAAACATTATTCATGCCAAGCTTCAAAGTCAGAAAGAAAGTTTTGACGCTTCAAAAGTGTTCTGACATTTATATGTCAGAATCTGGGAATATCATTTCTGGGAACAAACACTTGATTTGGAAAATGGAAAGAAGCCTTTCCTTTGGTCATAAAATTATTTCAAAGACATGAACACCTTTATAGGTCAGTTAATAACAAATTTCATGTTTTGACTTAGACTTGAAAATCGAGTTTTGGTAGGTTTTTAGACTTGAAAGCCCAGGTTAGTCAAAAGTGCAGCAAGCAAGGCAGCAGATTTGAGCTACGAAAATTCCTACCAAAACATGACCTAGACATGGATTTAGACCACGAAACTTGACAAGAATCATATTCGATATATAAGAAGCAACTTTTATGTTTAATATAGATCTATAAACGAAGTTATGATTGAGTAAAAAGCTCATCAAAAAGCTTGGTTGAAACTGAACATGCTGGACAGATTATACATGGCATGAAGATAGGCATCAAAACATGGCATGAACTCAGAGCAAACCCATGGAACTTGAGGAACTTGTTTATTAATATGCTATTAACATTATCGTGTGTCTATTTATGAACAAACATAGACAAAAATGAAGATAAACAAGAAAGAAGAAGGAGAGGACAGATTATGAGCATGCTGAGCAAAGGAATCATATCTTGCTGGTATTTATGATTTAAAGCATGAGATTAACACCAAAATGAACCCAAAACATATATACACATTCTAGAATAGAGATTCAAACATTTGGAATACATTAAACATGTTTATTTACAAATCTAAAACAGAGATTACATAGATAATAGGGGAGATCTAGCCATTAGTTGGCTAGATTCCCAACTAACACATATAAACTTACATTACGTCAAATCTATGAATTACAAATGGAAAACTTACCTAGGTTAGGGGGTGGTGGTGTGCTTCCTTTGCTTCCAAGGAAAGGTTTTTTTTGTTGTTTGATGTTTGTTTGAGAGTTGGAAGACTTGAGACTGCTAGAGTTTGAGTTGTGTTCGGGTTGTTTTGTGGTGGTTTGGTGGTGCTTTTGTGGTGGTTTAGTGGTGGTTTGGTGGTAGCCACTTGGTGGGGCTATGAATGTGGTGGAGGAGGTGTTTAGGACTGATTGTGAGAGAGAGGGCTGGTTAGAGAGAGTGAGAGGAATTGGCTAGAAGTGGTAGCAATTGGTTAGGATGAGGGAGCAAATTGGGTAGTCATTTTGGAGGAGGGGGGAGAGAATTGGGGAGCAAGTTTAGTAGGGGTCTAGGGCTGGTTTAGGGGTCAAAAAGGAGTGGTGGAGGTAGGATGAGTGAAGAGGAAGAGGAAGAAAAAAAAATGGCAAGAAATGATGGCCATGGTTGAAAATCGAAAAAAGCTGGAAATGGGGTTGCACGGCCGCGCAGTTTAAAGCGCTCGGCCGTGCACCCTAAGCTTGGTTCCCAAATTTCTTTTTTAATTAGTTTCCTCTTGGCCAATCATGGAGTGCCAAGTGGCACCTCGTGGCTGGTCCAGGATTGAACTTGTGCCCGTTTATTCCAGCTCCGGCTTTTCGCTCCGCAACTGCTCCGTTGTGCGCGCTCCGGTGTCCCGGTTGCCCGCGGGCCCAACAGGAAAGTTGCTCGGTTGATTTTTCTGGTCGAGCCGGTGCACCTAAAAAATGTTAAAAAGCAAGGAAAAACATAGATAATATTTTAAATGCATTAGGTGACGGGTAAAAGGCTTTTTAGGCAGTACGGGACCCGGCGACGGGTCCCGACACGCGAAATTTCGAGGATTGATCTTTTACCCGGTTTTGAGCCCTGATCACGAATTCGGACTCGGTTTATTCATCAGATGCACCGATAAGGCGCTCGGTAATCCCGAACAGCCAAATCTGGGGTTTAGGTCAATTATCGGGTTTAGACCAATTAAATAGGGTTTAATAGGGGTGCGAGATCGGGGTGTCTACAACGACAGACTTCAAGTTGAGATGATACGTATCTCATCGTAAGTGATGCAGGTAATACTTATTTTTATGTTTCTTAAAATATTTGCATTAGTTAAAAAAGTGATTTGCGCACAAGTAAATCAATTAATCTTTAATGTATTATTTTTTTAATATTTTTTTTTTATCTAAAATTTAATTTGAAGATCATCTATAATTCAAGAACCCTTTTATTTAGTTGTTTCTTTATCCCTGTAGTAGCACTATCATGATGTTTTCTAAAACTTGCTTACATCATTTCTAACTTTCTTATTTTAGAGGTGTATGTGGGCTTCATTCTAAAAATGGTAAAAGTATCTTGTTTTTATATTACTATAAATATAGATCATTTGAGAAAATAAAATTCCTAAGATTCCCCTGTAGACTACAGTATCAAAGAGTGAACCCGGGTGGGTCAGCCAATTTCAATTTTGTCCTTTTTATCAAATTCAAGAGAAAATTACCTTTTTCGTCTCTCAACAAATTTAAGTTTTACCTTTTCGTCATCAAACCAATTTTTTTACTTAAAAATCCTTAACTTGTTGTTTTTTTGATTGATTATGTCATCTTCCCGTTCGTTAGCCGTTAAAAATCCGTTAAAACTGATGATGTGGTATGTTGACATGGCTTTTTTTGCATGCATTGTGGAAATATGCTGATGTAGAAGTATAGGGGGTTTAAATGTACAATAATAAACTTCTAACCCTAAAAATTAATTTTGCTAAAAAAGCAAGTGCTTTAAAAAATAAAATAATTAGCACTTATTTATCCTAAAATATAACAATATTGTTTTTTCTTCAAAGAAAAAAATATATTATTTTAATAATGCTTGCATTTAAAAAAATTCTGTTTTTCTTTTTTTAAACAAAAACATTTATTTTGCTCTAAAAAATTTGGAAAAAAAATGTTACAAATGAAAAAGTTAAAATTCTCATATTTTCTGGGTTAAAAAAAAAAATCTCAGATTTTTATTAACAAAATTTGTCACCACCGTCCTGTAACTGTCCCGCCACCGTCCCACCACTGACCCCAGATTAAAACCCTTTCTTCAAGCTATTGCCATGGCCGCCACTGGTCTTCTTCCCTTCACTTCTTCTCTCTTGCTTCCAAAACCCCTTTGTCCAACTCTAATTATTCTACACCTACTTCCTTATCCTTTTTTAATTCCTCCCTCAAGCCTCTTCCCAAGCTTTTCTCATTACCCACTTCAAAGAAACTATTTAGGCCTCAATTTCATCCAGGTTCGCAAGGAATGTTGATGTTTTTAAAGATTATGATGTTGATGAAGGTCTTCCCAGCGATGGAAAAGCGAAACCGCAGCCGAATTTTGCCCTTGAACTTAAGTTGTTTGGGGTTTTCAAAATTTAGATTTAGATGTGGGGTTTTCTTGGTTAAGATGAAAAAAAGAGAAAAAGTGAGAGAGGAAGAGAGAAGAGATGACGGTGTGTTGGGGTGGGCTGGGTTTCATGGAAATGATGGAAGAAGAAGAGAGGAAGGAGAGATAGGGGTGGAGGAGACATATGGTCCGCTCCCGAGTTTTTAATGGAGAGAAAGGAAAGAGAGGGGATGGAAGGGGAGGGGAAGGAAGAGGAGGGGAGGGAATGAGATTTCTTATGGGGGTGCTCCTTAGTTTATGAAAGAAATGGAAAGAAAATACTTTGAATTACAATTGTACCCGTAATGAAAGAAATAGAAGGTTATATTTGAGGGGTAATATAGGTTATCATAAAAGTTTGTCTATAAAACTTCCAGGATTGTGTAGGAGGGAAAATCTTATTAATTTTCCTTTCCCTTCCTTCCATTTCCTTTTTTAAAAAAATCTTTGGAGCAACCTTAGGAAGGAAATATATCACATTTCCTCCACTTTCCCTTCCTTTCTTTCATTTTAAAAACTCGGGAGCGCACCCATAAGATGAAAAAACAGAGAGAGGGAGAGAGAGAGAGAGATGCGTGAATTGGAGAGTTGAAAGATGAGGTTTTTATTTTATTTTGAGCCCTTTGATGTTATGGGAATATTTTCAATAGGTCTGAAGTTTGAATTTTAGCTTCTTAACCCTTATTATCCACATAATCATATAGTGTGTGCCAACTAAGCATTTTCAGTACCAAATAAACAAAAAATAACGAGTTAGCTTGCCACGTCATTGAATTTAACGGTGAAATTGACGCTTAATTGACGGAAGGAAGTATAATCAATCAAAACTATAAGTTAAGGATTTTTAAGTAAAAAAAATTGGTTTGACGACGAAAAAAGTAAAACTTAGATTTGTTGAAGGACTAAAAGGTACTTTTCTCTCAAATTCAAAGGGTGTTGTTATACACACCCGTAAAACTTATGAATACACCCGTAGAATGTTTGAAATTTTAGATGGTACAACACTGTAAATGCACTGTTACGAGTGTATTCATAAGTTTTACCTCCATTCAAATTCAAACTCAAACTCAAGTCAAGCTCAAGCTCAAGCTCAAACTCACCCCGTTGCACAGTAACAGAGCTCTCAAATCCCTCTCATCTCACTCAACTTCCACAGCCCACCTAGATCTACTCATCTGATCGAATCTGGTTATATTTATTTCACGAATTGAGATTCTAGGGCAAAATCTACTCAAGTTTACACTAGAATCGGTAAATGAAGTGGCTCGCAATCGTGCTTGAAATCACCACCATTTTGTTGTCGAATTGAGAGGAAGTCGCATTGTTTGGAGTTGGTGATGGAATTTACTGAGGCGTATAAGCAGACTGGTCCCTGTTGTTTCTCTCCCAATGCGCGCTTTTTAGCCGTTGCCGTCGATTATCGCCTCGTCATTCGGGACGTTCTCTCCCTCAAGGTACTCCACCATTTCCCTAAATTCCTTGATGATTCTCTATTTTTACTACTAGCTCATAAGCTTGTCCTGGTTTCTTTTCTTGAAGAAAATCGTACAATTCTTGATGTTGTTTCTCGTATCAGAACTTGGGAACACATACATTCTACATTTTATAGTATTTGATACCGAGGAAATTGCTTAACTTTTTAATTACTGAAGCTAATAGTTCAATTTTGAAGCTTGGGTCTTATTTCTTTTAACATTTTTGTCAAAAAGACTAATTCATGTAAATTTCAGCAAAAATAAAGCACTTGCTGATATGTCTAGCATTTTCCTGCTACAATGTACAATATTTAGCATACAATGCCTGGTGGTGCAACACCTTACATGATGATTATGTTCATGCAATTCACCTAATTTTATGTATAAGCTAAAATTAGTTTGAAAAGCATATGTTCTATACCCACCTTCAAAATCAAACGCCATATACGAAGCTGTAACACCCCGAATTTCGGAGTAATATAATATAATATCCTTTAATAAAATCCGTCCCCAAACGCGGGAAAACAACGGTCTTAAACCATAATTCAACATCAAACGGCTAGTATCTCTAACCACTATTCGAAATAAATAACGGAAGCGAATTAATTGTCTTTCAAAACTCCAACGGCTAATTATAACCATCATTTAAATAAACATTCATAAATAGTTCTTTCTAACTACTACTAAAAGACTTCCTTCAAATCTTCATCGTCAAGGGTCTTCATTATCACCTTAACAACTCCTCTTTTGTCCCTCGAGACCTCCTCCTATTTATATCCTGGAGAACAAATATTATGGAAGGGGTGAGCGAACAATGCTCAGTAAGTTCATACGGGATCTCTCCGGTTTCTAAGGAGAGATGACCGGAAGAACGAAACAATGATAGTATTTTCAAGGATGAGCTTTCATTTAAATATTGAGTTAACCGCTAAGATTCAAACAGTTAACAATAACATTTTTCAAAAGAAGGGTGGCATTTACTTTCAAGTCCGTCAATTCCAAGATATCGTCACCATTTCAGGTGCAATGCCTGATCAGGGCATTTAGGTAAGATTTATCATGATAATCAACTACTTCATTTAAGCAGTACCAAAGTCTAGTTCTTTTTCATTTCAAACTAGATTAACCTACTTAGTCCGTCTATACCACATTGAGATATAGCGAAGTAAGCGAATGTCTATACCACATTAAGATATAGCAAAGTAAGCGAATGTCTATACCACATTAAGATATAGCAAAGTAAGCGAATGTCTATACCACATTAAGATATAGCAAGGTTTCAACTTAGTGTTCAAGGTACGGGAACACCATACAATTTCAAGGATATGTTTTGGTACCCATTGATTTAAAACATGTCAAGGGGTAAGAACATTCAAAAGGCGTTCACAACTTTTAAGAATTCAAATGTTACCGCCACTAGGTAACTACTCATGAAAGAATATATATGAATCCTACATTAAAGGATAGAGACATCAAGAACTAAGGATCGTAATCCCTTACCTTGACTTTGCGTTCTTCACTTAGCAAAATCACGAGCACAATCTACAAACATGCAAATGAGGATTTCTTAGGAATATGAATCACTTTAATTCCCCGTCCCCATTATACTTTATTTTACTTTCTTAACTTCACGAGTTCATCTTCTTAAACTCTTTGTTAGGGTTCGTTCTACCCATTATTGGTATTCCCAAAATACCCCTTTCGGATTACTAAAATATCCTTAGGGTTATATTAATTCAATTCCCAATAATAAGTTTTAGGGTTGCATTAATCCTAATTAAAACACTATTCCCAGCTTATGAAATTACTATTCACAGCGCGTAAAATCACTGTTCACAGCACGTAAAATCACTATTCACAGCACGTAAAAATCACTATTCACGTTACTGTTCACGCACTAATTTCAGCTTGGAAAAACACATACAAACCCTAATACACAAACACACACACTCGACACACACAGAACACATACACACGCTGCACACACTCACTGCACACATTCAGCACACACTACACACACACATGCACACACGTACACATTCACACACACACCTATATGTTTACACACCATTAACATAACCATAATCCTCATAATCATCCTTTTAAATTCCCAAACCCTAATTTATCTTCTTAGAGTTAGGGTTCCAACTTTGAAATCAATACTAGACAAGACTAGACGGAGGAATTAGATTTAGGGAATTAGGTTTACCTTGGTTCGATCCCCTTTTCTTCCTCTCTTCTTCTTCTTCTCCGATCCTTCTCCCTCTCGGCCTCCTCTCTGACGCCGCTCTCTCACTCTTTCCCGACCTCTCTCTTTTTCTTTTCTTTTGTGATAAATAATGAGGGAAGGGTTTAATTAATATATATTGTAGGGTTTTCCCATTCCTATTATAAAAAGGTTAACTAACCTTATTGGGTTTTAATTTATTTGGGCCAACATTAAACCCATACCATAACTTAATTTATAATAGCCCAACAAAATAAATAAAAAAAAAAAAACTAAAAGGGCCGGTTGTTACATTCTTACCTCCTTAAAAGGGTTTGGTCCTCCAAACCGAACTCGTCATTCTGAAAATAAGTCGGGATACGTTTCTCGCATCTCGCTCTCGAGCTCCCATGTAGCTTCTCTTTCTGTATGGTTGCTCCATTGCACTTTTACATAAGGAATCACCCTTTTCCTTAAAATCTGATCCTTGCGGTCGACAATCTTTACGGGCCTTTCATCATAGCTTAGATCAGCTCGAACTCTAAGCTGCTTATACTCGATCACATGGCTTGGGTCGGAAATGTACTTCCTTAACATCGATACATGGAACACATTATGCACTCCCGCTAGTACCGGCGGTAAGGCTAATTTATAAGCCACTGCTCCAACTCTTTCCAAAATTTCGAACGGTCCCACGTACCTCGGGCTTAGCTTCCCGCGAATACCAAATCTCATAATTCCTTTCGTTGGCGAGATCTTCAAAAATACTCGATCCCCTATTTGAAATTCTAAATCACGCCTCCTACGATCGGCATAAGATTTCTGTCTACTCTGAGCGGTCAACAACCAATTCCTTATCTGTTGCACTTTGTCCGCCGTCACTTGGACGATTTCAGGTCCAGTCAACTTTCTTTCACCTACTTCGTCCCAACAAGTCGGTGATCTACACTTTCGCCCATACAGTGCCTCGTACGGTGCCATTCCAATACTAGCATGGAAACTGTTATTATATGCGAACTCTACCAATGGTAAATGTTCATCCCAAGTCCCTTGCCAATCTAAAGATGTAGCTCGTAGCATATCCTCCAACGTTTGGATAGTTCTTTCTGACTGTCCATCGGTCTGCGGGTGAAAAGCTGTACTCATTGTCAACTCTGTCCCCAAAGCTTGTTGCAAACTTTTCCAAAATTTTGACGTGAATCGCGCATCCCTATCGGACACTATTGACACCGGTATCCCATGCAACCTTACGATCTCATCAATATACAACTTAGCCATCTTTTCTAGCGAATCTGTCACTTTGATTGCCAGAAAATGGGCCGATTTAGTGAGCCTATCTACTATCACCCAAATTGCGTTATACCCTTTCAACGTCTTCGGTAATCCAACCACTAGATCCATAGCTATGTGTTCCCACTTCCATTCAGGGATAGGTAACGACTGTAATAATCATGCAGGCCTTTGATGCTCACTTTTTACTTGTTGACACACTAAGCATCTTGACACAAATTCTGCCACATCTCCCTTCATATGATTCCACCAATACGATTCCCTCAGGTCTCTATACATTTTTGTGCTTCCCGGATGCACAGAAAACCTCGAACAATGAGCTTCATTTAAAATCTCTCTTTTGATGTCTTCGTTGCTTGGCACCCAAATCCTTGATTGGTACCTCACAATCCCGTCTTCTCCCATACGAAAGTCCTTCCATTTTCCTTCCACTAAGTTTGCACGTACTTTGCTTACTTCTTCATCAGTTACTTGTGCTATTTTGATTTTATCCAACAGCGTAGGCTGTACACTCAAATGTGCCATATAGCCTTGAACTCTTACCTTCACGCCTAACATCTCAATACGACTCCAAGTACTTACCTCCTTAGGCTTTAACGTCGCTAGGGTTCCATGATTCTTCCTACTTAGCGCATCCGCCACCTTATTGGCTTTCCCCGGATGATATAAGATTTCACAATCATAGTCTTTTAATAATTCGAGCCATCGCCTTTGCCTCATGTTAAGCTCTTTCTGAGTAAAAATGTACTTAAGACTCTTATGATCCGTATAAATTTGGCATGTCGTCCCATATAAGTAATGTCTCCAAATCTTCAATGCAAATACTACCGCGGCTAATTCTAAATCATGAGTCGGGTAGTTCTTTTCATGGACCTTCAATTGCCTCGATGCGTAGGCTATAACCTTGTCATTCTGCATTAACATGCTGCCTAATCCTTTAATCGACGCATCACTATATATCACAAATCCGTCCGATCCAGAAGGTAACGTAAGAACTGGTGCGGACACCAATCGTCGCTTTAACTCTTCAAAGCTCTTTTCACACTCTTCTGACCGAACAAACTTAGCTCCTTTCTGAGTCAATTTCGTTAATGGCACTGACAACTTCGAGAAACCTTCTACGAATCTCCTATAGTAGCCAGCCAAACCTAAGAAACTTCTTATCTCACTTACCGAAGTTGGTCTTTCCCAGTCCACCATAGCTTCTATCTTTGTTGGGTCTACGGCAATCCCATCCTTTGACACCACATGTCCTAAGAACGTCACCTTCTCCAACCAAAATGCACATTTCTTGAATTTAGCATATAACTTATGCTCTCTTAAGATTTGCAACACTAGTCTCAAGTGCTCTTCATTCTCTTCCTTGGTCTTTGAATACACCAAGATATAATTGATAAACACAATTACACATTTATCCAGAAACTTCTGAAATATCCTATTCATAAGTTCTATAAATGCTGCCGGTTCGTCAGTCAACCCAAACGGCATCACTACAATTTCATAATGACCATACCTTGTCCTAAAGGCCGTCTTTGCTATATCGTCCTTCTTCACTCTTAGTTGATGATAACTAGACCTCAAATCTATCTTCGATAAATAACATGCTCCACGAAGTTGGTCAAATAGATCATCTATTCTCGGCAACGGATATTGATTCCTTACCGTCACACGATTTAATTCACGATAGTCGATACATAACCTCATCGACCTATCCTTCTTCTTCACAAATAACACTGGTTCACCCCATGGTGACACACCCGGTCTAATCAAACCCTTATCCAACAATTCTTGCAGTTGTTCCTTCAATTTCTTCAATCCTGACAGAGCCATTCTGTACGGCGCCTTCGATATTGGTCTAGTTTCCGGTACCAAATCGATAGAAAACTCTATTTCTCTTTCTAGTGGTATCCCTGGTAAATCTTCTGGGAACACATCCTTGAAATCTCTAATCACAGAAAGTAATTTTATGGTTACTTCTTTCTGGTCCGTAGTACTCACGTATACCAGAAATCCTTCACACCCTTTCCTTAATAGCTTACGAGCTTTCATCACCGATATAAGGCTCGATCGGTTTCTAGGTTTTATTCCTCGAAAACAACACTCCTCCGGATAACAATCTGAAGTGAACTTCTTTCTTAAAGCAATCTTCATGGGCATGGTATGCAGCTAACCAATCCATTCCCAATATCACATCAAATTATTCGATTTCCAAGCTAATGAGATCAACCTCAAGCTTTTTCCTATCCAACACTTGATCATAGTTTGATAGCATTAACGGAGTAATTCTGTATCTGATCCGGTCGTTCAAACCATATTCAAACTTTCGGGCTTTCTGCTCTTCATCACCGAAGAACATTGGGCAAATTCTAACAATTCGGTGAATCTAGCACCATAGTCGTCCACCGTCATACATCCTTGAGTTAGCATCATAAACTCAGACACTCTGGCGTTTCGAACACTCGCCGGATAATAGGATATTATCATGAATACGAGACGTTTTCACGTACTCTCATACTATCGATCGTCTCTACAGACTAACATTCAATTTATGGGTTATTCACTAGACCACTGGTCGTTTCAATAGACCAGCACTATCTTTATTAGTTAACTTTATTAGACTTATTGGTCGTTTCATTAGACCATTACTATTTTCGTCAGTCATTCCAATAGACCATTTTCACTTTCGTTGGTCGCCACACTTGACCACTATTGTTCACACTTGGCTATCCCACTAAACCAATTAATACCCATGGTCTTTTCACTCGAACCATACTTTCTTGCTCGAGGTTAGCTCTCATGCTAACAACACTCATTATTTACACATATAAGTCGTCTTAATAGACTAATCATTCAAATAAGGTCAAACACTAGACCTATGGTCATTTCAATGAACCAATACTACTTCCATTAGTCAACTTAGTATACTCATTGGTCGCCAGATCTCTTTAGACTTTAACATTTCCCATAGGTCATTCAATAGACCATCACTTAGTTTCATTAGTCGACTTTACTGGACTATTTGGGGTTTCATTAAACCATAACTATTCACTTCGGTCATTTCAATAGACCATTTCTTCCTTGGTAAGTCGTTTCACTTGACTTAATCACATATCACAGTCATTTCACAAGACCGTTTACACTTTTTGTTAGTCATTTCATTAGACCACATTTACTTTCATAGGTCGTTTCAATAGACCCTTATCACTTTCATTTGGCCATTTCACTAGACCATACTTTCATTCATTTGTCGTTCAACAGACTATACTTTATTGTTCTTGGTTAACGCACACTTTTAACAATATAGAACATAAATGGAATCACAAAACTTTTAGGAATCATATAAGAGAAAATCACTTTTATTAATAAATGGAATAGATTCACAATTAAAACGAATTCAAAGTAAAGAAAAGATACTCAAATGAGTCTTCAAACTACTACTACTAGTTACTTCTACTAGCAGATGAAAATTTAAAAGTATTCGTTGTCCCACTTTCCAACTTTCCTAGGCCTTCCTCTAGGTCTCCCACTTGACACTTTTGGAGCCTTCTTCACTTTGTTCTTGGATCCCTTTGGTCTTCCTCTAGACCTTTTTGGTTGGTACTTCATGTGTCTCATCATCATCAATTATGATTGGGGTAGCTTCATTCCCCTCTATGATAACATCTACTTCCTCGATTTCAATTTCGGCTACCAATTCTTCTTCATTTGGCGCCTCATTGCCTATAGTGCTATTGGTTCTTACTCTACGACTATAGTTGCCTTTAAATGTTCCACTTCATCAAACCATATATAGACTTGTTCTCTGGTCTGATCAATGTATCTCTCAGTGTCACTAAGATCTTCTTTATACCTTTGCAATTTTGTCTTTGTCTCTTCCAATTCTTCTTAGTGCTTTTAAATTCTTTCCAATTTTGCACCAATTTATCATATGTGAAGCCCAATCTCTCCCTTTCAACTTCCGCTTTCTCGCGTAACTTTTCTTTCCCTCCTTTAGTCCTTTGATCCCAAAACCTAACGTTGGATCAACTTTCTTCTTAGAACTACATGTCTCCAAAACATCTTTGATTTGCTAGGTCCGTCCATGATTTACAATGAAAACAAACCACTATTAGAATCACATAATTCATAATGTGTTCGTTCTTAATGAAGGAATAACATTCATTCACAATCATTCAAGATTATTCTCAAGTATACACTTATACTCCTCTACAAATCTCACCTTAGGTTCTTTCCCAAAATAGTAAGTTTCCTTATTTGGAAGTTCCCCAACTTAGAAAGTTTCCTCAAAAGGTAAGTTTTCCTAAAATGGTAATTTCCCAAAAGTATTATATTCCTTATCAGAGTTCTAAAGCCCAATCTACGTTAAGTACTATTTATCCTCATAGTCTTAACTTCTTTCTATAGTCTCCCATGTAAACCTAAACCGAGCTCTGATTACCAACTGTAACACCCCGAATTTCGGAGTAATATAATATAATATCCTTTAATAAAATCCGTCCCCAAACGCGGGAAAACAACGGTCTTAAACCATAATTCAACATCAAACGGCTAGTATCTCTAACCACTATTCGAAATAAATAACGGAAGCGAATTAATTGTCTTTCAAAACTCCAACGGCTAATTATAACCATCATTTAAATAAACATTCATAAATAGTTCTTTCTAACTACTACTAAAAGACTTCCTTCAAATCTTCATCGTCAAGGGTCTTCATTATCACCTTAACAACTCCTCTTTTGTCCCTCGAGACCTCCTCCTATTTATATCCTGGAGAACAAATATTATGGAAGGGGTGAGCGAACAATGCTCAGTAAGTTCATACGGGATCTCTCCGGTTTCTAAGGAGAGATGACCGGAAGAACGAAACAATGATAGTATTTTCAAGGATGAGCTTTCATTTAAATATTGAGTTAACCGCTAAGATTCAAACAGTTAACAATAACATTTTTCAAAAGAAGGGTGGCATTTACTTTCAAGTCCGTCAATTCCAAGATATCGTCACCATTTCAGGTGCAATGCCTGATCAGGGCATTTAGGTAAGATTTATCATGATAATCAACTACTTCATTTAAGCAGTACCAAAGTCTAGTTCTTTTTCATTTCAAACTAGATTAACCTACTTAGTCCGTCTATACCACATTGAGATATAGCGAAGTAAGCGAATGTCTATACCACATTAAGATATAGCAAAGTAAGCGAATGTCTATACCACATTAAGATATAGCAAAGTAAGCGAATGTCTATACCACATTAAGATATAGCAAGGTTTCAACTTAGTGTTCAAGGTACGGGAACACCATACAATTTCAAGGATATGTTTTGGTACCCATTGATTTAAAACATGTCAAGGGGTAAGAACATTCAAAAGGCGTTCACAACTTTTAAGAATTCAAATGTTACCGCCACTAGGTAACTACTCATGAAAGAATATATATGAATCCTACATTAAAGGATAGAGACATCAAGAACTAAGGATCGTAATCCCTTACCTTGACTTTGCGTTCTTCACTTAGCAAAATCACGAGCACAATTTACAAACATGCAAATGAGGATTTCTTAGGAATATGAATCACTTTAATTCCCCGTCCCCATTATACTTTATTTTACTTTCTTAACTTCACGAGTTCATCTTCTTAAACTCTTTGTTAGGGTTCGTTCTACCCATTATTGGTATTCCCAAAATACCCCTTTCGGATTACTAAAATATCCTTAGGGTTATATTAATTCAATTCCCAATAATAAGTTTTAGGGTTGCATTAATCCTAATTAAAACACTATTCCCAGCTTATGAAATTACTATTCACAGACACTATTCACAGCGCGTAAAATCACTGTTCACAGCACGTAAAATCACTATTCACAGCACGTAAAATCACTATTCACGTTACTGTTCACGCACTAATTTCAGCTTGGAAAAACACATACAAACCCTAATACACAAACACACACACTCGACACACACAGAACACATACACACGCTGCACACACTCACTGCACACATTCAGCACACACTACACACACACATGCACACACGTACACATTCACACACACACCTATATGTTTACACACCATTAACATAACCATAATCCTCATAATCATCCTTTTAAATTCCCAAACCCTAATTTATCTTCTTAGAGTTAGGGTTCCAACTTTGAAATCAATACTAGACAAGACTAGACGGAGGAATTAGATTTAGGGAATTAGGTTTACCTTGGTTCGATCCCCTTTTCTTCCTCTCTTCTTCTTCTTCTCCGATCCTTCTCCCTCTCGGCCTCCTCTCTGACGCCGCTCTCTCACTCTTTCCCGACCTCTCTCTTTTTCTTTTCTTTTGTGATAAATAATGAGGGAAGGGTTTAATTAATATATATTGTAGGGTTTTCCCATTCCTATTATAAAAAGGTTAACTAACCTTATTGGGTTTTAATTTATTTGGGCCAACATTAAACCCATACCATAACTTAATTTATAATAGCCCAACAAAATAAATAAAAAAAAAAAAACTAAAAGGGCCGGTTGTTACAGAAGCATTTCTGAGAACTCCATTCACTAGAGAAATATTTGACATCAGACCAGCCATCATCACAATCTTGCCATACCCTAAGCCAGCATCACGGTTTCGTCACGACTCACGAGGACATCTCTCGAAAATCTCTTTTACCAACTGTAGAAGGGCCCAAGTTTCTTCGGCCTCAGCAATCCTCTATGCAGCTTCAACTGCAGCTTCTTCAATTGTGTCACCAAGATGATGGACGCTGCTCCATGGCTGCTTAGGCTGGCTTTCTTTGGGCTTTGGGATGGGGTTGGGACTCTTTGGTGACAAGACATCCTTTTTTATTTGATAACAGTTTTCCATCTTTTCCAATTTGTCTTGACTAACCAGCCCTCTTAACCTAGAGCTTAATAACATTCTGAAGTTTGGGGGAACCTCATGCCTTTCCTCAATAAAGCTAACAATGGTACCTGTGTCTAACCCATTTGGATCTCTAATGGTTTAGGGTGTTTTATATATAATTGAATTGTACTTTGAAGTAGTTTTCCCATCTAGTATACACTTCGAAGAATCATCCATAATGACTACTCCCTCCGTCGAAGTTTAAGGTTCTTAGTTTTTTTTGTTGTTGCTAACTTTGAGCAATAATTATAGGTTAATCTAATTATCTTAATGAAAATCTAAAACTTGTTAGTATTTATAATGGTGTACCAATTACAAGTTTTGGATTTTCATTAGGATAATTAGATCAACCTATAATTATTGCTCAAAGTTCCTTTAGAAACCAAAAAAAACTAAGAACCTTAAACTGGGATGGAGGTAGTACATCAGTTGGTTGCTCATATACAACCATAGAAGAGGAGGCAGGTGTCTCCAAATTTAGTGGCACTGGCACATGAAAAGCAACAAGAGCATCTGGGTTGGCTTTTATTTTTGGTGTTCGTGATTCTCCCATGGACATTGGCAGTCCGCGCTGACACTCATATTCCGCCAGTTATCATTGAGATC
This sequence comes from Campanula takesimana, assembly GCA_026119855.1. Lineage (NCBI taxonomy): Eukaryota > Viridiplantae > Streptophyta > Magnoliopsida > Asterales > Campanulaceae > Campanula > Campanula takesimana. The sequence continues at coordinate 1,989,002 of JAOWBW010000031.1, read as the reverse complement.
AATGTTTGAAAGAGAGTTGAGGAAGTGATTGAATTCAGGATCTTTCTGGATGTTCTTCCAGTTTCCGTTGCCGGGCTTTGCTACACTAGCGCAGAGTGCTTCTTCTTCTCCAGCCGTCCACTTCTATTTCATATTTCCCATCTCCGTCCCTCTCCGCATAAACCCTTCCTTCCATTCCCCCGTTTTTCTGTTTAATGAGACTACATTTTTCTTTTGAACGAATAGAGAGTATTATGCATTTAAACATTATGTCATTATCTGAGTAATTGATGCCCCCCAAAAATGTGAGACTTTCAAAGTCCGTTTGACAATTTGTGTGTGGACATTTAACATATTTTTATATTATTATAAAGAACGAAATAGCATGTTAAGCCCTTATCGAAAACAGATAAATGAAAAAAGAAGTTAAACTATTTAGGAGGCACTACCAAGTACCAGCAACAAGGTTACGATAAAATAGAAACAAAGAAGTTAATCCCCATCAATATTTGAAAAGTACGAGGAATAGTTTTGAAGAACCTAGTAATCCATGTCAAGTATTCATTTGAAAACATGGTCATTTTGAAAAATCTAAATGTGACCTTTTGTATGGGTCAGAGTTGGTAGTAAAATTTTTGAAAAAAAAAACTTGTTTATGTAGTAATGACGTACATGAGGTGATTGCATGTGTCAGTTAGGCGAAGGTGGGTATATTAAGTAACAAGTCAGCAAAATTATGATGGAGGAAAAAGTAATCTTGAATTAAGGGACATATATTGCTTGCTTCTGCAACAAGTTAGAGGACACCTGAATATTATAATTTCTGTATTGATCTGGAAAAAAAAGTAATTAGAAATTTAGAACACCAGGTTAAAACATAATGCATGGCCCCATTTGGTCATTTTAGTCTGGCAATGCTTGCATTTCTTTGTAGTTCTCAAATTGTATTGTTCTGCTGATACTGTCAGGAACCTGACAAGAATGATAATGATTGTTGGTCTAAAAAGCATGGCTGAGTTCTGTTTATTTCAACGGAGATTTGTTTATGCATAAGTAAATTGTTTTCAATTGATAGGAATCATATATCCTTGCCAAATTTTATCCTTAACTAGCGATATCTAGATATATCAGGTACTTAACTATCAAATAACCTTGAATTAATTTTTTCTATCGTTATAAACTCTAATGATAACAATATCATATAAATGAAGTTCTTTTGGAGGCCAATGTTGTAGGGTGATTCAAGTCTGCACATCGAGGGACAGAAGGGAAAACTTTGTTTTTGTCCATCGCGCTTTGGGGCGTGTTTCACTCTTACCATTGAACTTTATTTTCTTCATTGTTACCATCATATGACAAACAATGGTGTCATTTTATAACAAATTTGAGTATAAAGTGACACCATTTTTTGTGGTGCGATGGTAAAAAAAGATGATACAACTTTGGGTATAGAATGACACCATTGTTTGTGGTACGATGGTAAAAATGAAAATAATAATGTTCGATTGTAAAAGTCAAACAAGCCCCAAAGTACGATGAACAAAAATGGAGTTTCCCATTTTAAAATGATCATGTCCAGACTCCAGAGTTGCTTCAATATGGTCGTAAAAAAAAGAACAAATACATGTTTCACTTTTTCCCACTATAAATAGTGAGATGGACACAAAAGCTATGTCTGCTTCTCTAATGGATTTTAATTTTATTTTTGCTCATGGCACTGTTTTGCTAATATTTGTTTGATAATCCGTAAGATACACATTATTAAACTTTCAAATGCGTACTTCTTCAATTCTGCTAAAATTATATGATAGTACATAACTGTTGTAGAATTTGCATGCAGGTTGTACAACTGTTTTCTTGCTTGGATAAGATAAGCTTTATTGAATGGGCCCTTGACTCGGAGTACATCCTATGTGGCCTCTACAAGAAGCCCATGATACAAGCATGGTCATTAGCTCAGCCTGAGTGGACATGCAAAATAGATGAAGGTGCTGCTGGTATTGCTTATGCTAGATGGAGTCCTGACAGTCGCCACATACTCACCACCTCCGAATTTCAGTTGCGGCTAACAGTCTGGTCGCTATTGAATACAGCTTGTGTACATGTACAGTGGCCAAAGCATGCGTCTAAAGGGGTTTCTTTCACTCGGGATGGAAAATTCGCTGCGATTTGCACAAGGCGTGATTGCAAAGACTATATAAATCTGCTGTCTTGTAATACATGGGAAATAATGGGTGTTTTTGCTGTTGACACTTTAGACTTGGCTGATATTGAATGGTCACCAGATGATAGCGCACTTGTGATATGGGATTCTCCGCTCGAGTACAAGGTAATATGTCTCCATCTGTTATCTTTATTTTTCTGTCCCTAGGTGTAAGATTCTATATTCCTGAATATCTATCTAGAGATAGCTGTGAAGAATTACCTTTAGATGCTTCATATATTGGAGAAGTCTACTCCCTCCGTCCCAAAATGAATGTCTAAATTTGTTCTTGATCAAGTGCCAATTCGGAAATTCATTTTGGGACGGAAGTAGCAGTACTTTACTTGTTCATGGATTGATCATGTGTTTTTAAAGTGGAATATGTTCCCATTTGTTGTTATCATGATGATCTTCTTCCTGAATTGCTTGATAATACTACCTCCGTCCCAAAATGACCGCCACACTTATTTCGCCATTACTACGAAAGAACTTTGAGCAATAACCTTAGGTTGATTATATTATCCCAATGAAAATCTAAAATTTGTTATTGATAATATTATTGATGGTGTATCAGTAAAAAGTTTTAGATTTTCATTAGTATAATTAAATCAACCAAAAATTATTGCTCAAAATTCATTTGTAGAAACGGCAAAAAAAAGTGTGAAGATCATTTTGGGACAGAGTGAATAATGAATAGGATCCTCTAAATCATGTAAATATAGAGTCTCTTTTTCATCTATGTTGCTGAATCTGTTTTCAGGAAGGGAACAGTAATAACCTCTTATCTTGAGCTATCATCATTTGTAATGAATACAAAAACATCTCTCTTTCCATCTATGTTGCTGAATCATTTTTTGGCACTTAGGAACTTAATGCTAATTACTGACCTATATCCCCATTATATCCCTACCTAAACTGACATTTGGTATTCTTTGTTGGACTTTAGTAATGTTTAAAGTCTCACCTTTAGAATAGGGTATAAATGGAAATGCAAAAACTAAACAAAGTATTTACTAAGGTTTCTTGAACAAGGTAACTTAACATCTATAGAAGGGCAATCTGGTGCTACAAACCTTTACTTTTGTTAGTCGCTTTCTGAGGTTCAAATAATTCAACATTAATCAGAAAACAAGCATGCATATCACATCCTATTCATTTTCTGATGCAGAACGGAAGTGTATTTGCTGCAGAATTATGGTCTTAGAGTAATAAAAAAGAAAACAAGCTTGGCTTCACACCTACGCAACCGTAGGTGTCACACCTAGGTTTCTTGACCACACCCAAGGACATGCATCGTCTTAAAAAACGATGTTTATCATTTAATTCGTGCAATTTCAACACAAGAAAGCAATTATTTGCTGGAAAACTTCTGCATTATTAAATTTTGAAAATTATGAAGGGGTTAATGGCTTTATATAGGCCACTAATAATTCCTAAACCACCTAGGAAACTAATTCTAAAAAACAAAAGGATTCTAAGTCCCAAATCAAAGTGGAAACTAACTCCCAGACTTCAGCTAACATATACTCCCTCCGTCCCATTGAGAGTGAGACTAGAGGAGTGGGCACGATATTTAAGATAAAGTGATATATATGTGGTAGAAAATGAAGAGAGAGAATGAGTGGGGTAAATAGTGGTGTTGGTTGAATAAAATGAGTGGTGGAAAATGAAGAGAGAGAATGAGTGGGGTTAAATAGTGGGGAATGATGAATATAAGTATATTAAAACATTTCCATTTTGGGTAGTCTCACTTTAAGTGGGACGGCCCAAAAAGGAAAGAAGTCTCACTTCTAGTGGGACGGAGGGAGTATATCCTTTAAGGATTTAGACTCCTAAATAAATAACTAAGCAAGACTCCTAATTTAATAAGAAAACTGATTCCAGCAATTACTAATAATTACTAAACTGCCCTACTATTGAAAATACAAAACTATGAAACTAAATATCAATTCAGACTTTATCTAATTGTAATAATTTGAATGCTTCGCCTTGAACTTAAGCATATTATGATACTTTTTATGCTTCTTTATTCGCTTTTCCTTGAGCCTTTTGCGTCCCACTTCATTCTCTCTGGTTGGAGAAAACTCGACCTCTAGTTTTGAAATGTTGACGTATAAGAATCCACAAACTTCTAACTAACTTTTAATTCATCATGATGCGCAGAAGTTTGAGTTGATAAAACCATTTTATCTTATTCTCGAGGGTCTGAACAAAAGATCATGAAATTAACATACTCATTCATGTGCAGCAAAACATTGTGCTGAAACCACAAGTTTTGTTGGATATTTCAATACATCATGTGAAAAACTTGATTCATCGTCCTTAATTGACTTTAGGTAAACATTCCCAATTAGCTTCACCTCCGTTGACTTTATATTATACTCTTTACTGTTTCCGATAGCAGAATATTTCTTGGTGATCATTCTTTTGTTTTCTCTATCGAAGCAAGCCTCTGTAATTTCATCTTTGAAACCTCACCTTTTACTATATTGACAAGATTGAGTGAGAGTTTTGGGATTGTGTCACTCCATGTCAATATCTGCCACTTGTTGAAATTCGTGCACATTAGTAGAGCTGTTTGGAAACTCACTCAATGCCCGTTTGTGCTCTGATTGAGCTCTTAATGTGGATGAAACTGACTCATTAAGCATTATCTGGCATCTAGTACATTAGGCAACCAGCTCTGGGTGATTCTTAACCAGTGTGAGATCCCACACAATTTTGGTAACTGACTCCCGTAAGCACGCCTCTGACTCGATCTTGGACAATTTGTCCTCAAACTCAAAAAAGAATTTTAGTTTTTGCCTTCTTTTGTTACCCACACCTTTTGTCACTTCCTCCCCCATTTGCGATCTCCACACCATCTCTTCGCGCCTCTCTCTTTCATCTTTCCTCTCTCTGCACGGTGGTCGGACGGCGTGAACGAAAAACAAGGGAATGGCGATAGTGGCGACTAACTTTCATATTTGGGGTTTTCTTTGCTCCTTTTTTTGTGACCTATCTATAGTTGATAACTTTCAGAAAAAGGGGATTGAAATGGGTTTTGAAATTGGAGAGGGAAGCAGACCTAGAAGTTGGAAGAGAAATTTTGAATTTGGAAGAGAAATTTTGAATTTGTGGCGTGGAGGAGATAACCGGAAGGGGGGGGGGAGGTGATGTTGGAGATGGGGGAGGTGCGGCTAGGCATAAGATGTTGGATGTTGTGATGTAGGCTTGTTTGAGGTGGTGTTGGAGTTGTTATGGCGGTTATATCGCCGGGAGTGCTTGACAAAGATGAAGATAAAGAGAGAGGGAGAGCAGTACTTCTGTTAAAATTGTTTTCCTTTTGAAAAGCCCAAGGAGGGGTTGGAGGAAGCAACGCGGTACAGAGTTTTAATGGTTGAGAATTTTAGCTATTACTAGTCCTATGGTCAGACTATAACTTTTCTGGTATGTAAATGTGCTATTGTAACAAATAGAAAAATGCTTCAAATCGGTCAGGGATTTTTTTTTTTTTTTTAAATCAAGACTCAGTGCTTTGACCTACCCAAACGAACCTAATTGGTCAGCATTTAACAACCAAACATATTTCTTAATTAACCATCATCATATTCATCATTGAGCATCAAGTGCTTAGTGTTACCAAACTCACCCTTACTGTCAAACCAATGGACTTCAGCGGTAGTTGGTTACTCCCTGAAGCTAAATTGGAGATAGTAGTTGCTGCAGATATGTCCTCCATAGCTACTAAAACCTGACAACTTCAAGAATTTTTGTGTCAGCTTTACCATCTTCTTTCGACCCATATTTACTTGTTTCTATTAAGTCAAAATCTGGTCCTATTTGCTCTTGCATAAGCTGTAAATAATCTGCACTATGGTCTATTAATGACTGTCGAGATTCATAAACAAAAGCAGCACTGAATTACTAATATTCTCCGCCTTTGTTCTTCTACTCACAAACTTATCTTCAATATGATTACTAACAAATGAGGAGTTAGTTCCTCCGGTCATTGCAGATTCTACAACCTTAGATTCTAAACCTTCAATTTCTATAGTGGATTTACCCACTGGTTCTTTACGTTTATGGAAAATGCCCGTGAAGAAAAAGATCCACCAGTTACCTTTGGAGACAAAAACAAAGGAAAGACAATTTTTTTTTTTTTTGAAAAGAAAAGATAACTATTTAAGATGTCTCCCTAGTTATTGGTCTAAAGCATAATCTTCTCTCAATCTCACAATTCTGCGACAAAGGATTGCAATGCCACTTCACTTCAACTCATTGTCTTATCAAAGATGGCACATCCGGCGTCACTTTCCTCAAAGGGATTCGTAAAACGTTTATTTTGTTGATTTTAATCCTACCTGTATTTCTAATCCCCGTTTTGTAGCAAAGAGTGTTAGTGAAAATAGTTGGTTGTGGCATAAAAGACTAAGTCACTTGAACTTCAAGTATCTCTCCAAAATTGGAATAGAAAATATGATTCGTGGTCTACCCAAAGTAGCTGATCGCCACGACGAAAAGTGCATCGCATGTCAACTAGGCAAACAGCCCAAGGCGTCTTTCTCCAGCAAGACCGTGCCTTCAACTTCAAGATGTTTGGAACTACTACACATGGACTTGTTTGGACCTGTCACCACCGCAAGCATTGGAGGAAACATATGCTCCCTCCGTTCCGGGTAAGTTGCAACATGGAAGGGGAAGCACAAAAATTAAGAAAGGAGAATAATGAGTGGTTGGGAGGAAGAGAGAGAATGAGTGGAGAATAATGAGTGGTTGGGAGGAAGAGAGAGAATGAGTGGAGGATTATAAAAGTAATAAAGAGTTTCCTTATTTGGCATTGTTGCAACTTAAGTGGAATGCCCAAAATGGCAAATTGTTGCAACTTACCCGGAACGGAGGGAGTATACTTTTGTTGTGGTGGATGATTATTCAAGATATACGTGGGTCGAAATGATGATCTTCAAAGACGATTGCTATGACATTTTGACCTCACTTTTTAGACAGCTCCAAACTCAAAAAGAAGATGTCATCGTCAGTGTTTGATTCAACAATGGAACAAAATTCAAGAACAACGGGGTTGCTCAATACAGTGATGATCATGGTATTGACCACAACTTCTCTGCTGCTGATGTTCCACAACAAAATGGTGTTGTAGAAAGAAAGAATAGAACTTTGATTGAGGCTGGAACACGTCAGACGAAAGGACAGCCTAGGTCAATCCTTTGATTTTATTTTAGTCCGCCGTCATTGGCTGTCGTGTCAGACGATAGGACAACCTAGACCAATCCTTTGAATTTGCAGAGTTAACCCCCCACTTCTCCACTCACTCTGCACCCACCTTTAACCGTTCCACCTTCTTCCCTCTCCACCTTTCTGATTTCTGACCACTTTTCAGAACTCTCTCTCTCTGCACTTTCTCTCTTTAAAATTCGCTCTCTATTTTTCCTCTCACTGTCTGATTCTATATCTTCACTATTTAAATGGCTCCTAAAACCTCTCAAGCTCAAAAATCAACCAAATCATCTAAGAAACAACAAGAACAATCCTCAACTCCGAAAATGGTATGATTTCTTGAACCTTAATCTCTCTATAATGTTTTTAAAATTGTCATTGATTTCTTGGTTAATCAGGTTTGTAGGAACTAGAAACACAATTTTGACGCATTGTTATGTATTTATGGTAAATCTGGGCTAAATTACGAAGTGTCCATAAAAATATAAACTAGAAAAAAAAAAACTTCCGATAAAACCGACCGCCAAGTTTCGCAAAGGCAGTCTACTCTCCAAGGCGCGAATATGGCGAGGCGGGCGAGAAAGGCGTCTGCCTTTCGCAACTATGGCTCCAATCAAACTTCAACAACTCATTGTCCTTCAAACTTGCCCTCCAAGAATTCAAAACGGCTAGTTCTCTTATCAAGGCTATAATTAGACCTTGTGTTCTTCATTGAACACTGCTGAGATTCAAAGAGAAAAATTGTTGTTGAAATTCTTGGTGATTGAAGATCATACTCAAGATTTCCAGCATCCTTCAAGATCAAATCTCAAGCCTTGTAACACATTAAGATTCATTAGGCTCTTAATCATATAGATTATAAAGAGCTTCTGATTCTCACACTCACCTCGATTGATCAATTCACCTCGATTGATCAATCACATAGAGTGAATCATTACGGATACACCGGTTATAGTCTAGGATTTGAACTTCATAGAAAATAGGTTGTTGATTCAAAGCTTCACATCTGTAATCTATACTCAGGGAAGAATCAATATAAACCTCCTTTCAAAATCCAAGATTAACAATCTTGGTAGAGGACGTAGATCTTTTAACAAATCGAACATTTCCAAATCTTGTGTTCATATACTTACTGCACTTTACATTTCTGCAAATTTACTTTCAGTACTTGTTCTTAAACTGTTCATATTAATCTTGTTTGTCGTTTAGTGTTTGATCTTTCCAATTACTCAAACTATTGTGAATTGTGTTTGTTAATTTTCAATTGCCTAAGTTACTACCTCTGACTACTTATCACTTTTGCCAAACTTTATACGACACTACTTTCAATCTCTCAACCAATCGACCGCACCACCTTCGACTGCACCACTTCACGGTCGACCGCATTAATTATTTTTCCAAATCCTTAGATTTCAAACTAACTCTCAACTCTATCCTTTATAACGTAAACTTCTGTTGTGCATTTTACTCTTGAACTAGTAGTTTTAACTTGACCGCAAAATTCATAGAGTAAGCCTTTGGTTGAATTTTGAAAAGGAGTTGAAATTTTAAATAGGCTATTCACCCCCCCTAGCCTCTTTTTCATACCCTTGTTGTGTCTTTGGGACCAACAATGATGCATGTTAGGTTTTGATGCCAATTGATGCAGAGCGGAAGCGTTTTGTTGCATAATCTGGTTATAAACGTGTTAAAAAAAAAAAGAAGAAATCAAGCCTGACTTTACTTTTAGGTAACCGTAAGCTACACACCTAGGTTTCTTGAGCGCAACCCAAAGGATTTGAATCACACAAATTCAACAAAAAGGAAAAACAAATATTTGCTGGAAAATTTCTGTATCATTAAACTTCAAATAATATGAAGGTATTATTAATGGCTTTATATAGGTCGCTAATAATTCCTAAGCCACATTGGAAACTAATTCGAAAAACAAAAGGAAACTATGTCCTAAATCAAAGAAGCAACTAACTCCTAGACTTCAACTAAGGTATAAATCCTTTAAGGATTTAGACTCCGACATAAATAACTAAACAAGACTCCTAAACAAAAATTACTAAACTAACCCTACTATTGAAAATACTATAACTACTGGAATCCAGACTAATCAATTCAGACTTTGTCTAATTATAATAACTGGAATGCTTCACCTTGAACTTAAGCATATTATGACACTTCCTGTGCTTTTGTATTTGCTTTGCCTTGACCCTTATGCGTCCCGCATCATTTTGAAAGAGCATTGTAGTGGGTCAGACAATCCTAAATCCATCTTGTATGATGGATTTTAAAGCTTTATGTGTGTTACCATACAGGTTTATGGATTTTTGTTAAGATATGATTGGCTTTTATAAACTTTAATTGACAGTATGAGTTTTCCTAGGTTCTAATTTACTCTCCAGATGGACGGTGTCTATCCAAGTATCAAGCATATGAAAGTGGTTTAGGCGTAAAAAGTGTTTCTTGGTCTCCCAGTGGCCAGTTTCTAGCAGTTGGTAGTTATGACCAGATGCTACGGGTTTTGAATCACTTGACGTGGAAAGTGTTTGCAGAATTTACACACCTATCTACTGTGCGTTCTCCTTGTTGTGCTGCTGTTTTCAAGGTAGTTAACTACTCTGGTCCCTTAATTCTCATCTAACTTAACAAGCATCATATATATATGGACTTATTATCACTCATTTTACAACTTTAGGAGGTTGATGAGCCGCTGCAACTTGATATATCTGACTTATCTTTGAATGATGATTATGCGCAAATAAATTCTGGTAATATTATTTTTATATGTTATCTGTTCATTTGTTCCTGTCTTTCAATTATCATGGCTGGCATAAGAAAAGGAGGATGCCCCTCCAAGCTTTATTCTTTTTGCTGGACTTTTCTGCACCAGTATTTGAATCTATTACTTAATGTGTTTATCTGGTTATCATTTTCAAGTTTCAATAGTTATTTATTTTCTTTAAATCTCATTTCTTACTTTTGCCAGCTCTGTGTATAGTCTATAACAAGTATATTTAAGTTCTACTGTAACTTCTAGTAAGTATCTTGTAACGATTACTCCCTCCGTCCCATACTTATTGCTACTAAATGGGAGTGCACGGGGATTAAGAAAATAGGTTGGAAAAGTAAGTATTGTGAGTGGGTAGGAGAGAGAAAATAAGTTAGTGAATAATTGTTGTGAGTGGATAGGAGAGAGAAAACTGAACATTTTGGGTAAGTAGCAATAAGTTTGGGACGCTCAAAATGGAAATAAGTAGCGATAAGTACGAGACGGAGGGAGTATATATATATATATATATATATATATATATATATATTTGTTTTTGCGAGGGAGTATATTAAGTTCGGGCAAATTGCAAATTGGAAACTTGAGTTTGTCTCACTTTTGCAATCCCCAACCTAAGAGTTCAATTGTGCCAATCAGCCACCTAAGTTTGTCAATTTGTTGCAATGCGGTGAATAAACGAGTTTATTGCCAAATTGCCCTCCGTACAATTTGGGGATAGTCAATGTCCCATGCGTAATATGGAAACATGAAATGTCACATGCGTACTTTTGATTTGGTTTCAATTTGACCCCATTTTTTAACTGGCGTTATAAAATTAACAGATCAGTCCATGAGAGTTAAAAATTTAACAAACCAATTAATTTGAAGTTGATTTTTCTTTTTAAGGGGTTTATAAGAAATTACATAAGTAAAAGAGCCCTCCCTTCCCTGCCAGCAACCCACCTTCCCTCTCTCTCTCTCCACTTTCAATTTCTCTCTCTATAACCCCCTCCGGTCACCACTCTCACCGGCGAACGCACCAATCCGGCGAATCTCAGTCAACCACTATCGACAACCTCCTCTCTTCCCGGCCCACTCCCTCTCTCACTTTAGAATCCTCAACTGATGAAATACAGGAATTACATTAGAAGGTTAGATTGGGGAAGGCTAGGTGGGGTGTCGGGGTGTTAAGAGAGGGGTTGAGGAGATCAGCCGGCGTTTGGGTTTTTAGTTTGTCCCAAACTAAAAACCTTAGTTTGGGACAAACCAAAAAAGAAAGTAAGAAAAAATGGGGTCAAATTGATTCTGCATCACATCGTGTAGTTGTAAAACAGCCCCGTTAGGTGTCTTCATCATCACATCCCCCTTACCTTTGATCTTCAATGGTTGATCATCACCAAGATAAACAACCCCAAAATCTCCCGGTTTGTACCGCTTCATTGATTCTGCATCCCCACTAGCATGACAAGAAGCTCCAGAATCCAACACCCAATCTTCACCCGACTGCTCCTCTCCTAGGATTAATACATCCTCATCATTCACCATGTGTGCATCACCATCCTTATCCGGGCAGTCATAACTAATATGACCTAGCGCGCCACAATTGTAGCACTTGACCGATTTATTTTCCCCCTTTTTCGGTCCTCCCCTTCCCCTAGTTCTCTCCACCCTAAGTGCAGCCCCATCTGCGGAAGATTCTCCCCTTTTCTCTTTCCTTCTCAACTCCTCTTGAAGGATGAGATCTCTAACTTCCGTATACACCAATGGTGTTTTCGACGTACTAATCGTTGTGACAGTTACCTCCCAACTATCTGGCAACGATTTTAGTAGAAAACATGCTAACACTTCATCAGAGAAAGTAATATCGACACTTTTTAATTGGTCCACTATACCTTTAAAACTGCCGATGTGACTTGCTGCTGTCTGCCCCTCCGACATCTTCGCATTCGCAAACCTCTTTATCAAATGCACCTTATTGATATTAGACGGCTTCTCATACATGTCTGACAGCATCTGTAGCAACCCCACCGTTGTCTTGGCCTCCATCGCGTTCCGTGCAACATCGTCGGTTAGAGCACTCCTCACCGCTCCCAACGCCTTACGATCCAACGTCTCCCAATCCCCTTGTGACATGTCTTCGGGTTTCTCACCTAAGGGTTTATGAAGATCCTTACAATAAAGGTAATCTTCAACCCTTGTCCTCCAAAACGTGAAATTCACACCATTGAATTTCTCGATTGAGTTCTTCATCACGATTGCTTCACAAAGTCCCCAAGAACATGATTCAAAATATTCAACGAATGAAACTTTGAATCCTCCTAACCAAAGCTCTTGATACCAGTTGTTGGGACCGCGACCACCTCCACCACTCCACATTAGTATGATATTGTCCGCTTTGGGCCCAACCTGCACGGATTTGTTTTTGGGTCATCTCCCAAAAGGCCTCAATACTAATGAAGTGGGTGGACTCTTTCTTATACTAGGCAATTCTTCTTTCAATTGCCGATGTGGGACATGGGTTGATACCCCAACAAACCTCCCCTCAACCAAGGACCACCTCCAACGAAGTTTACTTGCACCGGCGCTATTCACCACATGCGGGACACGCCGCCCGATCACCAATATCGAGAAGACTTTCGACACAAGGCACACACAGTGCTCCATTCGCGAGGTCACACCAAAGGAATTTCCACACATCTCACACACGCGGTACACTGCGCGTCGGGCCCATCCATCAACCTGGGCTCTGATACCAGTTGTTGGGAATTTAGTGGTACCCCGTTGCAATCTAGATCAATAACACAACACCCACAAGCACAAATATGAGAGAATCACACACACAAGAACACAAGAATTGTTTACCCGGTTCGTTCAACACATGAACTACGTCCGGGGGCAATCGTCAAGCCAATATATTATTAAACACTCTTTAATAATTTGCTACAATGTGTTCTAGGTCGGAACTATGTTTATATAAGCTAACAAGAGAGACCTAAACCAAATACATGTGAGAAACCTAGAAAAAACAGCACTTTCCCGAATTCAGACCAGGCGCCCTCCTGGTGGACACCATGCGCCCGCTTACATCCTTCGCCAGGACCAATCCTTCTGATTAAGACCAGGCGCCCGCCTGGTGTATACCAGGCGCCCGCTCGCCTTCCTGTGCAGATTTTCCTTCTCCGTTTTGATCTCCCCCAATCCCCGTTTGGTTTGAACTCCTTTGCCTCCTTGTCCCCTTTTGGTTTTAGGACTCCACTGCCAACATATATCCCCTTATATTTTCACGTCACTCAAAGAATTGACAAGAGAGCCCTATTAAAAGGTCATGTGCGACATGTGTTTAGGCCCGTCAAAAAATTAACGAAAAGTTAGTTTATTCACCGCATTGCAACAAATTGACAAACTTAGGTGGTTGATTGGCCCAATTGAACTCTTAGGTTGGGGATTGCAAAAGTGAGACAAACTCAGGTTACCGATTTGCAGTTTGCACATTTAAGTTCTACTGTAGCTTCTAGTAAGTATCTTGTAAGTTGGAAGAAACTGCAGAACAAATCTGAAATTTACATCCAACTTGAAGGATGTGGATCGATTGTTTATACTTATAGTAGTCAATTCATATTTGGCAGTTCCAGCAGACAACTCATCAAGTAGTCTTGGTTGATTATTTATATGAATTAGTCAGTTTGCCATGCTTCATGTGTAAGACAATTCAGCTTGTTCCGATATACGTGCTAGAGAAATAAGATTTACCAGATTGGATCTGGTAGACAAACTACATCTTTACGGGTAGACTACTGTAATATCCGGAATTTAGGGGAGTATTATTATATATTATTTTTTTTGGAAAAACTCTCCTAATTTGACTCAATAATTAAGAGTTGTGTGAGATTGAAAACTGTGAGCCCAAGTTATTTAAACCCCATTGGGATTAAGGAAACCTTTTCCAATTAGGAAACAAAAACCCTAAACATATATACTCTCATAATTCCCTAGCCTCTCCAAAATTCTCACAAACGAAAATACAATCACACGAGAAAGAGAGAGAGGGTGCAGCACAGAGAGAAAGGCCGAAAGAAAGAAGAAGGAAGAGAAGAAGAAGAGAAGAAGAGGAGAAGAGGAGAAGAGGAATCGGACTAAGGTAAATCCAATCCTCCATGTTAATTATCTCCGTTTAATTTTGACCTAGTCTTAGTTAAAGAGGAACTAGAAACCCTAACCCTAAAAGATGAACTAGGGTTTATTAATTGGGGATTTTAAAGTGAAGAAGATGATTTTTATGAGAGTGTGTGTGCAGCATGTGTGTGCGTGCGTGCTGTGTGTGTGTCGTGTATGTGTGGGTGTATTCTGGGTTGGTGGGTGTGTTTTAAAAAGGCTGAAAATCTATTTTGGTGAGTATAAACTGTAATTTCAGGATATGTGTGTGCTGAAAAGGTGTGATCAGTGTGTGTAAATTTGGAGATTGAAATTGGAAATTGGGAATTAAAATTAGAAACCCTAAGGGTGTTTTGGTAACTTCACTAGGGTATGGGTTAACCAAGAAAAGAGTTAAAGAAGACTAACTCATAGGTTAACAGCGTAAGATAAAGTGTGGGGACGGAGAATTAAAGGTAAATTCTTGTTCCTAAGAAAGTGTTATATTTTGCATGATTGTAGATACGTGCACGTGGCTTTGCAAGGACTTAAGCAAGCTAAGGTAAGGGATTACGTTCCTTAGTTCTTGATGTCTCTATCATTTAATGTAGGATTCCTATATATTCTTTCATGAGTAGTTACCTAGTGGCGGTAACATTTGAATTCTTAAAAGTTGTGAACGCCTTTTTAATGTTCCTACCCCTTGACATGTTTTAAATCAATGGGTACCAAAAACATATCTTTGAAATTGTATGGTGTTCTCGTACCTTGAACACTAAGTTGAAACTTTGCTATATCTTAATGTGGTATAGACATTCGCTTACTTTGCTATATCTTAATGTGGTATAGACATTCGCTTACTTCGCTATATCTCAATGTGGTATAGACGGACTAAGTAGGTTAATCTAGTTTGAAATGAAAAAGAACTAGACTTTTATACTGCTTATTGAAGTAGTTGATTATCATGATAAATCTTACTTAAATGCCCTGATCAGGCATTGCACCTGAAATGGTGACGTTATCTTGGAATTGACGGACTTGAAAGTAAATGCCACACTTCTTTTGAAAAAGTTTATTGTTAATTGTTTTTGAATCTTAACGGTTAACTCGATATTTTATGAAAGCTTATCTTTGAAAATATTATTGTTGTTTCGTTCTTCCGGTCATCTCTCCTTAGAAACCGGAGAGATCCCGTATGAACTTACTGAGCATTGTTCGCTCACCCCTTCCAAAATTACTGTTCTTCAGGTAATAAGTAGGTGGAGGATTCCAAAGGACGAGACGACGTTGTTAAGGTGAAGTTTGAAGAGCATTGATGACGAGAGGTTTTATAGACGGTGATAACTAGCCGTTAAGAAATTGAAAGACAATTTAGTGCCGTTTATTTTTGAATATTGGTTATGAACTAGCCGTGGATATTTGAATTATGGTTAAAGACCGTTGTTTTCCCGAGTTCGGGGACGGATGTTATTTATTTAAAGGATATTATTTTACTCTGAAAATTTGGGATGTTACAACTACTTTAAGAGTTATCCACTAATTGTAAATCAGTACATGTTTGTAACATGTAGTTAACTTGCTTGCTGTCTGAAAAACTACCACATCAGTTTATTATTAAGAGGTGTAGGTAGTTGGATTTTTTTCACTATACTTTTGACTCGTTTATAGTTTGGTCTTAGCCCTGTTATGTTGTTTGGTTGTTTGATGAAACCATTATTTTTACAGGAAATGCTCCAGAAGGATTCATTGAAGTCAGGTACGACATTATGGAACTGCCAATCACCTTGCCATTCCAAAAGCCACTAGTGGACAAGCCGAACCCTAAGCAAGGAATTAGTAAGCTCTATATATTCTTCATCCTCATTTTTTTTTAAATCTTAGTGAAAATCCTTCTTTTTCTGAACAAGGAAATAACCAATAGTAACTGCAACCACCATCCCTAACCGAATGTCAAAGTTGTTCGAACTGATTCATGAAGTGTAAATTTCACAACCAAAACTATCTTGAAATCCATTCACTTGCAATAGATGACAATCATTTACGGTGGTAGTATCATATGTTGTACTTTTTATTTAGCAAAAAGACTTGTACCCTCTTTGGAGCTCTTTTTTACATTATTGCGAAAGCAGAAATGGCTTTTATGCCTAGCTTTGACTGTCACTTTTGTTCCCTTTTCCAGACTCAGCTTAAGTGTAACAATCAAAACCAAAAATAAGAACTTTTACGGGTGCAAGAGCATACTTGATTGTATTGGAATTTGTTCACCCAATTTTACTAACAAAATTTAGTTCATGTTTTTTAAAGCATGTAAGATACTAATGTGACTTAATGTGATATACCTCCATAGTAATTGCTCGTTACTAATAGGTCTAAATTTATCAATCTTACTTAAAACTAAATCTTAATCCATCATGTTATTCATCTACTCCCCCTCCCCCCCCCCCCCCCCCCCGCGCTGTCCCAGAGAGATACTATCACTTTGACTCTAATGGTTAACTCAATCATTTGACCATTATTTAATAAAATTCTAATCATCCCTTTGCTAGTCTTAAAATTATTATTGAAAGTATTCCTAATGGTGAAACAATAACAATTTTTAGAATTGCGTAGGGATAATTGGATTTTCATTAAATAATGGTCAAAGTTCGGCTTAGTTGAACATAAAAGTCAAAGTAGGACTATCTTTCCGGGATGGAGGAAGTATATAATAATAATAAAAGAATCTGCACGTTGTACCTCGTGAATGGAACTCCGTGCTATATTGTGATTGATATTCATGCATTTAGTCCTCAACTTACTTAAATTGAACTGAACCACAGGCCTCATGTCATGGAGCAAAGACAGCCAGTATATCTCAACTCGTAACGATAGCATGCCTAGTATTGTATGGATATGGGACATGAACAATCTTGAGCTTGCTGCCATTTTAATACAAAAAGATCCCATCCGAGCAGCAGCGTGGGACCCGACATGCACCCGTCTAATTGTGTGCACAGGAACCTCCCACTTGTACATGTGGACACCTTCTGGTGCTTACTGTGTGCGCGTGCCTTTATCCCAATTTTCCGTAACTGATCTGAAATGGAATTTAGATGGAAGCTGTCTTTTACTCAAGGATAAAGACTTGTTCTGCTGCTCTGCTGTTCCTTTATTGCCAGATTCCAGTGATTATAGCTCAGAAGAGGACTAAGGTGTGTATTTCAGATTAATCTTATATTCTGTAGTCTTTTAAAAAAAAAAAAAAAAAAACTTAAAAGTACTGTATTTAAAATATTTGTATTATTTGAGAAAATGTCTCAACAGACCTGCAACTCTTTGTGTTTCCATTTTTTTGCATTTATTTGTGTATGTAGCCAAGTCAAGTTTGAAAACTTTATTGATCTTTTTTTTTTTATGAATTGTACTACCCGGACACTCAAAATGCCAAAAAAAAAATGTCATTTCAAACAGTGTTATAAAAGACGTCCGCCTAGGCGCTAGGCGTTCATGAAACGACTAAGTCCCGCCTAGGACTTTATAACTAATTCTGATTCATCGGCCCCGCTTAAGTTCCGTCTAGACCCCGCCTAGGCGCTGCTGCGGCGCCTAGCGACCGCCTAGCGCTTTTTAGAACTTGATTTCAAATAAGATAACATTTTCAGGGTGTACCCGGACACTCAAAATGCTAAAAAAAAAAAAAAATGCCATTTCAACACAAATGAACTGACTCTGCTCAGGCATGCGACTACAACGCAATCTATGCCTAGAAAATGTATCACTATTTCATAGCCATGGGCCTACTGTCTTAATAAAATAAATAGATATTTGTTGTCAAAAAAAAAAAAAACAAAAACAAAAACAAATGAAAGTCGCATTAGGTACGTTATGAATGTCCAAACACAAGACTTTATTGTTGACTATTCCCTCATACAATAATGTAAAGAGTAGATGGATAAGTTGAGATTGATTTTGGTTAAGGCTAGCATTGGGCCTTGACTTGAGAAATAAAATGGACCCTTAATGGCTTGTTTGAAGAAAAAGTACACCCTCGTCCCAGAAGAGTATAAGTTCACCGTTCCATTTGCATGAAGATTAAGAAATTATGAAAGTGATGTAAGTGTTGTGAGTATAAAAGTAAAGTAGGAGAGAGAATAAGTGAGAGGGAATAATAAATTGATTGGTGTTGTGAATATAAAAGTAAAATATGAGAGACGAATGAGAGGAATATTAAAGATTATTTGCCATTTTAGAAAGTGAACACATACTCTGAGACAAATTAAAAAAGAAAAAATTGGATGTATGCTCTTGAAGGAGTATTACTAATATTTACGGAAGGGGATATGTTTTGGGGATTATGACATTTTAATTGGAACTCCTCTGTGTAAGATACCCGTGGGATAGCGACCATTTTAAAAGTCTCACGGAAACTAAACACATGGAGTCGCCACATTTGTTAACTTTAAACCAAACAAATGAAAATGGTTTGAGATAGTGAGTTTGGAGGTCACGTTACGTCTTGGGAAGAACATTACCATAGTTCACCCAATATGCCTCGGAAAACCGAGTCTCCCTAACTTTGTTGACAAAAAATGTGCAAAGTGTGTGTGTGTTTTGGAAAGAATAAGCTGTAACTTAACAGACTGCGTGAACCAGTTAACAAAAAGGGATTGAATTGCAACAAACTTAATAGAAACTGGCTAAAAATATAAATAAGTTCCTCTTACCAAACCATCCGTACGGATGGTTAGGGTCATCCCTGGAATTTTACAATTCCATTAGAAACAGTCCAGTTCCAGGCATAAACAGAGCATTCTGCTGAAATTGGACAGAACTGTTTCATTTCAGTTTATGATTATGTACATAAACATTAAATGTATACATTCCTATGCCTTTACCATCAATTTGTACACCAAAACAAAGATTTTGAGTATGATCAAGGCAATCATTGGAGGGAGAAGAGGAAAGATGATGAGCATGGCTTTGAGCCAAGGCAAACATTTGGATGAGTAAAGATCATGACTTTCTCACCCAAATAAGCCTTTTATGAAAGATTAAACCGTTGGGACAACAAAATCAATACTTGGATGATTAAAGATTGAAACTTTACCATCAAAGTGTGATGTATTAGGGCTAAAATCAAGGTTTGGGCGAATAAAGATCAAAGCTTTATCACCCAACATGATTATCATAACCAATAATCAACAAGAACAACATAAATGTACAAACTTTCACCATTAAAATGGATCATCAAGCAAAGGTAAAGGCTTTAAGGTAACAAGCCATGATCATCATTTGATTTTAACCTTTAATCACACATAAAATGTGAAGGCATCATGGAATCACTTCATGACTTGGATCCAAGTAATATAAATGTAAAGACTTGTAATTTAAAGACTTGTAAATGTAAAGATTTGAAAGTAAATGAACAATATAATAAACAAGATGAACAAGAGAGAAATGGAGGGTCAAGAAGAGATGGGGGAGAAGGTGGCTTTACCTATATTGGTTAGGCCAATCTTCCTCTATTTCCTACACTCAAGTGTTTAGGACTATATTTCTGCAAAGTTTCCTTACTCTCAAACTATTTCCCCCCCCTGAAACGATCAGCAGCAAAGGTCTCAATTTATAGGGACCTAAAGGACCTAAACCATCCGTACGGCTAGTCCTTCCCCGTGGTCAAACCATCCGTGCGGACAGTCTTGGCGAGAATTAGAAACTTTCTTCTTTTTATTCCAGATTGGTCATAAGGTTTTTTGTTTATTCCTATGAGGTCCTAGCCTATCAAGGTTTATCCCTAAGATTACCCCTAACTTAGTTTTTATGCCTTATAGAAGAGTTGAGCCCGGATTGGAGTACTTACACTATGATGTGACTCCCATCGTTATCTAATTGATTATTGGGCCAATGATACAGGTAGGTACTATTTCTATCTACTTGGAACCAAAAATCAGTGCCGACATCAGAAGTTTTTTTTTTTTTTTTTGAAGATAAAATTAATTTGATTATGATATGAATTGAGACACTCCTTATTATATGTAGCACGATTATAATGTTTAATATCTTAATCTACTAATAAAAGAAAAAAAAATTGTAAGTGAATTCACCACTTACTGTTGCACTTCTTGACTGTATAAATAGTCAATATATTACTCATTCTGTTCTGAAATAAATGTTTTGTTCTTTTTTTTTTTTGTTTGTCCTAAAATAAGTGTCGTTTTATTAAAAATACTAGAGTATGAAGATTTGTGATCTTCCTATACTATCCATTACAATAGGCACAAACATTGCAATAGGAGGTGTCACTCTACTCATATGAAATGATTGGGGTAATCAAGAAAACACAACTAAAAGCTTAAAACATTAACTTGTTAACTACGATATTTATTTCGGAACAGAAGAGAGTATACTTTAGCTTTGTTGATATACAATTAAAATGCTAATTGATGGATTCATTACTTTAATTTATAATTCAAATTTAATTTTATATTTCCTCACCAATTTATCTAATCTCTTTTTATTTTTGTCTCCTTATCTTCAATTGACACAAATAAGGAAAAACATTATTAGGTGGACATAGAAAAAAAAAATAGATGAGTAAAATAACTAATTATGAATATAATTATTAGGTGGACATAGAAAAAAAAATAGATGAGCAAAATAACTAATTTATGAATATAAATATTTTTATTAGCAATTAATTCTCATACAATTTCGTATTTTCTTACCTATAAATCACTTACTAACTTAACATGATTTTGAAATTAATTAAGTTTAATATTGAGAGAAAAAAATACTTGAACAAAAATATACTATACTCCAATGAATATTAATTCAATGTAGCGGGTTAGAAAATTTTATATTATAAATATCCTCTAGGACAAATGTGTCAAAGTAAAATGATTAGCTTACTAAATAAAAAAAGAACTCCCACTGTTAGAGAGTATAGGTCCATATTTCTTATTTTGTCAATTCCAGAATTTATGTCCACTTCTTAAAATGGCAAATAATATTTATTATTCCTTTCAATCATTCTATGTTCTACTTTATTTTTATACTCACAACACCAATCAATTTACTATTCTCTCCCACTCATTATCTCTCCTACTTTACTTTTATACTCACAACACCAATCAACTTACTATTCTCTCTCACTCATTATCTCTCCTATTTTACTTTTATACTCACAACATTTACATCACTTCAACCATTTCTTAATATCCGTATAAATGGGAGGGTGAACATATACTCTGGGACGGAAAGAGTATTATGTACTGATGAGTAATTGTTATAGTTGCATAGTTCCTCCCTAGTTTAATTATTTTAGTAAACATTTAAAACTGTAATTGATAATATTCATAATTGATATATTAATAAAAAGTGGAAACATTCCTCCAAATCTATACTTTTAGTATTTTAAAGTTGGTGAAACCAATCATATGAATGACACATAAGCCACAAATGGGTTTAGAATAAGAGAATGATACATAATAGAACATACTCTTATATATAGAGTATTAGACTAGGTAGGTCATGGATGCATTAAATTAAGAAGTGACTTTTTAGTTTTCAACTAAAATCAATTAAGAAGTGACTTTTAAATCTTAGGTTAGATTAATCATGAAATAATTTTTTTATATATTATAAATCTTAAAGGGAGATGAATGAGTAGTTGAATTTGGATCATTAAAAATATTTTATTTATGAATCACATTAAATTAAAAATTAAAACATCTAATAAATATGTGTTCATATAATAAGTTCTAAAAGACGCAATCTAATTTAATGATTAGTTGAATATGATAAGACTTTTGAAATCAAATGTTAGATTCATCATAAAATAATTATACTTTATTTATACAACAAGTCTTTCAAAGACATGAATTATTAGATGATTTAAAGCATTGAAATTGTTCATGTATTCCAAGAGACAACATATTATTCAAAGTCATTGAATTATGATGGAATACGTAAAGTTTTAAGTATCAATAATGGTTCATGAACTAAAATAAATGGTAGATTATCAATAGTCTCACAATCTAGTAGAACCTTCACCTTTCTATGCTACTACAAAATTACGAAAACTTAACATTTATTCATCAAATAGTACTTTTAATCCATCACCTCTACCAAAAAGGCATCCTCCATATTTAGATTCAAAGATAATTTAATTGTTCAAGGTTTTCTATTGATGTAGGACGGGTATTTGACAGGGTCAAATATATTAATTATTGTTAGAGCAATAACAAGACTTGATAAGAAAAACGAGCAATCACAAGAACACAGATATACGTGGTTCACCAACTTGGCTACGTCCACGGGGAGGGGAGAGAATATTATTATCAATCTGGATAAACGATTACAAGATCTCACTATTACTGCTACACGAATTTTGATCACAAAATTCCTAACTGTGTAACTGTATAATTATAGACCTCGCTCTGAGCACTCTAATAATTTATCTGAGACAAAACAACTTAACTTTGATCTAAACTAATGGCCTCTATTTATACCGGTGAAGTCTATCTCAAAGTCTGAAAGGAACTTGGAATTCTAGTACGAAACTGACTTGAAAACCTTCCCTTTTACGTAACTGCTGAAAACTGCACGAACCTGGAATCTGGAGACCTGATCCGGTCGGGTGCTTACCTTG
The DNA here is from genome assembly GCA_026119855.1 of Campanula takesimana. Lineage (NCBI taxonomy): Eukaryota > Viridiplantae > Streptophyta > Magnoliopsida > Asterales > Campanulaceae > Campanula > Campanula takesimana. The sequence goes on along the minus strand of JAOWBW010000031.1, from coordinate 1,966,088 downwards.
GTCCGGTCGGACCCTTTCCATTGGTCCGGTCGGGTGTCTTCCAAGGTCCGCCCGGATCAATCCTCTCTATCATGCATTATTTCCGACGTTCTTTGGACTGCCCGGGTCTTGGGTCTGGTGCGCCTGGACCCCTTTGGTCTGCCCGGGTCATATGTCAAGGTACGCCTGGACCTTTCATGCTGCTCTGCCATGGAATTGCGAAATCTTCTGTTACTTAACCCTTTAACTTAGCGTCCCAAATTCAAAAGCATTAACCCAACAATTTCCACCTTGACTTTGAATCTCCATGACAACAAACCTTTTCTCCCCCCTCGACTCTTCTGCTATCTAATAGCTGCGAACATTCAGCAAGTCCAAACAATGTTGGAACTTGCTTCCCGTCATGGGTTTCGTGAACATATCTGAAGGGTTGTCCGCCGTCCCTACCTTCTTCACCTTTACCCGTTTCTCATCCCTTAGGAAGTGATATCTGACATCAATGTGCTTGGTCCTCTCATGATGAACTTGATCATTGGCCAAAAAAATCGTGCCCAAACTATCGCAATAAATAATAGCCTGATCCTGATGTATCCCAAGATCGCTGATCAATCCCTTCAACCATATTCCTTCCTCAGCGGACTCTGCGAATGCCATGTATTCTGCCTCTATTGTAGACAACGTCACTATCGCCTGCAATGTAGTCTTCCAACTGACAACTGACCCACCAAGCGTGAATACATATCCGGTCATCGATCTTCTTGTATCAACATCACCCTAATAGTCCGAATCTGAGAACCCCTCTACTACACACTCTGCTCCACCTCCATATATGAGACCGACGTCACTGGTACCCCGAAGGTACCTAAAGATCCACTTCACAGCCTGCCAGTGCTCCTTACCCGGATTACCCATGAACCGACTAACAACACTAACTGCCTGTGCAAGATCCGGCCTAGTGCACACCATAGCATACATCAAACTACCAACTGTACTAGCATAGGGTACTCGAGCCATATACTCTTTCTCCTCAACTGATTTGGGTCCAAACACAACTGACAACTGTGCATTCGCTGCACTTGGAGTATCTATAGCTTTAGCTGTCGACATACCAAACCTTTCTAAAACTTTCTTGATGTAACTTTTCTCGGATAAGAACAGTTTTCGTTTGGCTCTGTCTCTATAGATCTCTATACCCAGAATTTTCTTTGCGTTACCCAAATCCTTCATCTCAAACTCTGCGGCTAGTAAACCTTTCAGCTTCTGAATCTCTGACTTCTTGACTGCTGCTATCAACATATCATCTACATAAAGCACCAAATAGATGTACGACCTATCTACCAACTTATTGTGATACACACAACAATCATATAGGCTCCTCGTGTATCCGATCTCTGTCATATAGCTGTCAAACCTCTTGTACCACTGCCTAGGCGACTGCTTAAGTCCATACAAGGACTTCTTCCATCTACAAACTTGATCTTCTTTCCCAGGAACTTGAAATCCTTCCGGCTGTGTCATGTATATCTACTCCTCCAAATCTACATGCAAGAAAGCTATCTTTACGTCCAGTTTCTCAAGTTCCAAATCCCTCTGTGCCACTATCGCTAGCAACACTCTGATCGAAGTGTGTCTGACCACTGGTGAGAAGATCTCATTATAGTCCACCCCTTCTCTCTGTGTACTTGACCCCTTCTGCCGGTGACATTCCTTCCTTCTTCTTGAAGATCCACTTGCAAGTCACAATCTTCCTGCATTCTGGCCTTGTAGTCAATACCCAAGTCTGATTCTTGTGAAGAGACTCCATCTCATCACCCATAGCCACATACCATTGAGCTGACTCTGAACATGTAACTGCTTCTTTGAAAGTAGAAGGTTCCGTAAGATCGGGCTCCACTTCCTCAGCAACCTGTAGTGCATAAGACACCATGTCTTCAAATCCATACCTCTCAGGAGGCTTCCCGAAATTAGCTCTTCTAGACCTTCCTTGTGCTAACCCATGTTCCTCGGGAACTGAACTTGAACTTTCTGGTGCTTCAGTCTCTGTCTCTGTTGGTGGATCTTGATCAACATCTGACTGTGGGACAACTAACTCTTCAGTATCTTGTTGCTCCACCTGTTTATCAATACTACCAACACTTGAAACAATCGTAGATCTCATAATAGGGTTAATAACAGAATTCTCATCAAACACGACGTTCCTACTGATAATCACCCTATTTTCTGATGGAGACCAGATGTGGTATCCCTTGACACCATCTCCATACCCTATGAATACTCCCTTTCTAGCTCTAGGTTCTAACTTCCCATCTTCCACATGATAATAAGCAGTACACCTAAAAGACCTTAAAATAGAATAATCAACAGGTTTACCGGTCCATACCTTATGGGGAACTTTGAGACCAATACCGGCATGAGGTCCACGATTAATCAAGTAACATGATGTACTAACCGCCTCTACCCAGAAACGTTTAGACAACCCTGCATTGGAGAGCATGCACCACGCCCTCTCAAATAATGTCTAAGTCATCCATTCTGCTACACCATTCTGCTGTGGCGTGCCTCTGATGGTGAGGTGTCTAGAAATCCTCGCCTCTCTGCAAAACGAATCGAACTCAGTACCGCAGAACTCCAAACCATTATCTGTCCGGAGCTTCTTGATCTTCTTCTCTATCTGGTTCTCCACTACTGTCTTCCAGTCCTTGAAATTTCTCAGAGCTTCATTGTTGTGCTTCATGATAATCACCCAAGTCCTCCTCGAATAATCATCAACTATGGACAAGAAATAGCTGTTCCCCCTTAGAGATTCCTGACATGAAGGTCTCCAACAATCTGAGTGAAGATAATCCAGAACGCCTTTTGTGTTATGTGTTGGGTTTCGATCAAACATGCGCAGCGGAATATAGCATTTAAATTTTTGAAACCCAAAGCCCATAGATCCATTCATATGATTAAATCAAATATCATAACATGAATAGAGGAAAGACTAACCCTTGATGACTTTGAACTTGGTCTTTAAACTTGGTAGAGATATTGAAGCTTGATCACGAAGAAAGCACGAACACGAACTTTGAAGATGATGAGCTTCACCCTCTAGCGGCATCCACACCACGAACGAATATCAAGAACACTTCTTGATCTTGGTTGCTAGACCAACAACTATGAAACACACTTTCACAATTGATATGACTATATGGAATTTTTCTTTTGTGTATTATTTTGTTCTTCAACCAAGGATGTCTTAGAACAAAATAAAACCTCTCTCAAACTCTTTGGAGACTCACAAAAGACTATTTTTGTTCTGTCCCGAATTTGGTTGTTTATATACAAGTTAAACCTATTCCAAATAGGAAACTTATGTCTAAACACGTCCAAAATTCGTTTCCTAATCAAATTAGGAATCTGCCCCCGACAGCACTGTGCGGCCGCCCAGAATACACTGTGCGGTCGCACAACTATCTGAAACAAACTGGTACAAAAATGAGCTAAGTGTGCGGCCGCCCAGTCCACACTGTGCGGTCGCCCACTTCCCCAGAATGTCCAGAATTTCCAAAATTCCAATTTAGTCTTTTAAAGATTCGTTCTATTGTGTGTGACCCTCTAGGATTATACTAAGTTGGCAATGGGTTCAAACATGAAACCATAAGATATGATTAGGTTCTAGCAAACCGTCACACCTACCCAAATAGTATAACTAGATACAAGTTCGCATTCCTTTAGAATATGTCATAATCCCTTTGTCCACGATGTCATTGAACACAAGTCATGGTCAAACAGTCAACTTGTTTTGTTCAATACTTTCTCGATTCCGAATATGTTGATAATCCAAATGACATTGATCCAATCAATTCATTTGAGTCCGGCCGAACATTTCATCAATATCATTCCTACGAGAGGCCCAAGCTTGACATCTCTCCGAAGAGGGACAAATCCATTTAGCTTATTATTCTTCCCTACGTGAATCCGATTATGCCAATCATACCCTTTATAACTACCCGGTTAAAGGTAGCGTTTGAATATGTCAAACATAATGTTCATCAAGTGGAAGACTATAATAACTTCATGTCTAAGGATTCGAATGACATAACTAATATGAGATGTATGTTCGACATAGACCATGACATAAATCTCATACAGCGGGTCATGTCCAGTACCTTGTTCCAAACAAGTACCCATAAATCTAACATGATCATCCCATGGTCATTTAGCCTTTATACTAGTGCTTTTACAAGTACTAGGGACGGAGATTATTATAAGTAAACATGAACAACAATAATAATCAAAACATCTCTTTATTGATATGAAGTAAATGATAACAATTACAACGTTTATTAAACGTGCCTAGGGCACCACTACCAAAAATCTCCCACTTGCCCTAGGCCCAATCTCCCATGTATCTAATACCCATGGACCTAACATGACCATCATGTTTAGCTTGTGGAAGTCCCTTTGTTAGCGGGTCCGCAACATTGTCATCAGTAGGTACTCTGCATATATTTACGTCTCCCCTATCAACGATCTCTCGAATGATATGAAAACGCCTAAGTATGTGTTTGGATTTCTGATGTGCTCTTGGTTCCTTTGCTTGACCAATAGCACCATTATTATCGCAATAAAGGTCTATTGGATTAGCAATACTAGGAACCACTTCAAGTTCAGTGATGAACTTCTTAATCCAAACAGCTTCCTTTGCAGCATCTGATGCAGCAATATACTCAGCTTCCATTGTAGAATCAGCGGTTGTACTTTGCTTGGAACTCTTCCAGCTTACAGCTCCACCATTTAACATAAACACAAAACCCGATTGCGATCGGCTATCATCTTTGTCGGTTTGGAAACTTGCATCCGTGTAAGCATTTACAACGAGATCATCTTCCATTCCTCCATAGACCAAAAACGAGTCTTTAGTTCTTCTCAAGTACTTAAGAATCGCTTTTACAGCTACCCAGTGATTTTCGCCAGGGTCGGATTGGTATCTACTTGTCATGCTTAAAGCATAAGATACATCCCGCCTAGTACAAATCATGGCATACATGATGGACCCAATTGCCGAAGCATATGGAACATCATTCATTTTCTCACGCTCATATTTTGTCTTAGGACATTGAGTCTTGCTTAGAGAAACTCCATGTAACACGGGCAAGGCACCTCTTTTAGAGTTTTCCATACGGAATCTTCTAATGACCTTGTCAATGTATGTACTTTGGCTTAAACCAAGTAACCTCCTTGATCTATCTCTATAGATCTTAATGCCAAGTATATATGCGGCTTCACCCATATCTTTCATTGCAAAACACTTTCCTAACCAAGTCTTCACAAACTGAAGTGTAGGAATGTCGTTTCCAATGAGCAATATGTCATCCACGTATAAAACAAGGAAAAGCACTATGCTCCCACTAATCTTCTTGTATACACAAGGCTCATCTTCGTTCTTGATGAAACCAAACTCTTTGACCGATTCATCAAAACGGAGATTCCAACTCCTTGAAGCTTGCTTTAATCCATAGATGGATCTTTGCAATTTGCATACCTTAGAATTCTGTTCAAAACCTTCTGGTTGTGTCATATACACATCCTCTTGGAGTTTTCCATTCAGGAAAGCGGTTTTGACGTCCATCTGCCATATTTCATATTCATGATATGCGGCAATGGCAAGCAAAATTCTTATAGACTTGATCATTGCTACGGGTGAAAAAGTCTCATCATAGTCAATACCATGAACTTGCCTATAACCCTTCGCTACAAGCCTAGCTTTGTAAGTATGCACCTTCCCATCCATGTCAGTCTTCTTCTTCAAGACCCATTTGCATCCTATGGTTTTTACACCTTCGGGCGCATCAATAAAATTCCAAACTTCATTGTCTTGCATGGATTGTAATTCGGATTCCATGGCTCCAAGCCACTTATCCGAATCAGGAGAAGACATCGCCTCTTTGTAGGTTGACGGTTCATCATTCTCAATTATTTCTACCTCATTACTATCCGTTACGAGAAATCCATATCTCTCGGGCTCGGATCGTACCCTACTAGATTTGCGAGTTACTTGTGTATCTTGAACAGGTTCCACAACTCCTTATGGTTCTTGTTCCCGTTCCACTATTGGTTCAATGTTATTTTCTGGGTCTCGAATTTCTTCAAGATCTATTTTACTCCCACTGATTTCTTTAGAGAGAAACTGTTCCTCTAGAAAGACACCAGTTCGGGCAACAAACACTTTGTTGTCCTTTCGGTTGTAAAAGTAATATCCTTTAGTTTCCTTAGGATATCCCACGAAAATACATTTATCATATTTGTGTGCTAGTTTGTCAGAGATAAGTCTCTCGACATAAACTTCGCAACCCCAAATCCTCATGAAAGACAAACTAGGTTTCTTTCCACTCCACATCTCATATGGAGTCTTTGGAACCGATTTAGTTGGAACTTGATTTAGTGTGAAAGCAGCGGTTTCTAGGGCGTAACCCCAAAAGGATATTGGAAGATCAACTTGACTCATCATTGATCGAACCATGTCTAACAAAGTCCGATTTCTCCTCTCAGACACACCATTCCATTGTGGTGTTCCGGGTGGAGTCAATTGTGAAACTATTCCACAATTCTTTAGATGATCATCAAATTCTTGACTCAAGTATTCTCCACCACGATCTGATCGAAGTGCCTTGATACTTTTACCAAGTTGTTTTTCTACTTCATTTTGAAATATTCTAAATATCTCAAATGCTTCACTCTTATGTTTCATTAGGTAAACATACCCAAATCTACTATAATCATCAGTGAAGGTTATGAAGTATTGAAATCCTCCCCTAGCATTGCTACTTAATGGTCCGCATACATCGGAATGTATCAACCCCAATAAGTCACTTGCCCTTTCACCTAGCTTGGTAAAAGGTGTCTTAGTCATTTTTCCAAGAAGACACGACTCACAAGTATCATATGACTCTAAGTCACATGAACCCAAAAGTCCGTCCCCATGGAGTTTTGAGATACGCTTCTCATTAATATGACCGAGACGGCAATGCGACAAATAAGTCTGATTTACATCATTAGGTTTAGATTTCTTATTTAGATGATAGACATTATTTTCATTTTTGACATCCAAGATATAAAGGCCATTAAATGAATTAGCAATACCATAAAGCACATCATTTAAATAAATAGAAAATTTCTTATTCTCAATAAGAAACTTAAAACCTTCATTATCCAAACAAGAAATTGAAATAATATTTCTGCTTAAATCCGGAACATAATAACAATTGTTCAAAACAAGAATTAATCCGGAAGGTAAAGTGACTTCATAAGTCCCTACGGCTAATGCAGCAATTCTTGCTCCATTCCCCACGCGTAGATCTACTTCACCTTCTTTAAGCAGTCTCCTATTCTTTAGTCCCTGCACATTTAGACAAATGTGAGAACCACATCCGGTATCCAATACCCAAGAATCAGTGGTAAAAAGGAGAATATCTATCATATAGATACCTGAAGTCGACGCAGCCTTGCTGCCCTTCTTCTTCTTTTGCTCTTCCAAGAAAGCCTTGCAATTACGTTTCCAATGACCAATTTCTTGACAATGGAAACAGATTGCATCCTTTTGTGAATCGGGTTTTGCCTCAGAAGCCTTGGCAACCTTTGCCTTG